>CM064518.1:3151879-3539379 GCA_032716605.1 Paralithodes platypus
GTGCAGGTTAAGAGGTGACCTAATTAATTCTTCAAAGTCATCAAAGGCATCGACATTATGAACTGTAATAAGTACTTTACGATCGACCAATCGATCGATCGATTTACACGCGGGGGAATGGTTGCAAAATTGTTTGTATATCTCTTAACTCGCATGAGTCTATAAGAATGTCTTCATCAGTCGAGTTGTGAACTTGTGGAATGGGCTTCCTCGAGATGTTATAGACTGCAGCACCGTTGATACCTTTAAACATCGTTTAGACAAGCACCTCGCCTTAATCCCGCGACTGATTGCATTTGTAAATGAATTACTTTTTTCTCAGATAACAAAGGAGTACAAAGGAGTACAAAGGAAATCAAGCAACAACAGATCCAGTGACCCTTCTAGGTTGCTTGTCCTCCAAAACACTGAGGATCAAGTGTCCAAACAGTGGTTTAGAGTGGGTAAGGGAACATTGGAAAGGGAATTACTGCCCTGGAACTAATGTCCGTGGCAGGATTAGGAAGTTAGTAGGGGACAGATGGGTTAGTAACTGAGGGGGGGATAAAATAAAGTTATTCATTTACAAACGCAGTCAGTCGCGGGTTTGATGCGAGATATTTGTCTAGGCGGAGTTTAAATGATTCAACGGTGATGCAGTCTATAACGTTTCGGGGAAGCCCATTCCAAAAGTTGACAACTCGATTGAAGAAGAAATTCTTAGATTCGTGCGAGTTAAAAGATTTACCAATAATTTTGCAAACCGTTTCCCCGCGTGTAATTAGATTGGTCGATAGTGAAGTACTTACTACAGTTCATATTGTCGATGCCTTTGATGATTTTGAACACTTGAATTAAGTCGCCTCTTAATCTGCGCTGGGTTAAAGGAAATAGATTTAATTCTCTAAGACGCTCTTCGTATGGTTTGTTCTTTAGGCTAGGTATCATTTTGGTAACTCTACGTTGAACTCGTTCTAGCTTGTTTATATCTTTTTGGTAATAAGGGCACCAGGATTGAACGCAGTATTCCAGAAGAGGGCGGACTAAGGAATTGTAAAGGGTTAGGATAACTTCTTTGGATTTATGCTCAAATGACCTGCCTATAAAGCCAATTATTTTGTTTGCCTTCTTAACAACTTCTGAAACATTGTTGACTCGGTTTTAGGTTACTCGATATTGTTACTCCCAGATCGGTTTCTCTGTTTACATTCTTAAGCTGAGTGCCATTCATCGAATAGTTTGCTTTCTCATTTAGGTATCCGATATGTAGTACTTTACATTTATCCGCATTGAAACTCATTTGCCAAATTTGGGCCCAATGTGACAATTTATCTAGATTGTGTTGCATATCGTCAACTTGATCTTTTGAGAGTACGCTATTTGCAATTTTTGTATCGTCAGCAAATTTTGAGATTGTACATGTGAGACCCTCATCTATGTCGTTGATGTAAATTAGAAAGAGAATTGGTCCTAGTACCGATCCCTGGGGTACCCCGCTACTTACATTGGTCCATTTTGATGCCTTACCGTTTATGACTACTCTTTGCTTTCTGTCGCTGAGCCAATTTTCTATCCATTTCAACACACCGTCTGTATTCCATGCGCTTTTAGTTTTAGCAGTAAACGTTTGGGGGAACTTTGTCAAAGGCCTTTTGAAAATCAAGGTATATAATATCTACAGCTTTACTCTCATCGTAGAGGTTGAGGATATCGTGGAAGAAGTCTAAGAGGTTTGTTAAACAGGAACGTTTTTTACGAAAGCCGTGTTGAGTATCTTTAAGTAAGTTATTTTCCTCTAAGTGATTTACGAGTCTGTCTCGTATGACCGTTTCTAGCATTTTACATACAACTGAGGTTAAGCTAATTGGACGATAGTTACTGGATAGGGATTTGCTGCCTTTTTTGAATATCGGTGTTACGTTGGCTAGCTTCCACTGATCGGGCATAGTTCCAGACTGCAAGGATTTATTGATACATCGATACATCGAGGATCACTTGTAGCTGTGTTATGTTATTAACCCAAGTTGTCCCATACTAACATCTCCTAACACTGCTAAGGACATTGGTCTTTGGACAGTGCTTCCCTTTCCAATTGTCCCTTACTCACTCTGAACCACTGTTGGACACTTTGACCAACAGTGATTTAGAGGGCAAGCAACCTCGAGGGGTCGCAAGATCAGTTGTTGCTTGACTTCCTTTGTACTCTTTTGTACTCTTAACCAGCAGTTTTCACCTGAGCGAGTAATTGTATCTGCTTATAACCCTCCCCCCCCCCCTCCCCCCCTCCCCCCCCCCACACACACACACACTCACCTACTCACATAATCTTATACACACGTTATCTTACTCACACACACAACACTCACTCTCTCACACATCTACATATGTTGAGGGAATTACATCTGCTTATGAACTACACACACACACACACACACACACACACACACACACACACACACACATACACACCCACACACACACACACACACACACACACACACTCACACTCACACACTCACCTACTCACATAATCTTATACACACGTTATCTTACTCACACACACAACACTCACTCTCTCACACCTACATATGTTGAGGGAATTACATCTGCTTACCCACACACACACGAACACCAACCCACACACACACACACATACACACCACACACACACACACACACCACACACACACACACACACACACACACACACACACACACACACACACACACACACATCCATAGCACAATAATTGTAGCTACTTATGAACTCCATTTGTCGGCATGGGCGTATATGAGGTTGGCGGTGATCTGGGCGCTTCACAGGGTTTATGGGATTATACACGGGCGGCTGGGTGGGCGTGGGGGGGGTGTTGGGTCTGGTGTGGTGGTGGGCGAGGGTAGGGGTGATTGTCTGGGTATGGACGGACGGGGTTAGGTTGGGTGTGGTGGTGGGCTGGAGTACGGGTATGGGTGATTGTGTGGGTTGGGTGTGGTTGGGTTTGGTGCAGGTAAGGGTGATTGTGTGGGGTGGTGGTGGGCGTGGGTAGGGATGATTGTGTGGGTCGAGGCGGGCGGGGGTAGGGGTGATTGTTTGGGTGGGGGGTGGTGGTGGGTAGGGGAGGTTGGTTTGGGTGTGGTGGTGGGCGGGGGTGGGGATGATTGAGTGGGTGGGTGGGTGGGGTTGTGTTAGGTGTGGTGGGGGTGGGTTGGGTGAGGCGGGAGTCGGGGTCATTGAGTGGGTTGGGTGTGGTGGTTGGGGGGTTGGGGTAAGGATGATTGTGGTGTGGTGGGTGAGAGATGGATGCTTCGAATAGAAACACCATCTGAGGAGGAGCACTTTTTTGACAAAGTTTCGCAGATCGCTTCTTCAGGTCATTAACAGGTTCATTTTAACAAGGAGGCTTGGGTTTGTGTGATAACAGAAAGAGGGAGAGAGAGAGAGAGAGAGAGAGAATGAGAGGTTAGATAATTGAATCAATATATTAAATCCTTCCCATCAGTTCACTTCATTACTTGTGCCCTTATGTTGGGTTAGATCATAGTTAACAGGTGAGCTTGTAGGCTATATTATGGTACCAACTTGGAGGGGTGGGTGGGGGGTAGTACAGTACCTGATTTTAGTCGCGTGTTTGAGTGTGTGTGTTTGAGAGAGAGAGAGAGAGAGAGAGAATATGGTAACGAAATTGAAATTGAATTTGAAATAGTTTATTGATCCCAAGAACATTATAATACACCGTAATATTATGTTAGTACAGTACATAATTGGCTGTGCCTTATTGAGAGTTGCCTCTCTTATAAAGACACCTGAATTAGTTAAACCCGAATAATAGGATAGTCCCATTATTTGACATTAGAACATATAAACAGTATTCCTGGTCATTACATAATAGTCATATATTATATAGACATTTATATACTTTGTTCCAACCTTTACATTGATATACATACTCATACTATGTATCATACAGATACATATACATACTCACATACATACAAACATAATTATACCAAATATAATCATACACAATTTACTATCAAACAGTCAATTCGCTCAATCCGCAGAGTCTCGGTATATTGCGTAGGTTTATTAGAGGCTTACGAGTTAAATGTATAATTAAATTTGCAATGGGTAACACGGAAAAGGGATAAATCAAGAAACATATCAATGATAACGAGATAATAAGAGGTGTTTTACGAAAAATTATCAAGGTAGTAAAATGTATACAAGTGATCAATCCTAGCAACCACTTCACCCTTCATGAATTTATCCCCTTAAGGGAGCCCACCTCGCTTTTTTTTTTCCTTCACTCTCTCTCTCTTTGGCTTGTATCTGTTCGGCCCCATTCAGTTTACTGTTTTAAGACATTTACCCCTATCGAGGTGTCAATGTTTTCCTGGCGAGCGGTAGCGAGCCAGCATATAGATATTTTTGTTTTGACAGCAAGCTAAATTTGTAAATTTTTCGATAGAAAAATGTGTCCGGCGAAGCCGGATTTCTCCATACAATGCTGGCTCGCTTTCGCTCGCCAGGAAAAAATCGACACCTGGATGTGGATAAATATCTAAAAACAGTTGGCTGAATGGGGCCGAATGGATACAAACCAGGGAAAGAGAGAAAAGGAGAGACAGATAAAAAGGCCGGTGACCCCCCTTAATAGCATTGTTTTGGTTCAGATCCCAGTGAACAGGCGAGCTTGTATAATGAGGTGTCGATAATTGGCAGTTTTGTTTTTTAGATATGTAGGGGTTATGGTTATTAGAGTGTGTAGTTTTGGATGTGTAGGTATGTGGGTTCGTATGTGTGGTGGTATGGTGTATGCTGTGGAGGGGGGTTCTGGTGTGTGTGTGTGGGGGGGGTGGGGGGCTAGGTATGTGTAGGTATGTGGGTTCGTATGTGTGGTGGTATGGTGTATGCTGTGGAGGGAGGTTCTGGTGTGTGTGTGTGGGGGGGGGGGGGGTGGGGGCTAGGAATGTGTGTGGGGCGTACGGTGCGTGTGTGGGGTATGGTGTGTGTTGTGGGGGGTTATGTACATTTGTGTATATACAGTATGTGTGATGTGAGGTTATGGTATGTATATGTATGTATGTATGGGGGAGTTTTGATTGTGTGTGTGTGTGAGGGAGGAGAAAAGAGCAAGGTTGAAAGTATAAAAAACAAGTTAGATAATGAAAGTAACTAATCTGAACAACCACCTCACCTCTCATCATAATCCCCCCCCCCCCCCCCCCACCCTAATATCGTTGTGTTGGTTCAAATCACAGTAAACAGTCGAGCGTGTATAATGAGGTGCCGATAATGGGCAAGGTTAAGGGGAGATGGGCCGTTTTTCTGGTCCCCCTTCTTCCTCTTGTTTAGCTCCATTAGTTTTCAGATTATAAGACGTTCAGCCTATTAGTTTGGCGATTTTAAGACCTTTTGCCTCATTTCTTTGTCAATATTAAGACTTTTCGTGTCATTTATGTGTAGATTTTTTCCTGGCGAGCGATAGCGAGCTTGTAATTTAAGAGAAATCGGCCTTTGGCCGGGGCATTTTTCTATCGCAAAATGTACAAATTTATCTTAAAGGCGAGTCTTGGAAGGGTGTTTTTTAAGCTTGATGAAGGTCTAGTGAGGAAACTTATAAAATAATAGAAATATACATACTTGAGCAAATAAATACGCCCATCTCTCCTTAATTTACTTTTGGGGGGCTGTGTTTATCAGAGTGTGTGTCTGTCTGTGTGTGTATGACTTGTGTGTGCGTTAGTATGAGTGTATGTGTGTGGAGGGAAGGGGTCATGTATGGTTATATTGTATTTTCTTGGTGGTTTGTTAGTTGTTTGTGGATTTATAGCTACCAAATTATATTTAACCTCTGTTACTAAAAGAAAAGCGAGTACGGTAATCTAGCTCCTTGTTCTATTAATTTAGGAAGAGTCAGCCAGGGAATAGATATCGACATTTCCAGCCCATTTGCTCTAGCCTTTCTTGAGTTATAGAGGCTAGGGGTCACGATATCTGGCCTACATAGACCTATACTGATTGGACTATAATTTTTTTTTATATATGTATTTTGAATTCTGATAGGCATTATAAGCATTCTATATATCCTTTGCATGTATACTAAGAAGGTCATGAGGTCTGTTTTAAGGGGAGGTCCCCTACCTAGTGCCTTTTTTTTTAGTGGGGGGGGGGGGGCGTTCTATTTATTTATCTATTAATATTTTGTTGAGTTTCGTCTCTAAACCTCCATCAAACATAAAAAACACCCCCTTTCAAGATTATTTCTCGCCAGGAAAAAAATCGACACCTAAATGGCACGAAAAGTCTTCACAAAAAATGGGTCGAAATGTCTCAAAATCGCCTAGCTATTGGCCCGAATGTCTTAGAATCTGAAAACTAATGGGGCTAAGCATGCGGGAGAAGCTGGGCCAGAGAAGCCAATCATCCCCCGTTAAGGCTACATTCTGTACTTAACCCTCTGAAGCTCTGACACATTTTAGCAGTTTAATTTTGGCTATCATTAGAACAAATTTATGCAGCTTAGGAAGTATCTGTGGATATTAAAAGGGTATATACTATCTCAATCAACCCTATGACTTCCATATAGCGTTACTAATCTGAATAAAATTGTCTAATAGTAGCCAGAAACAGAACAGAAATGCGTATTTGAGCTTGAAAGGGTTAATGTTTATGTTATTTGTGTAGTTTGGACTGTAATCTCTCTAAACATGATCTATTAATACAGCCAAGCCAAGGAATACCTGTATTTTTATGTGGTGGGGTTATGCTGCACATCTCCTATCTAATATCATCTATTTGTTTTAACACTCTCGCATCTGGCTAAGTTGTAAAGTTACAAATGGTGAAACACTTTTGGTTTTGGCTGAAATATTCTGCCCTGGAGCGTTTTCGAAGCCTTGTGTATTTCTGTATTTCCATCCACCAGAATGCTGTTTATTGTGATGTATCATATGTCAATGGAAAGAAGAATAACTATACTACATGATAACAAATAAATAAATAAATAAATAAATCGAAATATGAAAGTGTAAACGATTCCGGAATAAAGTATTTCCCGCGTAATTGTTTTCACACCGTCCTATCTCGATATTGTGAGTGATGACCATATATTTTTATTTGCTCAAATATTAGTATTTTTTCTGCTCTTTCCAAATCTGAAAACAGAAATTGTCTATCTTCAATAGTTCTCAAGCAGTGATCGAAAACAAAAGAAATGTGATTTTGCATGATATGGTTTATAACATGTTTGAATTATTTCGTTGCTACGAGGTCTATGGTTTTCAATTTAGGCTGTAGGAATACGGCAGATAATGCTGAAGAGAATAAAAAAAAATAGAAGTTCCTACGATAAATACTTTTTGCTCTATGAATATTTGAAATGAAGAGCCAAAATGCGAATATTTACGCTTCACCCGTCTCCGTTCCGCCGACGCTAGCTGGGTTCCGAGCTGTTCCCCACCTCGGCGTTGCGTTATTTGCTCGGATACGTATATAACTGTTTATATCACCGTAATCGGAAAATTATGCTCTTGCTAATGGTCAAACCCAAAATAATATAGCGTAATTGGTTCGCGACTTATGCGCAATTGTTTCCATGCATTGTTATTGTTATGTAAATATATGAGAATGTTTATATAGTTGTATATCTTTGCCACAATGTACAACACTTTTATATAATTTTCCTTGCCAATAGTTGTATAATGTTCATAGAACACATGTGAGTCATGAAGGTTGTCAATTTGATGTTCTAAATTGCACACAGCTTTGCTAAACTGAAGAAATTGCACAGTCAGGGAAATGACTCATGGGTTGACACTGAAAAAAACAAAACAAGAAATCTAGGTTATCTTCAAATAATAATAAATTTCAGGAATAATTCTTTTGTACACGCAAATATAATAATGAATACTGTATAATTATACAAATATATTTCCTGAAAACAAAATTCGTACACACACACACAAAATAAAATAAATAAAATAAAGTGAATGGGAAAACAAATGCGTGTATGTGTGTGTGTGTATATACAGTATATATATATATATATATAATTATATATATATATATATTTTTTTTTTTCAGGCAGGTGAGATTAAAATAATAGGAACAGTTTGCTTTATTGAGTTTTTTATTGATACTCTCAATTTTTCGTATAGTTTTTCTGGTATTTACAGGAAGTTGGTTAAGGAGGTTTGCAAAGGGTTCCGACGTTTCGATGGGCGCAGCCATCATTATCAAGGAGAAGTGAAGTTAGAAGGTGATAAGTCAAGAATATATAGGCGATACAAGATCAAGAGAGGGTTTATTGTGTGCTGGCTGTATGCTGGTTGGCTAACCTCAGGCTAGCTCTGGTTGGTTGGCTGGGCGGTGCGTATATACAGCCAGATCCTACCCTCGGCACGCCTTTCCAAAGCGAGGCCCCCATGATGCCCCCAGGATTGCTCCCTCCACACACGCAGACAAACGAAGCAGAGGCCCCGCCCACTGCTGCGCCTATCCCATACGCACCGTCCAGCCAACCAACCAGAGCTAGCCTGAGGTTTGCCAATCAGCGTACAGCCAGCACACAATAAACCCTCTCTTGATCTTGTATCGCCTATATATTCTTGACTTATCACCTTCTAACTTCACTTCTCCTTGATAATGATAGCTGCGCCCATCGAAACGTCGGAACCCTTTGCAAACCTCCTTTACCAACTTCCTGTAAATACCAGAAAAACTATACGAAAAATTGAGAGTATCAATAAAAAACTCAATAATGCAAACAGTGCCTATTATTTTAATCTCACCTGCCTGAAAGAAAATATCCTCCCTGGCTACACTAATATCAAAATATATATATATATATATATATAATTTATTATATATATGTATATATACAAGGTGTCAAACCAGAGATATATGAGCAGTTTCCACGTCACCCAATGAGGTATTGCACTAGACTCGTTATTTTTGTTATAGTGGTTTTCCCAAGTAGTTATATATCCACTTTGATGATGAAGGTGGGTGAATAAAGATGGATGAATGAAGGTGGGTGAATGAAGAAGAGAAATAGAGAAGAGAAATACTGCATATATATATATATATATATATATATATATATATATATATATATATATATATATATATATATATATATATATATATATATATATAATTATACATAGGCATATAATACAACCATGGAAGGGGTGCTCGTTTGTGGCCTTGGCCTTGCTCGGGACAGCCTGGGAAACAGCAACAACAACACAATAGGGAAGGGGACAAGACAAATAAATAAATAAATAAATAAATAAATAAATAAATAAATAAATAAATAACAAAAACAAATATAAATACAAAAATAATAAATAAAATAGATTATATATATATATATATATATATATATATATATATATATATATATATATATATATATATATATATATATAAAATGTATATGTATATAATACGTATATAAAATATAATATTTGACATAGGCATATAATACAGCCGGAAAGAGGTGCTCGTTTATGGCCTTGGCCTTGCTTGGGACCTTGGGGCTGTTCGGCCAGACAGCCTGGGGAACAGCAACAACAACAACACAACAGGGAAGGGGAAAACAAAAAATAGGCCTAATAAAATGAATAAAAAATAAAAAATAAAAATATAAATAATAAATAAATAAATAAAAAATAAATAAAAAAATATAAATATAAATAAAACAAATAAAAATTTAAATACAAAAATAATAAATAAAATAAATTATATTTGACATAGGCATATAATACAGCCAGGAAGGGGTGCTCGTTTGTGGCCTTGGCTGTGCTCGGGACCTTAGGGTTGTTCGGCCAGACAGCCTGGGGAACAGCAACAACAACAACACAACAGGGAAGGGGACAAGAAAAAAATATATACTGTGTATATATATACTGTGTATATATATATATATATATATATATATATATATATATATATACCGGTATATATATATTTTTTTTTTTTTTTTTTTTTACTCTAATATAACTAAAATTCCATAGAGTACTTACCATACTTCCTGTAAACTTCCTGTAAGCATTCTTGTGACATCTTTTATATAAAACAAGTCACCACACTACACTGTCAAATAAAACTATGTACTCACTAAAAAATTGCCCAAAATTTGCAAAATACGTAACTATAATTCGTGATTATAATGTATTTATTTCTTAGGTAGTATTTATTGATAAATATATTTGTCTTTCAAGCAAAAAATAGTGTACAATCATCAATGATACCTAGACAAAATTGCATCAATGCTCAAGTGGTTAACCAAGATTCACTCCCCTCAGTCACCAAAAGTCACAAGTAACATATTATGTACATATATAGGCCTAATTCGAATTATTCACTAAACACTTTCACTGGGTAGATGAAATAATCCATAATTGCCTGCCTATAGCTAGGCATGGCGGGCCAGAGGGAGGGAGCCAAGAATTTAAAGGGCCGGGACCCTGCCTCACAGTCTGGAGGCCGGGAAACTACTGAGTTAACAAAGGCCCGGGCTCCTCAGAGAGGGACGCTATGGGCTTGCTAGAGACTTTATTTTGTAACTTACTGTTGCCTAACTTACCAGTCCAAATTGCGTCAAAATCGCGTCATAAACTTATTTTTGGCGAATATTTCTAACTTACAGGTGGCATTATGACGCGATTGCGTCATACGGTCACTCTTGGGCTACTGTCGATATGACGCAATCGCGTCATAAAAATGCGAGAGGGTTAATTACTATATTATATACCTTAAATATATGGAAACAACTTAGTCTAACCTCTATCTCTTCTTCTACAGACAAGTGGAATACCTGTGTGTGTGTGTGTGTGTGTTGGGTTTTATGTTCTATATCTGCTTGTTTTCTAGTATTGTCTATTTCTTCTAATTATTCTCAATATATCGAATAACTAATCTAACTGCTATCACTTCTTCTACAGGCAAACAAAGAAGTACCTCTTGGTGGGCGTGGTTGGGCTTATGCTTTAATAATGATCTACTTTTCCTATTTACTATACAATACCATAAATATATGAAACAATTATAATCTAACCTCCATCATCTCTTCTACAGGCAATTGAAGTACCTCTGGGTAGGCGTGGTTCGGCTTATGGTATACATCTACAGTACTTTCTGATATCTGCTTTTTGATTACTATATACATTCTAAATATAGCAAAAAACTGTAATCTAACCTTTCTCTCTCTTGTTGTACAGTCAAGCCAAGAAGTACCTGTGGGTGTGTGTGTTGGGGCTACTGGCCGTACACGCCGTCAAGACGCACGTCAGAAACTCTGACTGGCGGGACGAATACACCATCTTTACTGCGGGACTCAAGGTGCGTAGAAGATTTTTTTATTTTTTTCCCAATTCAATGGGGGTATTATTTTGCTAGTTTATGTATCTTTCTGTTATTTTTTAGTTTCCTCAATAGACCTCCATCAAGCTTTAAAAAAAAAACTCCCTAGGACCCTTCAAGATAAATTGCACATTTGTCGGTAGACAAATGTCTATCTTTACTGCGGGACTCAAGGTGCGTACACCAAGGGCTTTAGTAATTTGGCTATGGGGTTTATTCAGGAGATATACTGCAGGTGTTTTAGTAGAAATTGAAATTTGAAATTGAAGTAAAGTATTTAGCCATAATGGATAGAGTAGATATCCCTTCAGGAAATTGGCTATTAAGGGGGGGGATAGTCGTTTTTTATGGCCTCCCTTCTCCCTCATTTTTAGTCCCATTAGTTTGTATATTTTTCAGCCCATTAGTTTGGCGATTTTAAGACCTTTCACCTCATTTATTTGTCAATATTAAGACTTGTTGTGTCATTTATGTGTTTATTTTTTCCTGGCGAGCGATAGCGACCTGTAATTTAAGAGGAACCTGCCTTCGGCGGCGGCCGGGACATTTATATATATAAAAAATGGTACAAATTTATCTTGAAGGAGGGTCCTAAGGGGGATTGGGGGGCGGGGGGGGGGGAGAGGGGGAGGCGTTAAGCTTGATTAGGGCCTTCATTAATTAGAGAACTGAGTTTTTTTGTGTTGTATATTGCCCGGTATAGACCCCTCGTTACATAGATAAAGGCCCTCCAAGAGATGGTCATTGAAAGCCTTTCATTCGGTAGTCCCTTTAGTTGTTGTTGTTGTTGTTGTTCCCCAAGCTGCCTGGCCGAACAGCCCCAAGGCCCCGAGCAAGGCCAAGGCCACAAACGAGCGCCCCCACAGAACCCTCCCTGCCGACCACAACAAAGCCTGGGTGACCGAAGCCACTCCACGGCAGGGAGCTGAGAGGGTGCGCAAACGCCCGGGAAACCAAAGCCCCACCCAGGGCCCCGTGCCCCTCAGCAATTATGAAGAGAAAGTTGTGGGGCAAAGGAATAATGTGACGCTTTAGCTTCCAATCTTGGTAGATTGGGAGGTCAATCCACGGAAGAGACGCCGTCACTTGAGATTTAGAAAATATATAAGTAAAAGGAACAGTCAGAGTAAGCTATGGGTATGGCAGAGATCGCTCAGGTCTCACTCTGATAGACCAGCCCATCCCTTTAGGTGATAGGTTATGTAAGCTATTCATGGGATAGAGGTAGTATAGCACTTTGGCTATAATGGTCTGCAGTAGATATCCTTTCAGGATATTGGGTATTAAGTTCTTTTAGTATTATGTAAAAAACACACAGTATATATTACATATATACTAAATGTATACAGTATATATTACATATATATTGAATACAGTATACATGTAACTCAGACTGGTGGGAGGAATACATGTTTTTTTCACTGCAAGACTCTTCTATGTATCTCAGTCAATTAATATTAATAGTAAAAATACTTAAATTACCATTTTCGATAACTATTCAATAAAATTGTGTATCCCCTTTCGTTTCATCGGTCTGTTTATAGTATTTGCTAATCAGATTTATCTATAACTAAGGCAGTCATTTAGAGTGGAGGGGCAAGTATGTTAACAATTTCAAGATGAGTACTGTGTATAGTGACTAAAAAAGTAACCGGACAGTAATGAAATATTTCCCGACCATATTTCCTTTCCTTCCCTTGCCTCGTGTCTCCTGGGATGTTCTTGCTCGTAGTAGTAATTATGGGGGATTTTTAGCTAACAAGCCTATTTTTTAAATTTGCATATCTTAAGAAGCCTTTTTTCTGTTTTTTTCTTTTTGCAACCTCAATATGAATGTGTTCTATTTAAGCAGGACCTCTTCTAGTTAAAGGATGAATAGTCATCATTGTAAAGATTATAGATGGACATAAGAGACCAACCCATATGATATTCAAAGTTACATAGAATAGCACAGTAATCTTTTAAGGGCAGATTCTTGGATATTTATTATTTTTCTAGTTTCCTCCCTAGACCTCCATCAAGCTTAAATACCCATAAGATCCCCCTTCGATATGAATTTATTAATATTTTGGTAGGACAAAAATAACACTCAAGTGGCATGAAAGGTCATATTTTTTTCAAAGAAACGGAGTGAAAGGTCTTACAATCGCCAAGCTAATGGGTTGAACGTCGTAAAGTCTCAAAACTGATGGAGTTAAACATGAAGGAGAAGGGGAGCCATAAACACAACCATTAATCCACTTTCTTGTCCCGCAGGTGAACCAGAGGAACGCGAAGCTGTTCAACAATGTCGGCCATGCCCTCGAGTCCCAGGGCCGCTTTGCCGAGGCCCTGCGGTACTTCCAGGCGGCCGTCACGGTGCAGGAGGACGACATCGGGGCGCACATCAACGTTGGCCGGACATATAATAACCTGAAACTCTTCACGGATGCGGAACAGGTTTATCTCAAGGTTTGACAACAAGTTATCCTATTTTACTTCAATAATGCATTGTTTGAAATCCAAATTATCCTATTTTATATGTATGTGTGTATTTATTTACTCAAGCACATACCCCATTGCTGGGGGTGGCCGACTTGAGACAGAGCCCAAGCAGAAACAACATTTAAAGTTTTAATTCTAAGGGTCTGGTACCACTTTCGCGTTCCCTCGTCCCTTACTCTGTCTCGTCTAGTAGGTGAATTTTACAAGGGGAGGAGGATTCCTAGCCTCCCACCCCTGAAGTAGGAAAAGTAGTACATGGAAAAAGACAGCCAGAAACGGCTATGGTCGGGTAGAGGATGCCAAGCCTCACTCTGGACAGGGCCAACCCTCATGAAAATAATATTGAAAAATAATACCAACACTAGTTCTTTAAAAACATAATATGCTAAGTTGTTTATCCTTCATATTCTTTCCCACCAGGCCAAGTCGCTGCTACCCAAGGCCAAACCCGGGGAAAGCTACCAGGCCCGCATCGCCCCGAACCACCTCAACGTGTTCCTCAACTTGGCCAACCTGATCGCCCGGAACGAGACGCGGCTGGAGGAGGCGGACGCTCTGTACCGCCAGGCTATCAGTATGAGGGCCGACTATACCCAGGCCTACATCAACAGGGGCGACATACTCATCAAGATGAACAGGTAAGCTCCACCATTTGTTTTATTGCAGGTATATTGTGCGGGTTTGTGGTGGTCCAGCTTCGCTGTGGGTTTACCTGCGGAAATCGGCGCCTCTCCGGGGGATCTGGGACCTGGGAATCTTTTACTGGGGACCCCAAATGGGCCTGGGTCTCTGAGTATTTTTCCTGGGCGACCTAGATGTGTGTGCTTATGTGTGTGGTTTTTTTTCTTCTGATGTGTTGTGATGTCCCTGTTCGGGCTCTGTCTTGAGTCGGCCACCCCCATAAAAATAAAAATAGGAAAACTGGGAAAGGTGCCAGAGTATAATACTGTACATACATACATACATATTGATGCACTGGAGACCCTTAGTGATCCTTGGTCTCTGAGTCTTCTCTTGGGCGACCTAGATGTGTTTGAATTTTTTATTTTGTCTTTTATGTTGTGTTGTGTTGTCCATGTTCGGGCTCTGTCTCGAGTCGGCCACCCCCAGCTATAGGGTATGTGCCTGAGTATAGACATACATATTGAGACTGGAGATGAAATTATGTTTAGGTTAAGGTTTGATAGCGTTGGTTTGTGCTTAAATCGTTAGGCTAGGTCGAGTCTGGGTTGATTAGATTTGGTTAAACGTTTGATGGTGTTCGTTTGTGCTTGGGGTTGAATTTTGTATTAAAAAGATGGACAGTTTGGCTTGGGTTAATGTTAGCCTGATTCCTGACTAGATTGGTTTTGGTAGTTTAGTTTCAGTAGTTTCAGTATAAAGACCAACTATACCCAAGCCTACATCAACAGAGGCGACATAATTGATCAAAAGGAGCAGGTAAGGGTACTTGAGAGCTTGGGGTATTAGAGGTATGTTAGGGATTATAGATAGGATACATTATGGTTATAATATGATGGTGTGAGTTTGTGTTATACAGATAAGGTATTGTCTGGGTTTTGTCATTAGAGTAGGCTATAATACATAGAGCGCATTTGTTTTAAGTAGGACGCTTTATACTTTCGTGTCGTTAGCAAATTGCTACATCAGCATCGCTAGTGGAGTCTAATGTCTAGTGGAGGTTTGGCCGTCCGTTAGCAGCTTCGGCGAGAGTTGTTCTCCTTCAGATTTTTATACGGTGTACTTCTGGATGAATGTGGAGGCGTGCATGGAGAAGTTTGACAAGAACGAAAGAATATTTCTGATTGGGGATATGAATGGTAAGGTGGGTGATAGGAAAGTTGAGGGAGTGGTGGGAGGGTGGGGGGTACCATCAGAGGTGAATGGGAATGGTAGTGCACTTGTGGACGTATGTGTGGGGAGGAGGCTGTGGATAGCCAACACCTTCTTCCGACACAGAATGATCCACAGGTACACGTGGAAACGGATGTTGACGATGAAGGATAAGACAGTGGTGGAACGAAAGTCATTGATTGATTATGTATGTGTGGATGAACGAATGAAGAAATCTGTGATGGATGCTAGGGTGTATAGGGGTATTGGAGGGGGTCTGTCTGATCATTATGTAGTGGTAGCCAAGGTTAGGATACAAAAGAAGTGGGTGAGGAGAGGGTGGAATGGTGAGGAGGGTGGAGAGGTTGCAGGAGGAGGAAGTCAGGGAGGAGTACAGGAGAGCAGTGGAAAGACGACTAGGTGGGTTCGACCTGGAAGTTATGGAGGAAGTGGAGGAGATGAGCAAGGTGTTTAAGGATGAGATCTGTGCAGCATGTGAGGAGGTGTGTGGAGTGAGGAGAAGAGGGAGGGGAGTGAAAGGTACAGCATGGTGGACAGAAGAGGTAAGAATAGCTGTGGAAGAAAAGAAGAAAGCATATAGAGAGTGGTTGGGTAGTAGAGGGAATGAAGATTCCGAGAGACAGAAACGAGCGAGGTACGTGGAGAGTAAGAGGGTGGTGAAGAGAGTAGTGAAGGAAAGTAAGAGAAGAGTAGATGAGGAATTTGGAAGGAATCTGAGTGTAAAATGGAGGGAGAGTAAGAAACTGTTCTGGAAAGAAGTCAAGAAAGTTAGGGAAGGTAGCAAGAGAAACAGTAAGGGTGTGAAAGATAAGAATGGGAGAATGCTAGCCGAGAAGCAAGAGAGAGTCGAAAGATGGAGGGAGTACTTCAGTGAGTTGCTAAATGAAAGGAATGAAGAGCCAGCAAACATAGCTGGATATGGTATGGGAGGGAGAAGAAGAGAAGTAGTGGAGGAGGAGGTGGGGATCAGGAGGTCAGAAGTGTGGGAAGCCATGAAAAGAGTGAAGTTGGGGAAAGCACCAGGAACAGATGGAGTGTGTGGGGAAATGTTGAGGTATGGTGGTGAGATAGTGATAGAATGGGTATGGAAAATGTGCAAACTAGCATGGGAGAAGGGGAGTGCACCCGATGACTGGAAGACTGGCATAATAGTCCCCCTATATAAGGGCAAAGGGGAAAGAGGAGTGTGTGGTAACCACCGAGGAATATGTCTTCTAAGCGTAGTAGGGAAGGTATACAGTAGGGTAGTGATTGAGAGAGTGAGAGTGAGAACGGAGAAATGGATAGGCGACGAGCAGGGAGGTTTTAGGAAGGGAAGAGGATGTGTAGATCAGATTTTTACCCTGAATTGTGTTGTGGAGAAGTATCTGGAGAAGAAACAAAAGGTGTATGTTGCCTTTATGGACTTGGAGAAGGCCTATGACAGAGTGGATAGAGAAGGTTTGTGGAAAGTACTTAGAATATACGGAGTAGAGGGCAAGTTGCTGAAAGCAGTGAAGAGCATGTATGAGGGTGCAAAGGCGGCAGTACGTGTGGAGAGTGAGCAGAGCGAGTTCTTTGACCTGAATGTTGGTTTGAAACAGGGGTGTGTGATGTCCCCGTGGTTGTTTACTGTATATATGGATGGAGTTATGAAAGAAATACTATCAAGAGCAGTGGATGTTGGTGTATCGCTGAAAAGGGAGGGAATTGAGTGGAAGCTACCTATACTGCTGTTTGCGGATGATACAGTTCTGATGAGTGATAATGAATGGGAGTTGCAGGGTCTGGTAAATGAGTTTGGAACAGTGTGCGAAAAACGGAATTTGAAGGTAAATACGGGGAAGAGCAAGGTTATGGTCTTCGAAAGGGGTGAAGTCACAGAGTGTGAGGTGAAGCTGAACGGTCAGGCTATGGAGATCGTCAACTCTTTTAAGTATCTGGGCAGTGTGTTGAGTAAAGATGGGACTATGGATGAAGAGGTGCGGGAGAGGGTACAACAGGGGAAGAGGGTTGTAGGAACGCTAAAAGCAGTAACAAGAAATAGGGTGGTCAGTATGGAAGTGAAGAAGTCCTTGCATGACAGTGTGGTAATCCCGACACTGACTTACGGAAGCGAAGCATGGACGTTGGTTGAGAGACTCAGACCAAGAGTGAGAGCAGTGGAAATGAATTACTTAAGGAGTGCGTGCGGAGTTACATGGAGGGATAGACAGACTAATGAGGAAGTAAGAAGGAGGTGTGGTGTGGAGGTAGATGTGCTGGAAAGTGTGAAAAGGAACAACTTGAGATGGTTCGGCCATATGGAACGTATGGAAAGCGAGAGAATGACTAAGAGGGTGTACGAGAGCGAGGTGGAGGGACAGAGGGGGAGAGGTAGACCGAATATGAGGTGGAAGGATGGAGTGAGGAACTACATGAACGAAGGCGGTGCTGGTTGGGGGGAGGGGCGTCGACTGACTGGGGACAGAGGTGCATGGGGGCGGTTCGTTCGTGGCCACCCCTTCGGGGATCACGGCGTCAGGCAATAGATAGATAGATAGATAGACTTCCCTAGACACCAGCTGTTGCGAGTCCCATCCACCCAGATTTGTATAAGGTTATCTCCCCTAGATGGGTTGCCGATCAAGGCTGACGAATCCCTTCCACCCATCCCTTTTAGTCGCATCTTGTGACATGCAGAGATTACGGAGAAAGTATTCTTTATCCCGTGCAGCGGCCCCTATCCTCTTGGCAGTGGGTAGAAATCTGTCGAGATAGCAAGTACAAATTCTTTATGAAGGAAATACTGGAGTTTGTGTTCACTCATTGTGTGTGCCTGACCTTTTATTTTTATCTGGAAAACAGGAAACCCTTGTCAACCACAGCGGAGCGGGATGAACATGAATTGAGGAGATGTATCCGCGCCCTGGGTCAACGAGAGGGAAGTTTTCATGTTACGTTTTTGTGGGAAGTGGTGTCGATTGGCTGGATTGAGTTGTCAGTGCTTTGAATTGGCTCGGGCGATTTTTGTATTGGCCTGTTAGTGAAGAGAGATACCCATATCATACTTGGTGTAGTTCGTATTAGCTGTAGAGCGGTTTTGTGTGTTTTATTTTGTATTCCCTATTGTTTTGCTAAATCTTCAATACGTTATTTCCACATAGTGATTTGGATAAGTTATTTTGTGTTTATATTGTGTCGTTCCTGTTTTGGTTTGTTCATTTTGAAAGTTTTACATTATAATTTGCGATATCTTTATTATTTTCCACATAATTATTTTGATAACTTCCTTTGCCTTTATATTGTGTGATTTCTGGTTTTGGTTTGTTTGTTTTGAAAGTTTTACATTTTGATATTAATATAGATTTTCATTAAAGGAGCCCACCTCGCTTTTTTTCTCTTTTACTCCCTCTCTCTTTGGCTTGTATCCATTCAGCCCCATTCAGCCTACTGTTTTAAGACGTTTATCCCCATCCAGGTGCCAATATTTTCCTGAGAGCGGTAGCGATCCAGCATATATATATATATATATATATATATATATATATATATATATATATATATATATATATATATATATATATAGGCATCTACCTACATTTTTAAATTTTTCGATAGAAAAATTTCTCCGACAAAGCCGGATTTCTCCATACAATGCTGGCTCGCTAGCGCTCGCCAGGAAGAAATCGACACATGGATGGGAATAAACGTCTTAAAACAGTTGGATGAATGGGGCCGAATGGATACAAGTCAGAGAAAGAGAGAACAGGAGAGAAAGATAAACAGAGCCGGTGACCCTCCTTAAGTGTATTCCCATTATTTTACCAATATAATATGACCTCATACCAACCATACCAGGGGAGGTGTGGCAGAGTGGTCTTGCCATTGGACTGGTAATCCAATGGACCCGGGTTCGAATCCCAATATGTCAATGGGAAGATATTATTGGGATGGAATTTGTGCTGTACCTAGTTTCAGTGCATTACCACAGCACACCGAAATGCCAAAACAAAAAAATACCCTCATTGTACCCTGATTAAATTGCACTGTATGAATATTCCCATATTCAAAATATGCTACAGGGGGGAAATGCCTAGTGAGCTACTTGCTCAATAGGTGGCGTTCTGAGAGTGAGGGTCCGAGCCTGGGGAGTGAGACTGTGAAGTGCAGGGGTGAAGCAGCTTCAGAGATGGAGTTGGGTTCGAGCTGTGAATAGGTGCTTCGCATGTCTCACTCCCTAGACTGGAACAAGACCTCACGGGCCTCACCGTGTTCAGCGGTAGAGTGTAAAAGCTATCAGCCTATGCCCGAGAAAAAAAAAAAAAAAAAAAAAATATATATATATATTTGAAAATAAACATATAAATAATCATGTTATTATTTTGGGGTGTTATTCTCTACTGACATCATGGTGGGGGCGAGGGAAGGGCATTAATTCGTATCTATTTGTTGTGTATGGTTGTATATATGTGTATAAGTGTATATACAGTATATATGTGGGCATCATAGTCTTTACTTCTTTGATATGCTTGGCGTGTGTATGTATGTGTGTGTGTACGTTGGTGTGTGTGTGTGTATAGACTCCTAGTATATGCTTGTTGTGTGTGTATGTGTGTGTGTGTGTACATTGGTGTGTGTATGTAGGTGTGTGTGTATATACTCCTATTATATGCTTGTTGTGTGTGTATGTGTGTGTGTGTACTTTGGTGTGTGTATGTAGGTGTGTGTGTATATACTCCTATTATATGCTTGTTGTGTATGTAGGTGTGTGAGTGTGTATGCAGGTGTGTGTAGGTGCGTGTGTATATATTCTTTACTTTTATGATATGCTTGGTGTGTGTGTGTATATACTGTATATATATATATTGGTGTGTGTGAGTGTGTATGTAGGTGTGTGTGTAATGTGTATGTAGGTGCGTGTGTATATATTCTTCTATGATATGCTTGGTGTGTATGTGTGTGTATGTAGGTGTGTTTGTGCATGTGTGTACGTGTGTGTGGGTGTGATCATATTCCACTCATACTATCAGCTTGTACACGAGATCATAATTTATGTCCATAAAATACCACGTTTATAACTCCTCGATACACGAGACTTCCACTTGTTTCACGTTCCGATAATTTGTTCTGTTAACGGGGGGGGGGGGGTCGCTTTTTCTGGACCCCCTTCTCCCTCATGGCTAGCCCTATTAGTTTTGTGATTTTAAGACGTTCATTCCATTAGTTTGACAATTTTGAGACGTTTTGCCCCATTTCTTTGTCAATATTAAGACCTTTCATGCTATTTAGGGGCCGATTGTTTCCTGACGAGCGATAGCGAGCCTGTAATATTAGGAGGAACCGGCCTTTTGCCGTAAAATATGTACACATTTATCTTGAAAGGGGGTGACCGGAGTGTTTTTAAGCTTAATGGGACCCTAACGAGGAAAACACAAGATGTAGGATCCATACTCCAGGATACCATGCATAATACAAAAGGTGTATTTATTCTTGAGCTAGAATTGGTTAAACCATGGACAATCGTTCTGACTGTTAGTAGTTCGAGCCCGGGTGGGAGTATAACAGTATTTAGTAAGCTCACGTTGTATTTGTGATGTATATATATATATATATATATACCTACAGACAAACAGGCACACATAGATAAGAGTTAAATAGTGTATCGTGAATAGAGAGGTCCCCCTAGCTGTTGACAGTCAAAACAGCATAGGGGGACGAGGGGTGAGTGGCAGAGGACGTATGTATTAAGAAACACAAGGGAGAGAGAGAGAGAGAGAGAGAGAGAGTACAAAGTACAAAGGAGTACACAGGAAATCAAGCAACAACAGATCTGGTGACCATTCTAGGCTGCTTGTCCTCCAAAACACTGAGGATCAATTGTCCAAACAGTGGTTTAGAGTGGGTAAGGGAACATTAGAAAGGGAACTACTGCCCTGGAACTATTGTCCGTGGCAGGATTAGGAAGTTAATAGGGGACAGATGGGTTAGTAACTGAGGGGGGGATAAAATAAAGTTATTCATTTACAAATTTAACGCAGTCAGTCGCGGGTTTGATGCAAGATAATTGTCTAGGCGAAGTTTAAATGAATCAACGGTACTGCAGTCTATAACGTCTCGGGAAAGCCCATTCCACAAGTTGACAATTCAATTGAAGAAGAAATTCTTAGATTCGTGCGAGTTAAAAGATTTACCGATAATTTTGCAACCGTTTCCCCGCGTGTAATTAGATTAGTCGATAGTGAAGTACTTACTACAGTTCATATTGTCGATACCTTTGATGATTTTGAACACTTAAATTTAGTCGCCTCTTAATCTGCGCTGGGTTAAAGGAAATAGATTTAATTCTCTACGACGCTCCTCGTATGGTTTGTTCTTTAGGCTAGGTATCATTTTGGTAACTCTACGTTGAACTCATTCTAGCTTGTCTATATCTTTTTGGTAATAAGGGCACCAGGATTGAACGCAGTATTCCAGAAGAGGGCGGACTAAGGAATTGTAAAGGGTTAGGATAACTTCTTTGGATTTATGCTCAAATGACCTGCCTATAAAGCCAATTATTTTGTTTGCTTTCTTAACAACTTCTGAGCATTGTTGACTCGGTTTTAGGTTACTGGATATTGTCACTCCCAGATCGGTTTCTATGTTTACATTCTTAAGCTGAGTGCCATTCATTGAATAGTTTGCTTTCTCATTTTGGTATCCGATATGTAGTACTTTACATTTATCCGCATTGAAACTCATTTGCCAAATTTGGGCCCAACGTGACAACTTATCTAGAGTGTGTTGCATATTATCAACTTATTCTTTTGAGAGTACGCTATTTGCAATTTTTGTATCGTCAGCAAATTTTGAAATTGTACAGGTAAGACCTTCATCTATGTCGTTGATGTAAATTAGAAAGAGAAATGGTCCTAGTACCGATCCCTGGGGTACCCCGCTACTTACATTGGTCCATTTCGATGCCTTACCGTTTATGACTACTCTTTGCTTTCTGTCGTGGAGCCAATTTTCTATCCATTTCAACAGAGAGAGCGATTTAGTACGTCTACTCCCTTTTACTCGGGAATTATTGGAGATTATTTATAAGTAACTTCCACCCCTATCTATCATGTCAACATATTTTATCACAGACAATAGAAAGTAATAAGTAACTTGACCCCCTATATATATATATATATATATATGTCATCCATTTTTTAAAGAGACAATAAATAGAGGAAGGAAAGATAAAGACAAACCAAAAAAGGTCCGTGTGCCTAAAGGCATTCTCCATTAATAAAATGTTTGTAACAATCGGACTTAAACTGTTGTGGGTTGTACATTTGTGGAAAGCAACTCCAAGGAAGGGAATTCCAGAGATAAGCGGAATATCTACATTGCGAAGGAGAGAGAAAGTGAATTCATGGGCATTTTCAGCTGCCCTGTTCCAAATAGGTAGGCCAGAAATCGTGAACTCTAATCTCTGTAACTCAAAAAGGGCCAGAACATATGGGCTGTAAATCACCTATGCCCTGGCTGATCCTTACTAAATGGTACAAATATAATCTCGATTACTCTAGTCATTTGTGAATAATAGAGGTGAAAGTTCAAGAGTTTTGGCCTACTTTTTTTGGAACAGGGTATCTGCGTCAACCATTCATATCATATCATATTACAGAAAGTAGAAAGATCCCCCTCCTAGCTGTTGACATTTGAGGAGGAGGGGAATTTGAGTGGCACTGAAGCTATATGCATAAAGGAACACCAGGGAGAGTGAGAGTACAAAGGAAATCAAGCAACAACAGATCTAGTGACCCTTCTAGGCTGCTTGTCCTCCAAAACACTGAGGATCAAGTGTCCAAACAGTGGTTTAGAGTGGGTAAGGGAACATTGGAAAGGGAACTACTGCCTTAGAACTAATGTCCGTGGCAGGATTAGGAAGTTAGTAGGGGACAGATGGGTTAGTAACTGAGGTGGCGGAGTGAGTGTGAGTGAGTTACAGTTACAGAGTTATACAGATATTCAGACCACACAGACCTTGTGATCCTTACTAGGTGGTCAGGCCTTAATACTGCTAGACAGGAACAGTTTATAGTAGAAGAATAGGACAGCAAAGTAGAAGGCTAGAGGGAGGGAGAGAGAGAGGAGGGGCAGAGTGAGTGAATGATACATAGGCTATATGCATAAAGGACACCATGTAAAGAATAGCTGATGAAACATGGATGGGGGGGGGGGGGTACGTGGGGGGATTGTGGAGGATATGGTTGGCTTAAAAATACATCCTCAAAATACCCTTTCTCGATTAATCTGTACATTTTTCGGTAGAAAATGTATTGTAGAGAGATAGACACACATAGCTGGGACAAAACAGACAGAGACAGACACGGGACAAGACACACACGCACACACACACACACACACACACACACACACACACATATACACACACAAGAGGAAACATAAATGGAGATTGGAATGAAGGTAAGAATAAGAAGGGGTAAAGAAGAAGAAGAAGAAGAGGGGGCGGAAGAAGAAGATGGTTGTTTTCTCTGCCCCCCTTCTACTGGTGCCTCGGAATAGTTGATGGTCTACATGTTGGGGTTCCCACGGCAACAGGTGCTGGAAAAGAAGAAGAGGAAGGGAGGGAGGGGGGCGGAGGAGGAGGTAGATGAAGAAGAAGAAGAGGGGTAAGAGGAAGGAGAAATAAAAAGGGAAACAGGTGGTGGAAAAGAAGAAGAATAGGGAGAGAAAGAAGAGGGGGGAAAGAAGAGGAAGGAGGGGGAGGAGGACGAAGAAGAAAGGAAGGAGGAAGAAGAAGAGGGGGTAGGAGGTGGAAGAAAGGAAGGAGGAAGAAGAAGAGGAGGAGGTAATGTATTATCTGCCTCCCCTTCTACTGGTGCTTCTATTGATGTTCTACACGTTGGGGTTCTGACGGCAACAGGTAGTGGAAAAGAAGAAGAAGAGCGGGAGGAGGACGAAGAGGAGGACGAAGAAGAGGAAGAGGAGGACGAAGAAGAGGAAGAGGAGGACGAAGAAGAGGAAGAGGAGGACCAAGAAGAAGGGGAGGAGGAGGAAGAAGAAGAATAGAATGAGAGGGGAGGAGCAGCAGCAGCTCTGGTTGTCAACTGTAGCTGATGTGCTGTCCGGGTGACATTGTTGTTATTTTTGCCTGCGTCGATAACGAAAGCTTATGCACGGCAGTTTACTTTGTTCTTGGGGTTATGGCGAGATTTGCATTTATTTGCAGTTATTTGTTCATTTATTTATTAATTCATTTATGGTTTTTAGTTTCCTCTCAAGACCTCCATCAAGCTTTAATAAATACACCCAAGACAAAATAAAGGTCTTAAAATCGTCATACTAATGGGGCGAACATCTTAAAATCGCACAATTTTGAGACCAGATTGGATATGGATTTGGATTCAATTTAGATGATCACTAAAGCGCATACCTCTGCCAGCATAGGTGGAGGTATGCGCTCTACCGACTGCCCTTATAGTCTCTCCTGTTTTTCCCATAATCGTCAGCAATAAACGGTAATTATAGGGAATAGGCTCGCACCCTTATTATAGGCTCGCACCCTTATTATAGGCTCGCACCCTTATTATAGGCTCGCACCCTTATTTGTCATGTTTTTCCTCCAGATTTTGAGAAATGAGTGTTTTGATGGTCTTAGTTATAATTCCAATGAGAGCTTTGCCCCCCCCCCCCCCCCCCCCATGAATTATTGAAATCATCTATGTTGCCAGCAGGGGGTAAATATCGATTATACTGCATAAAGAAGGCATTTGTAAATAGTGAGGATGTCCGAAAGAGCTCTGAGATTGATTAGAATGGGCGTTGTTCCTATTAATATCGGGTTATATAAATGTGGTCAAAATTATTCTCCCACAGTGAATTATACATGAGTACAGTATAAGGATTCCATAGACCTACATTGTCCCTAATGAATTATGTATAATAAGGCTGCGAGCCTATTCCCTATAATTATCCAATAAACCTTTCTCTCTCTCTCTCTCTCTCTCTCTCTCTCTCTCTCTCTCTCTCTCTCTCTCTCTCTCTCTCTCTCTCTCTCTCTCTCTTTCTCTCTTTCTCTCTTTCTCTCTCTTCTGCAAGTCAAATCCTTGTGTCAGGCTAGAGCTATATATTTCTTTGGGTGACCCTCTCTTTATTTTATAGTTCCTGTTTTACGTTTTCTTCTCCCATATTATCTGTCGGTAATTTTCTTCGTTCCGTTTTCTATACGCAGCAGCCCTTTTCTCTGCTTTTTCATTTGTTGTTAATTTCTTTTTACTTCTTTCCTCTTTTTTACTTTTTTTTGTCATTATTACTTATTCCTTCATTTTTACTTCTTCATATTTACTCCTTCCTCGCAATTTACTTCTTCCTTTTTACTTCTTCGCTATGTACACTCACGCGTACTAAAAGTTGCTCAGGGGTGGGTCCTTCCTTCCCCTACTCCACCCTGGGTAGGTGGAAGGGGGGAGTCGGGTCCAAGTCTACCCCCACCTTCCACCCCAAAACTATCCCCAACTCTCCCACCTTCCTTCTCTAGCTGGCAGTTCGTGATTGGAGACGATTTTTCTCATATATTGTAAATTAGTATTAATCCATCTTTACAAATGCTTACAATGGACGACATTTTTGATTTATTAGGAATTTACTAATGCAATATACTTTATAATTGTATTTTCAAAATGAGTCTCTATACACAACGGGGGTTGCAAGAATCTTGGCTGTAGTGGTCTTGTGCTTCTCTCTCTCTCTTTCTCTCTCTCTGCGTGTGTGTCCCTCTCTTATTGCACTACTTTCTACGGCCTAGTCTTACAGTAATGTGATTTGAATATAATAACACCATAGTTAAATCCAATCTCATTCAGTATTCAGGATAGTATATTCACCATTATTGCAATACGTCACATCAACGTGCCCTCTACGATCTACTCCTAGGTTCTCAAATTACTTACACAGTCGGGCTTTTTTAACATAAAAGGACAAATTTAAGGCAAAGATTGGCTGGAATAGTGTTGCGACTGTTATTGATTGTTTCGTTTATCATTTCAATCAGTGTCTCCCTCTTATTCAATACCATACATACTATAACTGTTTGCATTTAATTATATGTGGCCTATGCACTTTGTTGTCAAGCAATTAAATGTAGAACTTGATACAACTTACTATCAAAGTTGGTGTTAGCATTTAATAAGGTTTGAGTATCGAGCCCTGGAGTAGCAGGGCTCGCCTTCTCACCTCCCCCTGCTCTGTCTACATCTGTGATCCCAGCCTCTCACCTCTACAAACCCCCAAATAATGCATAGGTTTAATAGACAGTTTTACCATCAACTCTCCTCTATGTGTATCGAATGCAGGAGGCAACATTCATCACACACACTAATGAAGGCAAATATATCCCATTCAGACCCGTTAAACCTTGGTTGTAGAAAGTGTGTGCTATGAGAGAGTAACAAGGAGTTACAAGGAATAGTTAGTATCTCAAAGACCTTGCGGTCCATTTCGGGGGAATATTCGAAGTAGAAGGTGAGCCATTGTTCAGTGCACTACACTCCTTACAAAGTGTGCACAATACTATCTACTGTCTTGAACTGTTCAACTGAGGAAATGTTTGCAACTTTTGTGGGAAGTTTGTTCCAGGTAGAACAAATCTTAAATGGGAAAAAGTTTTCACAAATAATAGTGCTGAACCTTTTCAATTCTAACTTCCAGCCATGGTTGTGTATTATATTCATAATGAGGCTAAACATTATGTATGATCCACAATGTCAAACCCATTACATATACAAACAATTAATGAGCTGACCTCGTTGTCTGCGTGTTCAGAGAGAGAGAGAGAGAGAGAGAGAAAAAAACACACAAGACCACTACAGCAGATTTTTGTAACCCACGTTGTGTATAGAGACTCATTTTGAAAATACAATTATACAGTATATTGTATTAATAAATTCCGAAAATGGTGAATGTTGGCCATTGTAAGTACAATAATTTACAATACATGAGAACAATCGTCTCCAATCACTAACTGCCAGGTAAAGAAGGAAGGTGGGGGAGTTGGGGATAGTTTGGGGGTGGAAGGTGGAGTAGACTTGGACCCGACTCCCCCCTTCCACCTACTCAGGGTGGAGTAGGGGAGGGAAGGACCCATCCCTGAGCAACTTTTAGTACGCGTGAGTGTACTTCTTCCTTCCTTTTTGCTTCTTCATTTTACTTCTGCCTTCCTTTTTACTCTTCCCTTCCTTCTTATTTCTTCCTTCCTCTTTTCTTCATCCTTCTTTATTACTTCTTACTTTTTACTTCTTCGCTATTTCCTTCCTTCCTTTTTACTTATTCCTGCCTTTGTTTTTACTTATTTTATTTTGTTTTCTTTCCCTTTTTTGTCCTTATCATATTCCCTTTTCTTCCTTTAAAGATAGAAAAACTTTACCAGTATATCATGTACATTGGACTGTGAATATATTTATTTTTACTTTGAGGTGTTTATATGCAATTATTTTACTCACACACACACACACACACACACACACACACACACACACACACACACACACACACACACACACACACACACACACACACACACACACACACACACACATACACACACACACACACACACACACACACACACACCAAAGTAATGCATCCAATATATACTTCAAGATGACATGCAGTACCGTTATAAATTCCGTAGCTGGAATTGTAGTAGAGGAGGAAGGGAGGAATACACAAAAATGGAGGGAAGAAGATGGAAGAAAAGGATGGCTGACCATAGGAAAATGAAAGAAGAACTATTAGGCGATTGTATTCAGTTTTAAAAGAACATCCAGCATTTGACAGGCTTCGAACTATCCCTCTAACCCGTTATACCGCCACAGATCCTTCTTGAACTGCACAAAAGCCTCTAAATATAGTTAGATTTTTTTTTTAGAAAAACGTCGCCGGTACAAAAGGGGTTCATCTATTCTATTGTATCTATATTTATGTTGTATTTGTATTATGTAATCTTTCTCATACCATACCTAAAGCCCTCCTCCCCCCCCCCCCATTAACCCGCCGCTGCCCCCGCCCCCCTCTCCAGACCCCCCCCCCCCCTAAATAAGCTTCATTAACCTGGACAGAGGGGAAAGGGGGCAAGAAGGGTAAATGTTTGAATGGGGGGGGGGGATGTGAATATAGGTGCTGAGAGGGAGGAGAGGGAGAGAGAGAGATGAGATTAAAGGAGAGAGAGAAGATACAAATTGATATCCCAGACCATACAGACAAAGTGATACAGGCCTTAAAATTACTGGTAACCGAATCTTTCCCATATACTATAACAATGGAATAGAAGGACAGTAAAGCAGAAAGGCTCTCTCCCCACCCTCCACTCTCCCTGGCAACATTGGGGGAGAAGGGAAAGAAATCTGGAAGAACGTAGAAATTGAGCGGAAGAAGAGAGAGAGACCTGAGGGGAAAGGGGAACCGAACTCAGTAAATGTTGAAACGGGGGTGAACCTGAGGAGAGAGAGAGAGAGGAAGAAATAAGGGGAGAAGGAGAAGAGATAAAGGAAATGAGAAAGAGAGGGACAGGAAGAGGGAGAAAAGGAAGAGATATAAAGGACATGAGAATGAGAGAGAGAGAGAAAAGGAGAAAAAAGGAGAGAGGAAGAGAGGAGGAGTAAAGGAGAGAAAGAGGGGAATAAGGAGAGAAAGAATAGAGGGGAAAGTGGACGATAGGGGTAATTGTTTGAGGGGCGGGGGTGGGGGGATCTGAGGGGAGAGATAGAAGGAGGAGAGAGGGGAGAAGGAGAGGAGATAACATAAATGAGACAGAGAGAGAGAGAGAGAGACAGAGAATGAGAGAGAAATGGAAGATAGATAAAATAAATGAGAAAGAGAGAGACAGGGAGAGGGTGAAAAAAAAGAGAGATAAAAGACATTAGAAAGAGAGACAGGGAGAAAGAGAAAATGAGGAATATAAGAGAGAAAGAGGGGAATAAGGAGAGAGAAAGAATAGAAGGGACAGGGGACGAGAAGGGTACATGTTTTGAACGGTGGTGAATCTGAGGGGAGACAGACAGTAAGAAGGCGAGAGAGGAGAGGAGAATGAGAGAGAGGGGAAGATGTGAAGAAGGGAAGGTAGAAAAGAGAGAGCGAGAGAGAGAGAGAGATGAGACTAAAGAGAGAGAAAAGTGAAAGAGAGGACAGGAACATAGAAGATGAAGAGCCAGAGCGTAATACAATTATATATCCGTGAAAAGGCGATAATAGAGCTTTCCAATGACACCTGAATCATCCTTGTACGACAACGGGTTCGCTTGCAACGATGTTGCAACGCAAGTACAAAAACCCTAAAATACGGTAATTTCCCGAGATTTTACCCTGTCTAGCGAGGCGTGGGAGATGTAGGTATGTGTTATACACGTCAGTAACCTTGCTAGGCTCGGGCCAAGCGGTCAGAGCCCGCCTGCGGTCCTCCCACCGCGTGGACTCTCTCTCAGAGCCGATAATGTGCTCAAAATCCCTTGCGACTTAAGTCGGGACCCGCTAGTTAGGCCATGGTTCTCTCAAGCGCAATCTTTAATATAGTCTAACTAAGAGATTGACAAATAAACACTATCTGTGAACACTTATACATGCAATCACGTACCCAGCTAATGATAATACATAGATTAAGATCTGATTGAGTGTTCATTGGAATTTACGTATATATGTATGTATGCTGTATATCCCGAACAAATATATATATAGCTCTTATATGGAATATAGGAAACTATATGCCAGAATTTTATATATGTCAATCCCACATATAGAGTTTGTTCTGTTCTCTCAAAACGTGTGGCGATGGCTAGTAGAAGGAAAGATTAAATAATCTCTGAGATGACGTTGATTTGAACACCAACATATCTTATAATAACCCTTTGCAAATAATCATGAAAACACTTTATCGAAAGAGAGGCACTTAATTTTTGATTCAGGCAGAAGAGTAGGAACCCATGAGAGATCTGCTCACACGTGGCAACTGAGTTCGTTGTCCGATCCTGTTGACACCAGGGGAACGTCCTCTGCCACACTCTCACTAGAAGATGCACTTTCTAGCTCGCCTACACCACTTCTTCGGGATCACTAACACAGCCACTTGTAGATACTTTTAAGGGGATTTCGGCTAACCCCTACGGAAGTATATTCCGAATCGAATGGTCCAGCTATTAAGCACGTTCGCCCCGAGAGGAGAGGTACCCGAATGTGGATTCTATTTTGCCTACCAAATTCTTGGCTCAGGCAGGTAATGTTCCGTTTTAATTTAGGTGTCTGGTTGGGGCGTTTCGGAATATGAGAAGCATGAGAATTACAGTTTTTTATTATTGCTGAGGTTATTAAGGTTCTTAAAATGATGGTACATATATTGTTACAAAGGTGAACACATTCTTTATTTATTAAAATTAGTTGGATGGATGACGAAGCTTTGATGGATGGGTGATAATTGAATTACAGTTTTGGATGTCTACAGATATTTTACATGTTATATGGAATGATTTTATTATGAAAGGGAATATGAGAATTGTACTTGTTTAACCCACTGAACCCCAGCTAGTTAATAATAGATGTACCACCCAGGACCAGCAGGTTGTGAAAAAAAAAAAAATCCAGAAAACACCAGGAATGGGTTAGAAATGAAAGAAAACCCACAAAAAAATGATCCCCTGGGTCATTAAGGGGTCCTACGGTGCGCCCGAAAGTCGGAGTTAACATGGGGAAATAGGTAGGCAAAAACAGGTTTTTGCGCGCTCACGCGCACGCGGTTGGACTTTGAGAGTGTTCACCCATCGGCATTGTTGCGTGGGATACTTACACAGTTCCCATACAAATCTGAGCCCTCTAGGTGCCATAGGACCTGAATAATTAACCGCGACGCACCCTATGCGGCTCTGGGGTTTAGCGTTACAAACATTGCCGACGCAAACGTGTCGTCGCTGGGGTTCTGTGGGTTAATCCCTTAGCGGTTGTAGTTGTATGTCTTATGCTTTGGTTGAATATGCGGGTATTGAGGAGGTTGGTGCTGCATTAGCATAAACATTTCTTCATTGTAGTCTAGATCTGGCTCAGCAGGGAATTTTCACCACGGGCAGGGAGCAGCCATTGTTGACCCCGAGGCTGGAGATGATTAAGGTGAGGGAGCGGCCCGTTTTGGCCCGCACAGGTAGTGGGGTGTTGTTTACTTTTGTGTTGGTGACGGGGAGACTTATTTATTTGCTTCTCTCTGCTTTTGATGGAAGCAATGCGGCATTGTGATGGTTGTTGATTTTCTAAATACGGGAGCAGGTTCTGGTGGTGTTTGGGTTCATGTTGCTCTAGTCCCGTCAACTCACTATCTCTTACCTATCTATCTATCTATTTATCTATCTATCTATCTGTCTATCAAGCTATCTATCTATGGATCACACTATCTCTTACCTATCTCTATATAATCTATCTCTATCTATCTGTCTAATAAAGAAAGAGAAGGACAAGCCATTTAAAGAGGCCAAGTAGTGTATTCTGGGAGTGGGGGGTTGGTCCGAGACTCGCTAACAAGGCGCAAGAAAATAAGAACAGAAAATAGAGATGTACTGGAGGGAGGGAGGGAAAGACGGTGGAATCTTTTAGGAAAAGGGAAGGTAGGAAGGAGGGGAATGGCGGGGGGAAGGAGAGGTAATGTGGTGGGGATAGAAGGGTGAAATCTCAGAGGAAAATGGGGAGGGGGGAGGGAGAGGGGAAGGGAAGGGGAAGAAGGGAGAGTAGGTGGTGGTGTCAGAAGATGGAAATCTCAAAGGATACGGGAGGGGGGGGGGGGTGAGGGAAGGGGAAAAGGGGAAGATATAGGGTGAAATGTCAAAAGCAAATGAAAGGGGAGAATAGGGTAGGGGAAGGGAAGGGTGGAGATGGATAAAGGAGGTAAAGTGGTGGTATTATGAGTGAAATCTCAAAAGGAAATGGGGAGAGAGTACCATGGAAAAGAGAAGGGTGGGGGGCAGGATAGGAAAGATGTCAGGAGTGCAATGACAAATTGGAAAGAAGAATATGGGGGAGGAGAGAGAGAGAGAGAGAGAGTTAGAGTTGCTGAGTGAGATGGGTGGTGGTGTCATAAGGTCAAATGAAAGAGGGGGAAAGGAAAGGCAGTAACAGAATCCCAAGATAGAGATGTAGGTGGAGGTGTTGGTTATGTGTGTGTGTGTGTGTGAGAGAGAGAGAGAGAGAGTGAGAGTGAGTAAAAGGATGAAGGGGAGGGGGAGGGGGGGGGTCAAAAAGGCAACGGGAAGAGGGAAAGGGGGGAGGGGGTGAAAGTCAATATCAAAACCAAAATAGCGACATAGGTGAAGATGTTCAGAGATTATTGGTTTATGTTTGTTTGCAGATAGATTTCCATTCCCCAGAGTTGGCACTGTAAATTAAGAGGGGATGGTTGGTGTTTTTTTCTGGACTCCCTTCTCCCTCATGTTTAGCCCCATTAGTTTGGATATTTTAAGACGTTTGTTCATTAGTTTAGCGATTTTAAGACCTTTCGACCCATTTCTTTGTCAATATTAGGACCTTTCGTGCAATTAAGTCTCGATTTTTTCCTTGACGACCGATAGCGAGCCTGTAATTTTAGAAGGCCGGGAATATTTTCTACCGAGAAATGTACAATTTTATTTCGAAGGTAATTTTATAAGTTTGAATGAGGTCGAACGAGGAGAATAATGTACTGTATACGTAGGCTAAATAAATAATTGAATGGACCAACAAATAAACCCTACCCCCCTTAAGCCAGTTCTAAGAGATGGATGGCTAGAAGTAGATAGATGCATAGTTAAGTTGATAACTAGGAGTTTGTAAATATCTAGAGAGCTAAATATAATATACACTATTATACTCTGTTCCAAAAAGGTAGGATAGAAATCGTGAACCCTACCCTCTGTAACTCAAAAAGGGCTAGAGCAAATGGGTTGTACATTTTCACATCTATTCCCTGGCTGACCCTTCCCAAATCGTAGAAAGATGACCTCGATTACTTTAGTGGTATGTGAGTTAAGGGGAGGAAGATCGTTTTTCTGGACCCCATTCTCCCTAATGTTTAGCCCCACTAGTTTTGAGATAATAACAATTTGGCCCATTAGTTTGGCGATTTTAACACCTTTCGCCCCATTTCGTTGTCAATGTTGAGACCTTTCGTGCCATTTAGGTGTCGATTATTTCCTGGCTAGCGATAACGAGCCTGCAATTTTAAGAGGAGCTGGCCTTCGGCCGGGACATTTTTCTACCGAAAAATTTACAAATTTATCTTGAAGGGGGGTCTATAGGGGGTGTTTTCTAAGCTTGATGAAGGTCTAGGGAGGAAACTAAACAAATATATGAATAAGTTAATTAATAGACAAAACAAACGGTCAGTCTCCCCTTAAGTTAATGTTCAAGAGTTTTGGACTACCTATTTGGAACAGGCTATAGTCTCAATGTAAAGATATTTATTAACTTGTTTGACATGTAATGCACAAGTTTAAGTGAAAGTGAGAGTCTTAGTTGATTGAAGCGAAGCGAGTGTGTGTGTGTGTGTGTGTGTGTGTGTGTGTGTGTGTGTGTGTGTGTGTGTGTGTGTGTGTGTGTGTGTGTGTGTGTGTGTGTGTGTGTGTGTGTGTGTGTGTTTGTGAGGGGGAGGGAGCGAGCTCAATAGATACAGTAGAGGAAATAGATAATTTCATAAAGATAGAGAGCGTGTGAGTGTATATACTATATAAATATATATATATATATATATATTCTGACATACGGAGCCCTGTATGTTTATTTAAGAGTTAGAATTCAGAGTTGAAGGAGTGCCGAATCACCCAGGCGGCGAAGCAGACCAGCGAGCGAACCAGCGAGTGGGAAACCAGCTCGTCCGTATACCAGCAAACAAGCCTTCACACCTGCGTGCATCATAGGGGACCCTGCAAACTACTTCGATGACCCGACGCTATGACGATGATCGACTCCAGGAGACTCCATTGGACCACGCACCTGTTACGCAACTGGAGGAGCTGTGATTGGGGCGCGCACCATCCCCCGCCTCCTGATTCGTTCCTACACAATCATTGCTTAGTAAATAAGACCCGAGTAGTGGGCATTCAAATCAGTCTCAGTTGGAGTTGGGAAGGTGAACTTGCAGCTGGAGGACGACGGGGTGAAGTATTATAATGGGATTGTGACTGTCAGTCAGATTATATAAGTATGTGTTAAGTGTGTTCGGTGTAAACACTTACGTTATGTTGGTTAGTGAGATATGTGATTGGGAATTAACGTTAACGCTACTATTATGTACTTAACTATTTTAGTTGACTGACTTGTGGACTAAAGCAACTCTTTAAGTAATTGGGTTATGATAAAAGTAATACTATTGTTTTATATTATGACTTACGAGTTCTTTCATTTGCTTACATTGCTGGTAAGAACAAGAACGGTGATACTATTGTCTCTTATTAGTAATATCGCCTTAGATTAACATGGCTGTTTTAATGTACTTCTAGTGATTTCCTAAGCTGAAGAAAATTATTTTAGCTTCAAAATATTATTTTTGCTTTTCATATTAATTGAGTGAGACCTGAATCGAATCTATGAAGCGATCCTGTAACTTAATTTACTCATAATCAAACCTCAATGTTATGTGGTTAAGAAATACATTTAACTAATTATTAAATATATATCTAACTTTTTATGTGACTTTGATATTAATCCTGATGATAATAATAATATAATACTATTAACGTAAGACAAGAACCAAGAATAATAACTACATTAAATATAAATAAAAGGACATATAAGAAAACTATTTATTCATTTCAAAAAGGGTAAGAGACAGAAATATTCTTACCTTAATATTTATCTTTCAAGACTTTTTATAGAATTAATAGTCCTTCTTTAGATATAACTTATTCGGTTCATAACCATAGCCTACTAAGCTTCTGTTAAATAATAATTCTTTATAAATACTACATGACTTTAATTAGTTTCAGTATTTTTCCATAATTAAAGAGTATCAGTCAATAAAGGATACCAAGTCCTAAGATCCAAAAAGAAAGGAAGTAACAACAGGAAATAATTTTATTAGATTTTACTTTCGTTTTGCCTTCAGCTGACTGATACTTTAATATATATCTCTGTGCTATCTAGATTCATCAAGTTAACCACTTGAGGATCAAGATACGTAACAATATATATATATATATAGAGAGAGAGAGTTGATTGAAGCGAAACAGGGTGTGAGGTAGAGGAGGGGAGAGAGGGAGAGGTGGCAAGGGAGAGATGCTTTTAAAGTGGTCTAGGAGAGGGAGAGACCAACTGGGAGGTCACTGACTTAGACTGCTTTAAACTTCGTGTGTCCAGGCATTTTGGCTCCAACTTCCCTTGAATTTGACTCTGTCACTATTTTGATTCTGGGGGAGACACTTGTTACAGGCAACCTGCCTTTTGTCTCCTCCATATACATATAACACACAAATAGTGTCGTAGATAGTGATACATATATAGTGTGATAGATGGATATATATTGTACAGTAGATAGTGTGATAAATAAAGGTATGTAGATAGATATATAGTGATAGATAGACAAACAGGTAAATTTGTGCTTCTAAAGTGGTCTTGGAGGGGTGCAACAAGGTCACAGTATATATATACCGGTATATACATGTGTGGGGAGGTTCCTCTCACACCGCTCTCCTAGACAAAATTGAAAGGAAGGCCTTTCGTATCATTAACTCCCGTCCACTCACCAACTCTCTGCAATCTCTCTCTCTTCGCAATGTTGCATCTCTCTCGCTATTCTATCGCTACTGTAATAATCAGCGTTTCTCAGAGCTTTTCCTTTACGTAGGGAACGTGGTACCCATCTTGCAACACAATCCCACCCCTACTCTGTGCAACTCTCCAACCCAAGAGTGAAACGTTACTTTCAGACTTTCTTCTATTCAACAGCTGAGCTCTGAAACTCTCTCCCAGAGTCAGTCTTTCCCTCTTCCTATGACTTAAATTGCTTCAAATTCCGTGTGTCCAGGAATTTTGGCTCGAACGTCCCTTGATTTTGGCCCTGTCACTCTTTCAACTATGGGGGAGGCACTCGCTATAGGCAGTTCTGCCTTTTGCCTCCCTCACTCACATAGACAAACACAAATATTAAACGAGAGAGAGAGAGATACATGGACTTAGTCGGTATAGTGAAGACCCCCCCCCCCCCCTTCGAGATAAATTTGTAAAATTTTCGGTAAAACGCAATGTTCAGGCCAAAGGGCGGTTCCTCCTAAATTACAGGCTCGCTTTCGCTCGGCAGGAAACAATCAACACCTAAATAGAACGAAAGGTCTTTATATTGAGCAACAGATGGGGCGAAAGGTCTTTAAGGGGACCTACCGGTTATTTAGGCTTAAAAAAACTCGAAATCCTGAAAATACCATTAGGTGTTTACTCAACAAGAGTCAACATCCCTTCATACGCCAGTGAAATGTTATTAGTGAAAACCCATTGGATTTATTTTTTATTTTTTTTTTTTTCCAAACTTTTCCTGTAATTCTAAAAACGTTATATAGCTAACTTTGAAATTGACATGCTCAGTAACTACTAGTCGTACGAGGAGCATACCTATATAAATGGAAAGAGCGTAAAATACTCTACAACCTCCCATACGCTTTATCTTCTACTCTGCCGTGTTTCTGCGTAAAATATTGTAAAAATAAAACAAAAGTTAAAAATGTTCACCTAATTACCTTAGACTTTCACATGTTGTTCTCAAAACTGTTTTGTCGCACTTTGGGATCTTATAATAAATGTATTATTGGACCTATAGGAATGGTGTATATACCATTGGAAAGGGAATTAAAAACACTACATTTAGTATAAAGCTAATTTACTCTAGCCAACTTTGTTTGGTTGCAGCATGTTGTCAGTCTTAAAATTCTACAAAATAATTTCACCTTAATTCATAATCACCTAAATCCAAAAATACATAAAATATATACAATTATTTTTTTATAGAACCTACAGACACACCTATTGTGAGTTGTTTGATCACATACAGCAGGTGCTATAGGGATTTCTGTAGGAGTTATATGCGTCATAGTAGTGCTATAGTTTTCAACCTTTTCTTACTTAAATTGAAAGAAAAACGCAAAAAAAAAAAAAAGGAGAGAGAGAGAGAGAGAGATTTACATATATTTACATAAATTTACATAGATTTACATAGATACACTGGCCACACACATCTTACGATCCCTACGAGGTGACCAGGACTTAATCCTAATAGAGATAGCAACCCTAAGAGAAAGTGGAAGGAAAGGATAGCAAAGATGAAGGCTCTCTCCCCACCCTCCGCTCCCTCCGGCAATTTGCCGTACATGAAAATAGTTAGAAGTGAATAACCTTGCAGGGCTTGGAAATCGCCTGAAGGAATTTATAGTATAGTTAGAAATGGAAAGGAAAAGGCATGCACAACTTCACTTGTTTTTTTTTTGTTTTTTTCCAACTGAAAACGTTTTCATTTCCGCCAGGTTCTCTTATCAGTGATCAGCTTCTACTGCAGACCAACTTTTCTGTGATATGTGTCTAACCTTTTTTAAATGTGTATATCGAGTCACTGTCAATAACTTCATTAGGGAGCTTATTCCACTCATTAATAATACTGTGGGTGAAGAAATTTTTAGTTATGTCTAGGTTCGCTTTCCTGCCTGTTAGTTTTAATTTGTTTCCTCTTGTGGAACCTTCTTTGGCTATCTTAAATAGATTATTAGAATTTACGTTACTAAAGCCTTTTAGTATCTTAAAACACTCTATCAGCTGTCCCCTTATTCTCTGTTTCTTAAGCGAAAACAGGTCGAGTTCTCTTAATCTCTCATTGTATGGCTTATTTCTAAGGGAAGGGATTAACTTTGTTGCTCTACGCTGAACGGATTCTAGTTTCTCTATGTCTTTTTTAAGTAGGGAGACCAAAACTGCACAGCATACTCCAGATGTGGCCTCACAATACTTTTATATAGTGGTACAACTATGTCTTTACTATGACAATGAAAATTTCTTTTAATGAAACCTAGCGCTCTATTTGCTTTGTTAGATGCTGCGGTGCATTGGCTTGTAGATTTTAGATTTTCATTGATAAGCACTCCTAGGTCTTTTATCTGTGATACGCTCTTTATCTTTTCTCCATTCATATGGTATTCGTATTTGTTGTTTCGGGAGCCTATTTGTAGTATCAGGCATTTGTTTACGTTAAAGGGCATCTGCCAATTTTCTGACCACTCTGATATCTTGTTTAAATCTGATTGCAGGCTACTTCTATCGCTTTCTGATATTATTGCATTTCCTATTTTAGTGTCATCGGCGAATTTGGAAATTATGTTATTAATGCCGTTGTCTAAATCATTAATATATATTATGAATAATAATGGGCCCAGAACTGAACCCTGTGCGACTCCACTAGTCACCGGAGTCCATTCTGATTCCACTCCATTAATAATTACTCTGTTTTCTTTCGCTTAACCAATTCCTTATCCAATTAAGTGTGTTGCCTTGTATTCCTAGATTCTCGACCTTCTGAAGTAATTTATTATGAGGGACCTTGTCGAAGGCCTTCTGGAAGTCCAAGTACACTATATCAAGACTTTTGGTAAAATCATTAATCTTAAATAGGTTGTCATAAAATTCGATAAGGTTCGTTAGGCATGATTTTTTTGCTCTGAAGCCGTGTTGACTATTATTAATAAGATTATTATTCTCTATGAAAAGTACAAGTTCGTCTCTTATAATTGATTCTAATAGTTTTACAATAACGGAAGTTAAGCTAATGGGTCTGTAATTCCCTGGTTGTTTTTTTATCTCCCTTTTTAAATATTGGTGTAATATTCGCTGTCTTCCAGTCAGTGGGTAATTGTCCATGTTGGAGTGACATGTTAAACATTTTGGTTAGGGGTTCGGCAACTTCATCTTTGACCATTTTTAGGATTTTAGGGATGAATAGGTCTGGGCCGGGAGATTTATTTATTTTCAGTAATTCAATCTGTCTAGTGACGCTTGATTGGCTAATTTTGAAGTCAGGGAGCACAATGTTGCTTGTTTGATTAGTAGCTTGTGGAGTGTTCGTGTTGGCAGCAGTGGTAAAAACGGAGCTGAAATAATTGTTAAGTGTAGAGGCTATGTCTTTGCTATCTGTTTCTAGAACACCTTGAGTGTTAAGTATGGGTCCTATCCCGCTTTTGATTTGTTTGCTACTGTTAATGTATCTGTAAAATTGCTTAGGATTAGTTTTACTATCTTTAGCTATGCTTATTTCATAATTCCTCTTAGCTGTTTTTATTAGTGATTTTACTTTTCTTCTGGCGGCCAGGTATTGCTTACATATGGTATTATTCTTTGTTTCTCTCTTTAAGTTGTATAAACGATTTCTTTCCCTAATTGCTCTACTGATATTTATATCGTACCAAAGGGGTTTGTTTATTTTCTTACTGTGTCTTTTACGCATTGGGATATGTTTCTTTTGAGCACTCATGAATATTTCTTTAAATCTTTCCCATGTATCGTCAATGTTGGTGAGACCTTCGAGATGCAGATTAATATCTTTTAGGTCATTTCTTAGGCTATTGAAGTCTGCCATATTATAGTTGGGAATAAAAGTTTCACTAGTGCTGTTTGTGTGCGACATATTAATTTGGAGCCTGACGATATTATGATCACAATTAGATATTAATTCCCCAACTTCTAAGTCAGAAATTAAATTTTCGTGGGTCGTTATTACTAGGTCTAAAATATTATCTCCCCTCGTGGGTTTCTGGACTAATTGATATAAGAAGTTATCTTTAATAAATTCGGTCATTTTTTCTGATGCATGGCCAGACCCTTTTACATCTCCCCAATGAATATTAGGAAGATTAAAATCGCCTATGATAAGGGTTTCTTTTGTTGATAGAGTTTTTTCTAAATTATTGTATAGGTCTATATCCTCTTGATAGGTATGAGTTGGACGACGATATACGACAACCACATTAATGTCTATATCCTTGTTATTAATTTTCACACATAACAGTTCTGAGTTATTAGAAGGAATTTGAACCTCAAGTGAGCATATATTTTCTTTTATATACAGTAATACACCTCCCTCTCTTACCTACTCTGTCCTTGTGATATAGTTTATAGGAATTGATCTGATATTCGTGTGTGAAATCGATATTGTTGGTGTCTATATAAGTTTCTGTTATCGCAATTATATCTATTTCTTCATTTAGTAACATAATTCTTAGTTCGTCAATCTTATTTCGTAGACTTCTGGCATTAAAATACATTAATTTGATTGCTTGTTTATTCTCTCTCGATCTTTTGTAAGTGGGGGAATCCGACAGCAATGACACGTTCCGTGGTTGGAGAGAGTTTAATAGTTTTTTTGTTCGGGTAAAGAGTGATTGAGTCGTACGGAAAATCTAGGTGATGGTACGGGTGGAGCAGCGGGAGAGCTGTGATTGAGGGTAGGGAGTGAAGGCGTAATGGAATAAAGGGGAGGAGAGGGGGGTGCGAGAGAGGGACGCAGCGGGGTTTGGAGGCGAGAGAGAGAGAGAGAGAGTTAGTTTCCGGGACAATATGCACAGACAGACAGACGTGCACTAAAACGAGACGGGCATGTGAGTGAGGTAGTTTGTTAAAAATCGAGCAGTACATAGAGAAAGATTCGAAATTGTTATATTTGCATGAGAGAGAGAGAGAGATAGAGAGAGGCCGGGGGAGTGACTTACATAAATGTACATAAATTCACTAGCCATACAGACTTTACGATGCCAGCTAGGTAGTCAGGACTTAATTCTAGTAGAGATAGCAAACCCGAAATTAAGGGAATGTGGCAGGAGATTATAGCAAAGAAGAAGAGAGATGGAGAGAGAGAGGGTAGAAGGGCGGAAAATGCAAACAGACATGCAGTAAAATGAGACGGACATGACTGAGAGAGACCTTGTTAAAAATCAAGGGGCAGAGAAAGAGAGAGACGAGAGGGGAGGGGGGTACGGACAGACAGACAGGACTAGACCAGACAGACAGACAGAGATTGTAATGCTTGCATGAGTTGAAAGGACAGGGAGCAGAGGGGGACATATACAGGAGGAATTTGGAGAGAGAGAGAGAGAGAGTGGATAAAATATAATGGGGGAGCTTGTTAAACATCGACTGACATAGAGATTGTGATGTTTGCATGAGTTAAAATGACTAAACCGTGTTTGTGTGTGAGAAAGAGAGAGAGAGATAATGAAAAATAAGAGGAAAGGAACGTGGAGGAAAGTGACGTATCAATTAAAGAAAGGCTGGCACATGATTCAGCGAGCGAGTGTGTGTGGTTTTTTTTGGTTTTTTTCCTATGTGAATGAGGGAGACATAAGGCAGAACTGCCTGCAGCGAGTGCCTCTCCCAGAGTTGAAAGAGTGACAGGGCCAAAATCAAGGGACGTGTGTGAGAAAGAGAGAGAGACTGGATGTGTATGTCAATTACTGGACAACATGGGTCCAACAGGTGTGAAAGGATCGTGATATGTCGATTAATGGCTTACCTGTGTGTGTGTGTGTGTGTGTGTGATGTAAAAGGGTTAGTGTGTGTGGGGGGGGGGGGGGGGATTCAACATATAGGAGAAAAGGATGGGTACCATAATATATTGTAGAGTATATGGCCTTCTGTACATCTAACCCTTTTCACTTAAGTTCTGGCTAGCATCATTGAAAGTAAGATAAATACAGAGAGAGAGAGGGGGGGGGGGAGTAACACGTACGAATGGGAGGTGTACCAATAGCAATAATAATAATAATAATAATAATAATAATAATAATAATATTATATTGATTACGATTTTGTTATTAACTCCTTGTGACATATATGACGCGATCGCGTCATATGGAACTTATAACCAAAAATCATATGACGTGATCGCGTCATATGGACTTATCTGCATGCCTCTCCAATAAGTCCATATGACGCACTAGCGTCATATGAGCTCAGTAAGTCCGGTAAGTTAAATGAAGATCTGTCGGTTGGTGGCAACCCCAGGTTCCTCCGATAATTCTAACGGCCACCAGTGTGGTTTTGACAGTTGTGTGGTGCAGTGGCAATGATACCGGGCGCCCGCCACCGTGGACTTACTGGAACATAATATGTCTGGAGGAGTTAACCCTTTCACTGCGGGTGAAGTTCTGGAATGCTTTGGCAAGTTACAGCAATTTCCAGGCTTTAAAAGCCTGAAAAAAACGTAAAAATCGAGTAACAGTGGGCGGGAGCGTGAGGGGTCCACCTCCGACCCTCAGAGCAGCCAGAAGCTCACTGAGCTAGGCTGTGTCTCGCGCGTGTCTCTCTCTGTCTCTCTCATAAGTGCAGCCAAGCGAGTGAGTGTTACATAATAGCGGGGTTCCCGCGTTTCACTGGGATCACTGCGGGTGAACCAGACCACGTATACGGTCCGTTCTGGTGTAATTTTGAAGCTATTTTCGCCTAGTTTTCGGCAGAATACACTTCATTTAATGCAGATGCCTGATTTATCATTCAGGAGTGCCTGAATATGCCCTAAATAGCCCAAACAAGGCTGCAGCCAAAGGGTTAAACCAGAATTTCACAATTTACATTAAATGGCTGAGCTGGTGAGATGGATTGTTTTAGGAGCAGAAATAAGGAGCAGACGAAGACATTTTGTAGACTATGTTGTCATAATCAATCGATTATTTTGAGGCAGAACGTTACTGTAATTAATTTATTTCTATATATTCTAAGCAGGTTAGATTTGTAATATAATGAATTTGTAAAGAAAAGTATCCTTTTAGTTGCGAATCGTCTTCTCACTCTCTCTCTCTCTCTCTCTCTCTATATATATATATATATATATATATATATATATATATATGTATATATACGTATATATATATATATATATATATATTATATATATATATATATATATATATATATATATATATATATATATATATATATATATATATATATATATATATATATATATATATATATATACTGTATATATATAAATGTGTATAAAATATATCCCACACTTTAAAATGTGTTGTGTAGCAAGATTCAACCACTAACTTTCCTCCCCGTTCTTGGTTTCCACATCCTGAGAGAGAGAGAGAGAGAGAGAGAGGGAGAGGGAGAGAGAGAGAGAGGGAGAGGGGGGGGGAGAATGGGGAGGTAGAGCATCTTGAATGCTGGTTTGCATTGAGAAAGTGAGAGCGAAAGGAGGGGAGAGACATCTTGACTTGTGGTTAAATTCCTAGAGAGAGGGAGAGAGAGTACAAAGGAAATCAAGCAACAACAGGTCTAGTGACCCTTCTAGGGAGAGAGTCCACGCCCTTTAGAGGGTGGGGGATATGAAATCGCCTTCTCACTAAGCCAAGGGAATAGGTAGGCGACCTCTGGGCTATTAGGATACATAGTAGGCTATTAGGATTCAGCAGTTATTAGGATTCTCAGCAGTTATCTATTTGTTACATTCTTTGTAGCAATTTTGTCCTTGTGTCTATAAGCAAATTGGAGAATGAGCAGCACCGGCAATAACCACCATGGGAAGACAATAGAACGACCACTCGGCATCCCTGGTTACAGACCAAGAAAGTGGTGTGCTGTTTGTGAGAAGTCAGCATCAACTGGGGTGGACAAAAAGTGCCAGGTGGAGAACTGTCCCAACATCTATCATGCAACATGTCTCCATGATCATCCTGAATTCATCTGTGAAAAAACAGGAGAATTAAGAACACATATTGGAATATCTGATCCTGTTAGTTACTTCACTGGGGGAGCAGGAGAACAGAGACAAGAATCTTCAGAGCCAGAAATTGTATTGGATGCAGAGTTAGATGAAAACCTTCTCACCCTATCAAAGAAGGAATTAATATCACAAATAAGAACATTAAAGCAGGAACTATCAACTACCAAGTCACAGTTAACCGTATATAATACTATAATTGAAGATTTGCCTCCGAAGCGACAAGTTTTAGTAGATGCTATCTCGATTGTGGATACATTGATTGCAACCCAAAGCATCAAAGAAGAGCTTCAACATAAATCCATTGCTTGTTCAGCCTACCCAAACAGGATTGACAAGGAATGGGAACAGCTCATCGAGAGAAATGACGAAAGTTATATATGGTGGTCATCAGAACAGACGAAGAAGCTGAAAAGTGTATCAAGAGAAGTGAACAAGCCTCATAGTAACCTTCAACCACACATGACACAGCCTCAGCAAGCCCCACATCTGCAACAAGAGCCAAATTCGCATCAATCTCTGGCGAGCGATAGCGAGCCTGTAATCTTAGAAGGAAGCGGCCTTCGGCGGGGACATTTTTCTACCGAAAAATGTACAAACTTAACTTGAAAGGGGGTCTAGGGGATATTTGTTAAGCTTGATGGAGAACAACTAAACAAAATATAGTACTTGAGGTAACTGTAGTGACCTGAAGAAGCTAACTGCAAAACGTTGTCAATATATAAATAGTGCTCTTCCTCAAATGGTGTTTATATGCAACCCACAAGAGGTCGGATTAGATAGTGTAAGTCAAACCATCTCACTTATGGTGTAAGGTCATTTGATGTATGATCTTTTGCCACCCCGGATATGCAATTTGTTTTTGCACCTTCCAGCATTCTCCTTTTGTTTATATTCTATCAATCTTATTCCATTTATCGCACTCATCAGAAGGATGGTAAGGATTGGTTCTCTAATAAATTTCAATCCAGAGGGCCGATCTGTACAATGGCATGAAGAAAAAGTGCCAGAAAATGACCCGGAAACTGAATCTGTAGACCATTTCAACCAGTAGTACTATACCAATGAGAACTTAACCAATCTGCTAAATTAGGCAAGGTAAAGCCGGTATCACACGAGCACTTTTTCACTTAGCTTAGGTGGTCAACATATAAAATATTTCGGTTGCCTAAATTCATCTATCGTCAGTTTAGTTTCCAATATCAGTGAAAAATGTTCCAAAAATGTTGATAATCGAATGTTGACTTTAAAATCTCTGGTGTGATACCGGCTTTAGGTTAGGTTAGGACTAGTATTCACATTGGCTTACGGGGCTACCACACGATAATTTTATTGTTCATTATCGAAGCTCAACATTGTTTTGATGACATTTCTGAGCTTATCGGAAACCAGCCAGAAGGTAGAATAATTTGGGTGACATAATTATATAAAAAGTTTACCTCATAAGCTGCCAGACTAGTGGTGCTGATGATAACTATTGAGGTAAAGGAGGCTCGTGTGATATTGGCTTTGGTTTTGTGTGTGTTTGTGTGGCACTGGTTGAAATCTACTGGTTACCTTTTAGTATACGAGGACGCTCTTTTCCTTTAACCCCTTCTGTACCAGCTACGTCATTATAACTCTATTTTAGCTAGTATTAGCTGATTTTGTGCAGTTTAAAAAGGGCCTCCAGCAATTAAAATGCTTCGAACTATCTCACAACCCTTTTAATAACCACAGATCCTTCTTAAACTGCACACAATCGTCTATATATAGCTAAAATATAACTAAAAAGACGTCGTCGGTACAGAAGGGGTTAATTTGCCTAACAATCCACGAACAATCTTTATGAGGAGCTATCCAGGGCCAGGATTTCAACCCAAGTCTCCTCGCACACATGGCAATTACTCTGTCATTGAAAGAGATATATCGCTTGGCCAGGTCGGCCCAAGTATATTTCAGCATCGTGTTTTCAGTTTAGGCTATTGGCACAATTTCTGGCCTGTACAGTAGAAATGTCAGCTCAATTACTCTAGCCCTTTTTGAGTTATAGAAGATTTGGAGAGAGCAGCTATACGGTTCTTCACAGCATCTCGAATATGGTCGGGCATCTTCTATGCTATGAATTGGTGACGATATAGGGGGTATTTTCTTGACGTGAGCCAGGATACTTGTAGAACATCAGGTACAATCAGGAAAACCTCTAACATTCTATCTGAGGTCCATTTGGTATGCAGTCCACCACGCTATCCGCTGTGCTATCGCCTCCCCCTACTTATAATGAATGGACTATAGTAATGATCTGCATTAACCCATATAACTGCCTTGCTTTCTTAAATGGTACTTTATTGGCACTCTTTATGGCAACATAGGGGAGGTGGGTGGAGTGGTCTTGCCACTGGCCTGGTAATCCAAAGGTCCCGGGTTCAAATCCCGATGTATCAATGGGAAGATATTATTGGGATGGAATTTGTGCTGTACCTGGTATCAGTGCATTACCACAAGCCCACCGAAACGTCAATAAAATACCCTCATTGTTCCCTGATTAAATAGCACTGTATGAATATTCCCATATTCAAAATATGCTATAGGGGTGCCTATAGCACCCTGGTGCTATATGCCTGGTGAGTTATCTGCTCAACAGGTGGCGTAGTGTGTGTGTAAGTGTGAGAGTCCGAGTGTAGGGGATGAGATAGTGAAGCACGGGAACGAGGTGGCTTCAGAGATGGGGTCGTTTCGGGCCATGAGTGAGCACCGTGCCTCATGTGAAGGCAAGATGGCAGGTGCTCGTTGTACTCTACGTGCTTCACATGTCTCACTCCCTAAACTGGAACAAGACCTCACAGGCTTCACTGTTCATTGTAAAGCGGTGAATGTTAAGGCTCTCAGCCTATGCCCGAGAGGAAGTAAGTTGGAATATAGAAAAAAAAAAAAAAAAAAAATCACGGGTCACGTTATTGCAGTATTTATATATAGCTCAAATAGCAAGAGCTCTGGCACAGCTGGAATTCAAAACAAAAACGTAAAAATATAAACTTAGAGTAAAAAAGCAAATTCCATACCGTCACCGCTGCCCATAACACACATCTACGGCAGCGTTGACAGCAGCAATGAGATCCAGAATCGCGTAAAGACATTCGAGGACAGTGTAAAAAAAGTTGAAATGTAACATTATCAACTTTCCACTCAGTTCTACAAAATGTTCCCCAAACTCCCTGGCCTTGCAGAAGATATCATAGAGAGTATTATGAATATTGAGCAAAGGCGAGAAATGGCCCGAAACTTGCTGCATAACCATTTCTCCGAAGGCCTTTACAGGCTTCGCCATTCTCCGAAGTACTCTCTTGATCGCCTTCCCACCCCTCTTCACCTGAACCTTCACGGCCTGGATACGTGTGTTCACCATTGTTATGAGTTGTGAGATGAACGCAGTGAAAACACTGCGATATATCACAAATAAATAACTAAGGAAAGACGAATAATTCGACTATACGTTATGAGTTTCATGAAACAAGTGAACCAGCTAGCACTGAGCAAGGTGAAGTAACCCTATCATCTATTCTATAATATCCACATTGAAATTAATTGTAGGAATGTAATAGATATGTACGCACCGAGAGTTGCAAAATGTGATAATTATTTTGCAAACATAGTAATCACCAAAAACAGTGAGTCTCTACTAATAATTTATAAAAATAATACAGGATGTGGTTAGATACAAATTTAAATTAGACATGCCTATCCATTTTCTCTGACGCATTATACATCATAGAAAATTGTATTTAATGATTAACTATATAAAATATGAATAATCCGCTAATTACTGAAAACAATAACGTAGTAACGGTAGTATATACTGTATACGGAGTTAATTTCATTGTGGTTTTGGAAAACAATATATATAATAAATAAGATAGTCAAAACACAATTATGACCTACCTGCATACCTATTTATGTGTTAGTATTCTACAGCACTGACGTAGTAAAGAAGGCGATTACATATTTTTTACATTTGAATCTTAAGAGGAGTCAGTTAGTTTTTCGAGTCGTCCTCCTCCCTCATGTTTAGCCCCATTAGTTATGAAATTTCAAAACATTCGCCCATTAGTTTGGCGATTTTCAGACCTTTTGTCCCATTTCTTTGCCAATATTAAGACCTTTCATGCCATTTAGGTGTCGATTTTTTTCCTGGCGAGCGATAGCGAGCCTGTATTTGAAGAGGAATCGGCTTTCGGCCGGGACATTTTTCTCCCGAAAAATGTACACGTTTATATCGAAGGGGGGTCTTGTGGGTGTTTTTTTTAAAGTTTGATAGAGGTTTAGAGAGCAAACTAAACTCAATTCCTTAAACCATTGAGCCGAACCAGTATATTATGCTGCACAATACCGTCTGAGTTCCCTTAAGCTTTGGAATACGTTTTAATTCAATAGAAAATACGTGAGTTTGATGCACTTCATTTCAATTTCTAGGTAGATGTGGTATCAGAGATATAATTTCACTGACAAACAAGTAATGAGGTATTCTAGGCCAGCTATATGATCAGGTAAGCCTGGTAAGGATACGGCATATGTTTCTCAGTCCCATTCTAATCCTTCTCCTCTTTAGCCTAGCTGGTGAGAGGCAGTTATTATTTTGGATTCTTCTGGTTTCACTCTAATTGTGTGGAGATTTTAAGATGTTTTTTTCTTCTTCTTAAAATCACACAATATTTGGTGGGTCGATGCAACGGTCAGTCAAAAACAATTGTGTTATTGCAATAGTTATGGTCCTATTCTATTTCCTATCTATTCTATATACTCAGGCCCAATCCCCACTTTTCCTTTTTTTTTTTTTTTAGGGGGTGGCCGACTCGAGACAGAGCCCGAATAGGGACAACACAACAGAAAACAATGAACACACACAAATAAAATACAAATTCATACACATCTAGGTCATCCAGGAGAAGACCCAGAGACCAGGGTTACCAAGGTTCCTCCAGCACTCCCCCGGCCCCCCGACCACCCGCAGAGGTTCCGATCTCGTCAGGCAGACAAGCAGCAGAGCAAAACCACAAGCCCGCCCACCACACTTCCAGGCGCACCCTTCATATAAACCGTCTCCCCGGGCCAGGCGCCTGATGGACTATTATCTAGTCCAACTTGCGCCTGACCAAGTGTTCACTCATCTTTTCACAAGCATTCTCCATTCATTCCTGTTTATTACCACTTCCCTTGCCTGATCTATAGTCATTCCTCTATCATCCAAAGCTTGTCTTGCACAGTCTCTCCATCTCAATGGGGGTCTTCCTGCCCTTCTATCTCCCCTTGTATCTGACTCACATATTCTCTTTGTAAGCCTTTCATCTTCCATTCGTTCAACATGACCATACCAGCTCAGCACCCTTCTGTCCACTCTGGCCGACAAATGTTCCTGCTGCCCCACTCTCCTACTTATATTCACATTCCTCAATCTGTCTCTACGAGTAACTCCACACACACTCTTCAAGCAGCTCACCTACATCACATCCAGCCATATTCACTCCTTTTCCTTCAGAACCCATGTCTCAGCCCCATACATCACTGTTGGCACAACAATTCCTTGATAAGTTGCACTTTTTTACTTTCATTCCGAGATTTCTCATCTTCCACATACTTCCCATTGCTCCGAAAACCTTCCTTCCTTCACACACTCTCTGTTTTACCTCCATTTCGATACCTCCACTCCTGCTTATTGTTCCTCCTAGATATTTAAAACACTCTTGTTCCAATATTTCCCCATCCAGCCTCACATCTAGATTCACCATACGATTACCCCTATTACACACCATTACTTTACTTTTATTGATGTTCACCTTCAGTTTCCTCCTCCCACAAACCACACCAAACTCTTTGACTACCCGCTGCAATTTCTCCTCAGAATTCGCCACCAACGCTGTGTCATCAGCGAACAGCAACTGATTCAACTCTCAATCTCTACCATTCTTTCCTACTAAACCCAATCCTTTTCTCATAGTTCTCATTTTCACCTCCGTCACCACACCATCCATAAACATATTAAACAGCCATGGTGACATTACACAACCCTGTCGCAAACCTACATTTACCTCAAATCATTCACTCAACTCACCATTTCCTACTCTAACACACATTCTGCTCCCTTCATAAAAAAATAAAAAAAGTTATGGTCCTAGGCGGAAAACAAATTTGGTTTTAACCCCCCTACCCCCGCGCAATACCCCCACCCCCGTAGGGCTGGCATAGTATAGTAATCACTGTTTGTATGCTTGTGTGCGTGTGTGTCACACATTCTTCTGTGGCAGCAATTATGATAAATTATGGTGATTATGGTACTAGTAGTGATGGTATTGGTGATTGCGGTAGTATTTATCGTGGTGTTGATGTTGACGATCTGTAGTGATTACGATAGTGTACCTGAGTGTAGTAGTAATAGTTGTGGTGATTATGGTAGCAGTTATGATATTGCTAGTAGTGATAATGATGGATATTATAGTAGTGATGGTGGTGGTGATTGTGAAAATAGTTGTGACAGTGGTGGTGATAGTATTAGTGGTGGTAGTGATGATTGTGATAGTAGTAATGATGGTGGTGATGATTGTGGTAGTGATGATGGGGATAGTAGTAGTGATGATAGTGGCAATAGTGGTGATGTTGGTGATAGTGACAGCAGTGGTGATGTTGGTGAGAGTAGCAGTGATGATGGTGATAGTAGTAGTGATGTTGGTGAGAGTAGCAGTGATGATAGTGACAGTAATGCCGATGTTGGTGAGCGTAGCAATGATGATGGTGATAGTAGTAGTGATGATGGTGATAATAGTGATGATGGTGATATTAGTAGTGATGATGGTCATAATAGTGATGATGATAATAGCAGTGATGATGGTGATAGTAGTAGTGATGATGGTGATAGTAGTAGTGATGATGGTGATAATAGTAGTGATGATGGTAGTAATAGTAGTGATGATGGTGATAGTAGTAGTGATGATGGTGATAGTAGTAGTGATGATGGTGATAAGTGGTGATGATGGTGATAATACTAGTGATGAAGGTGATAAAGGTGGTGATGATGGTAGTGCTGATCATGACAGTAGTTGTGGTGACAGGCTCGTTATCGGCTGCCAGGAAATAATCGACACCTATGGGTTTCAGAGGCCGTGTGGCATCGTTTTTCGGGAATAACTTATTAACCCGTACAGCCCCAGCGACGCGCCTGACGCGTCGGCGATGTATGTAACGCACAGCCCCAGAGACGCGCCTGGCGCGTCACCCTAATTGCGCCGACCGTAACCTCAGGTGTAGCCACTCAAGAGGTCTCAGATTTGTATGGGAACTGTGTACGTATCCCACGCAACCGTGCCGATGGTTGAAAACTCAAAGTCCACGTGCGTGCGCGTGAGCGCGCAATAACCTGTTTTTTTGGGGTAATTGCCTTCAATTTTTTACTCTTGTAAAATACGTTTTCGGGGGCTCTGTAGGACCATTCTTTAAGCTTTTTGAGCGGTTTTTCATGGTTTTTCCTTCATTCCTAACCCATTCGCTATTGTTTCTGGAATAAAACCATTTTTTGAAAACCGGCCGGGTTCTGGTGAACAAACATTACAAAACTAGCCGGGGCTGGACGGGTTAACAAACAGTTGGATCAGTATATTTTGACACAGCTTTGTTCACACCGTCCCCTAATTTTTGTCAATATAGTGCATTACCAAAAGTGTGGGAATAAGCCACTTGTCCCTGTGTCATGAGGTTAAAGTCGCACATTAATGACCAAGAAACGGACAAGGTTACCGTGGCTTACCTGTGAGAACCACCAAACCATTATTGCTCATCCATCAAACATGGTAGTTATCAGCCACCACCCAACCCTATTAACGCCTTTAAATTCAAGTTATCTGTCAATATCAAGAATAAAATATACAAACAGTATGTACTTTTGTATATTTATACTTGATATTGACAGATTGAATTTAAATGCGATAATAGGGTTGGGTGGTGGCTGATAACTACCGTGTTTGATGGATGAGCAATAATGGTTTAGTGATTCTCACAGGTAAGCCACGGTAACCTTGCCCGTTTCTTAGTCATTAATGTGTGACTTATCCTCATGACACAGGGACAAGTGGCTTATTTCTACACTTTTGGTAATGCACTATATTGACAAAAAATATGGGACGGTGTGAAAAAGCTGTGTCAAAATATCATACTGATCCAACTGTTTGTTAATAAGTTATTCCCCAAAAAGGTGCCACACGGCCTCTGAAACCCATAGTAAACCGCACGAAAGGTCTTAGTATTCACAGACATGGGGTAAAAGGTCTTAAAATCGACAAACTAATGGGGTGAACGTTTTAAAATCTCAAAACTATGGAGCTAAACATGAGAGAGAAAACGGTTTAGAAATAACAAATACCTCCCCTTAACCCGGCAGCTACGGGAAGACTCAATTGATGTTCTACTGGGCGGCTGCGGGAACTCGTAAGATCCTTGGCCTAAAAAAAAAACACATAAAACACCCCAGTGGCACTAAAAAAAAAGCAATTTATGTTTAGGCGAGATAATTTCCCTCCATTACGTGCTACCACTCCTACACATGTCTCCCCCCCCTCCCCCTTTTCCCCCCCTCCTCAATTATCAGGGATTTTCTCTATTATTCCCAATCTTTATCGAGTATTTACGTAGGAGGACAGGTGGGAGAGAGAGAGGAGGGTGGAGTAGTGTTAATCCGACTCTCCAACCCTCCCCTGGCCTCTCAGTGCTATGCGAGAGACGAGAGAGAGAGAGGGGGTCTCTCTCTCGCCGCTCAAGGCCAGATTACGACCGCGGGGCTAAAATATACAATTTTCACCAGCCAATTGCTGTTACCACTTGTTTTAATGCTTTCTCATGTTCATATGTTCATATTAAAAGTAAAATAGGTGCATATGGATAAGTAATAATTATATATATGGTAAATTGACGATTTTAGTGAGGAATTAATCAGAATACCTTAGCAGAGGGGTGTGGTGTATACTACAGGGGCTTAGCGCTTTAGAGGTTAAGACGAAAATGTGTATGTGTGTGTGTTTAAAATGAAGATCCACCTTCTCTTTAAGGGGGGATGGATATAATAATATATGAATATGTAGACCAAAAAACAAAGCACTACCCCCTTAAAAATAATGGATTTGGCTTTCGTTTGACACCCTGCTTTATATTATTTGGTTCATGTTATATATTTATTATTATTATTATTATTATTCCCAAGCTTTCTGGCTTCTAGCCAAAAAACTCTCCAACAATATTTCTTCCTCGTTTGTCCCTCCCCTTTTCCACTCTGATGGCACAGCCATCACTTCTTCCTCTGACAAAGCTGAACTCTTCGCTCAAACTTTTGCTAGAAACTCCACCTTGGATGATTCCGGTGTTATTCCTCCCTCTCCACCCCCCTCTCTCCTACTTATGCCTAATATCCTAATCTCTTCTAAAGATGTTTTTTCTACCCTCTCTGGGCTTACTTTTAAGAAGGCGCATGGTCCGGACGGTGTCCCTCCTGTTGTACTAAAATACTGGGCTTCTGTGCTGACTCCCTGCCTAGGCAAACTCTTTCGTCTCTGTCTCTCCTTTAACGTCTTCCCATCTTGCTGGAAGTTTGCTCTCATTCAACCTGTCCCAACTAAGGGTGACCGCTTTCGGTTGAAAGCGGTCACCCTATCGTCAATTGCTCTCATCTCTTGTATCTCTAAAGTTTTTGAAACTATTCTTGCTTCCAAATTTCTTAAGCATTTTTCTTCTCATAATCTACTCTCAGATCGCCAGATCCTTAGGGTCGTTCTACTGGTGACCTTCTTCCATATCTTACTAACTCTTCTTTCTCTTTTTCCTCCCCTCTCTCTCCTTCCTCCCTATTCTCCTACCTACTCTCTTCCCCCCCTCCTCCTTTCTCCCCCTCTTCTTCTTTCCTGACCTTTATCTCCTCCCTCTTCTTTCTCTCTGGGTGTGATGAGTGGATGGTGACTGAAGGTGATCATATTGTGTAATTGTGGTGATTGATAGGTGTGGTGAATAGGTGGTAATTGTAATGAGTAATTGTGATGATTTGTAATGTTGATGGTGATTGTTATTGCAGATGAATGATAGGTGTGGTGAGTGGATGGTGAATGAGGGTGATTGTAATGAGTAATTGTAATGAATTGCAAGGTTGATGGTGACATTTTTTGTATGTGAATGATAGGTATGGTGATTGTAGTAAATGGAAGGGGCTTGTACTGAGTAATTGTGATGATTTAGAAGGTTGATAGTCATATTTGTTGTTGATTTATTATATGTTCAACGAGTAAGTTTAAGGGGAGATGGGTCGTTTTTATAGATCCACTTCTCCCTCATGTTTATTTTATTTTATTTTATTTTTTTCTATGTGGATGAGGGAGACAAATGGCAAAACTGCCTGTGACGAGTGCCTCCCCCAGAGTTAAAAGAGTGACAGGGCCAAAATCAAGGACCGTTCGAGCCAAAATGTCTGGACACACAGAGTTTGAAACCGTTTAAGTCATAGGATGAGGGAAAGGTGGATTCAGGGAGAGAGTTCCAGAGCTCAGCTGTTGAATAGAAGAATGATTGGGAGTAACGTTTCACTCTTGAGTTGGAGAGTTGTACAGAGCAGGGGTGGGATTGTGTTGCAAGACAGGTACTACGTACCCTACATAGAGGAGGTGGTATGCACTGAGAGAGCTCTGGGAACACTGATTATTGTAGTAGCGATAGAATAGCGAGAGAGATGCAACATTGCGGCGAATATAGATATTGCAGAGAGTCGGTGAGCGGACAGGAGTTAATGATACGAAAGGCTTTCCTTTCTACTTTGTCTAGAAGTGCTGTGTGAGAGGATCCTCCCCACACATGTGAACAATACTCAATACAAGGACTCACTGTACCCCTAAGCAGAGCAAGAAGCTTAGCAGGGGTAAGGAACCCCTTGAGGCGGTTGAGCACACCCAGCTTCTGGGAGGCCGCCTTAGGAAGACTGGTAATATGGTCCTTCCAAGAGAGAACAGACGAAAAAGAGACACCAAGAATACTGAGAGAAGATGAAGGGTTGATTTTTGTATTGTTGAAGAATATGGGATAGTCCTCTGGGAGTTCACGGTGGGTAGATAGATGGAGAAATTGGGTTTTGGAAACATTAAAGATAACAAGCTTCTCTCTGCCCCAATTGGAGATGGTAGTTAGATCAGAAGATAAGTGTTGTATGGCTTCATTACGTTTGTCTTTGAGGGATTGCTGGCTGGGGCGTTCTTATTGAATTGAATAGTGTAAGGTAGAGTCGTCTGTATATGAATGGATAGGACTGGAGGTACAGTTGAAAAGATCATTTATGAAAATTAGAAAGAGAAAAGGAGATAGGACAGATCCCTGAGGAACACCGGAGTTGATAGGATGAGGAAGTGAACGATGGCCATCCACAACCGCAGCTATGGAACGACCCATTGGTTTAGCCCCATTAGTTTTCAGATTTTAAGATGTTTTCCCTATTAGTTTGTCAATTTTAAGACCTTCCGCCCCATTTCCTTGTCAATATTAAGACATTTCGTGCTATTTAAGTGTCAATTTTTTTCCTGGCGAACGATAGTGAGCCTGTAATTTTGAAAGAAACGGCCTTCGGCCGTGACAATTTTCTACCATTTGTTTTTACAAATTAATCAAGAAGGGGAATTTATGGATGTTTTGTTTAAGTTTGATGGAGGTCTAGGGAGGAAACTAGAAGAATAATTAATACATGAAAAAATCGACCAAGAAGTGAACCATCCCCCCTTAAATGTCTATGTTTTTCACTTGATGTATTACTGTATCTAATGATTTGTTTTCTGTCTGGTTTCAGGACTAAGGAAGCCCAGGAGGTTTACGAACGAGCACTCTTCTATGACAGCACCAACCCAGACATATATTATAATGTGAGTATATATTGACCCATATATGAATGTATTATTTTTGTTAGTTATTCGGGCTCTGTCTGGAGTCAGCCACCCTTAGAATTTGTTTTTAGGAAAAGTGGGGAATGGGCCTGAGTAAATACATACATACATACTAATTTGTTCATAAACCTAGACATATTTTATAATGTGAGTATATATTATTTATGTATTGAGTTATGTTCGTATTATTTTTGTTACTTACTCATTATTAGATAAACCTAGACATATATCATAATCAGGGTTACCAGATCAAGTCCGCTAGACAGTAAATAATAGCTGAACATCGCTAGAATACTGCCACAATCTCTAGAATATCACTTTAACACTGTACACACGTTAAACACACTTTAAACACTTTATTATTGTCATATCATGATACATTGTTTAAGAATGAGAACACAAAATAATTCAGGCAATAAAACACATGTAATGACGAGCCTTCTTGTAAGCCAGTAGGTTTTTCAGGCAAAGATTAAACAAAAAATAATTCTTAGGGATATTAATACATTTTTATTTAAACAATCAAGGAAATGGGTCAGTTGCAAAGGTCACACCAGGCAGTGACACAGGACGCAGGAATTTCTTATTTATTAATTTATTCATCTATTTATTTGCTTATTTTTATTTTATTGAGAACAAATTCTATATATTTTGTTTTGGTTTGAATGGAGAAATAGTGCCAGGATTCTTAAGTGGCCGGTAGGTGAGGTAGGGTGTACGTCCCGTGTCAGTGCCAAGCGGAACCAGTGTCAAGCCCAGGACCTATGCAGGGGAAAAAAGAGGCAGAACAGTATCAAAGTAATAATGTTAAAAGTAGGGAGGAGGAATGACCATGGGGGTAACTAATACATAGGATATACACACACAACATAGATAGCACAAGGCACACACAAACATACACACAGTACAAAATAATACATACATGGCACACAGTATGAGGTACAAGTAAGGGCGAACATGTATGGGGGAGGAGGAAACTGATAAGGAATGAAATGATTAATTAAAATTAATAAGCTATTATGGTAGTTTGGAAGAGTAAGTTAGTGGGGAGGACAAGAGGTAAATCAGTAGGGAAGACACAGGGTTAACATTTAGTATAAACTAATATAGTGCATTTTTAGGTTCTTTTTAAATAGATAAAGTGAGGGCTGTTTTTTTTATATTGGTTGGTCGTGAGCCGGTTTGCAAGACACCAGTTATACACATTTTCAAATTCAGTGTTAGCCGTGGTAATCAGGGTTCTGGATTTGGTCCAGGATATAAAGAGTCGCATCGTCAGAAAAGAGTAGCCTATGGTTTTCATATTAGGAGTAATATCAGGGAAGTCATTAATGTATATGGAGGAATAGTAGGGGCCCCAGAATGGAACCCTGAGGCAACCCTAGTAATATAGGAAGGGTTGATGAGGAACAGTTATTTATACAGGTTATTTGGGTTTGGTTTGTTAAAAAGTCTCTGAACCATGAGTGAATAGTTGTTGTTGTTGTTCCCTAAGCTGCCTGGCCGAACAGCCCCGAGTCCCTGAGAAAGGCCATGGCCACGATCGGGCTTTCCCACAGAGCTCTCATTGAGTGTAGATTGTGTTGTTGGCGTAAGTGGTTGTGTGAAATGCAGTCTTCTATGATGTGTTTAATGGTATGGGGTGCTGTGTTACATCCCGGGCAGGCGTCGACAACGGAGTCATCCAGTCTCTTCTGATAGCTCAGGAGAGCTGGATGGTGTCCGCATCTCAGCCTGGCCAGGTGGACTCTGTCCTCGCGAGGAAGGGAGGATTCGGAAGGATGGATTTCGGGAGGTCGTGCATGCAGCTGTGTGTTGTCTGTGAGTGAGTGGATGGATCGGTGAGAGATATGAGTATGGATGTGCTTCTGGATGTTGGTTCGGGGTGGGCAGGGAGGGAGAGAGGACAATAATTGTGTGTGATACCGTGTGCTGGGTGTTGTTTTGATATTTCTTGGTGTCTGTGGGTGTGTTGCCATGTAGTTTAGTGGGTGGTCTTGGTTCGTGGAGGCTGCTGCCAGGAATTGAGTGCCTCTCATGTCCAGATGGTCTTTGACTTTGAGGATTTTGGTTTCTTGATGTAGGTGATCTGTGGGTGCAGTAGCTGTGCAGCCTGTAATGATCTTCAGGGCTTTGTTTTGAATAGTCTGTAAGGTCTTATGATGTGTTTCAGCTAGGTTAGAAGCCCAGGCTGGGCTTGCGTATTCCATCACTGATCTTATGTATTGTTTATATACTGTGGTGGTAGTTTCTTTGTTGTGTCCAAATTTTGTGTGAGCAAGTGACCTGAGGGCGTTAAGTCTGGGTGTCAGTTTCTTTTTAATGTTTGTGGTGTGCTGTTTGAATGTCATATGAGTATCATATGTTACTCCTAGGATTTGGGGTGTGTGTGTATGTGTTAGGGGTGTGTTGTTTATGGTGAGTTGAGGGATGTATTCGTGTTCTCCTGTCCAACTTGTGAGCAGGGTTGCGGTGGATTTGGCTGGGGCTAGATTAAGTCTGTTTGTAGTGCACCAGCCATGTAGTGTGTTGAGATAGGGTTGAAGGAGATCTGTTGCTCTTTTTGGGTCATGGTGTGTGCATGTGAGTGTTATGTCATCTGCATAGGAGGCTAAGTTTATTTGGGGCGTATTGGGTGTAGTTATATCGTGCATGTACAGATTGAAGAGTGCGGGCGATAGGACGGATCCTTGTGGGACTCCGTTTGGAAAGTTTCTGATTTTAGATGACTGACCGGCAAAAGATACGTGTGCACATCTGCCTGCTAGGAAGTTGGCCAGCCACCGTTTTGTGTTGTTGTGCATGTTTGTGTTGTAGATTTTGTTTGTTAGGTTGTGGCGGGGGATGGCATCGAAGGCTTTACTAATGTCGAGTGTGGCTAATAGTGATCTGTGTGGTGGTCTAGCTGAATTGATGCCGTCGAAAGCTCTTTGTGTAAGGTCTGTGAGAAGAGTGTTTGTGGAGTGCAGTGGCCTAAAGCCATGTTGTGTTGGAGCTAGGGGTAGGTCAGGTGTAATTAGTTGTAATACTAGGCGTTCCATGACTTTGGAGGGGGAGCAAAGGAGTGTGATGGGGCGGTGCGAGGAGGGTAGCGTGGGGTCTTTGTTGGGTTTGGGGAAAGTGATGATGATACCATGCTTCCAAATGTCTGGTATTGTGTTGTGTGAATAGCTGTAGTTTGATATGTTAGTGAGTGCTTGTATGCCTTGTGGTCCCAGGTGTCTGAGGTGTATGTTGCTTATGTTGTCTAGGCCACAGGCGGGTGAGTGCTTGAGATTGTTGATGATATGCTTTGTCTGGTGATTGGTGAAGGGTGTATAGTCAGGGTCTGTGGGGAATTGTCTCTTACGTCGGATGACACGTCGGTCGTCTTTGTGAGGTTTTAGGTGGCTGACATGTGAAAAGTGATTGATGAGAGTGTTTGCTTGTTGTTTACATGAAGGAGTAGAGTCTGTTGTTGTGATTGCAGCATGTGATTGTGTTGTGTTGCTGTTGGAAAGTGTGATGCTGTTTAGTGTTTTGTATAGTTTTTTGGGGTTTGTTTTGTGATCAAGTGTTTGTAGGAAGTTATTCCAATTTAGTTTTTGTTGTTCTTGTATTTTGTTGTTAGTTTGGGTGTTGAGTGCTTGAATTTGTTGTGTGATGTCTTGTGTGTGGGGTGCTGGGGAGTGTTTCAGTATGTCGCGTTGTCTGATGAGGTTTTGAATTTCTGGTGTGAAGTTGGGGTTGTGTCTTTTTCTGTTACCTCTTGGAATGTGTTTCTTGTCAGCGTTTTGGATAGTTTTATTGAGTATGTGTACAGCATTGTTGATGTTAGTGATGGGTGTACTGTTTAGAGTTGTGAAGTGTTGTTCTGTCTCATTTGTGAATGCTTCCCAGTTAGCTCTTTTATAGTTGGTGTATGTGTGTTTGTGGCTAGCTGGGGTGAGTCTGGTTTTGGTGGTGATAATGATCGGGAGGTGGTCAGAGCCTAAGGTTCTGACCACCCTCCAGGATGTTGTGGGGGCGAGTTCTGGGGAGCAAAAGGTGATGTCTGGAGATGATGGGTTATAGAGGGCTTGGTGAGGAATATGGGTATGTTGATGGATGTCGTTAAGGATGATGAGGTTATCGGTTTGGTTTTGTAGTACCAGCCCTCTGTCTGTGTCGGGGTTGTCGACAAACCAGGCCGACGTCTTGGCGTTGAAGTCACCACCCAGGATGATGTGTGGGGTGTGTGGGGTGTTTGTGATGTGTTGTAAGTGTGGTCTGTATTCATTTGGTACTGTAGGGGATGTTTGGGGAGGGATGTATGTGTTTATGATGGTTATGTTGGAGTTGTTGCCAGTGCGTATTTTAATTGACTGTATTTCTGTTGTGTTATCATTTGGGGGGAGGAGTGATTTGGTTTGTACACTGGTTACTATGTATGATATTTCTTTGTGTACCAGGGTGATGAGTCCACCGCCCCCGCCGACAGCCCGGTCTTGTCTGATGGTGGTGAAATTATGAAATGTGGGTGTTTTTTGTGTTGTGCGGAGTTTTGTTTCTTGTAAGATGGCAATGTGTATGTTGTGTTGTTTGATGAAGTGTGAGAGTTCGTGTTTCTTTGTGTTGATGCCATCTATGTTCAGTTGAAGAATGTTAATGTTATGTGCACGATGTACGTTGGGTGCTGCTGCACGAGGATGGGGTGGGGGTGGGGGTGATGGGGGGGGTGGGGGTGAGGGAGGGGCTGGGGGTTGGGATGGGTGAGGTGGGGGTGGGGATTGGGGAGCAGGAGATGGGGGTTGGAATGGATTAGGATGGGGTGTGGTGTGTTGAGTTGAGGATGTGGATGGTATGGGAAGGTTAGGTGGGTTAGGGAGGAGAGGTGGACGGGTTTTAGGGGGGGGAGTGGATGATATGGGAAGGTTAGGTGGGTTGGGGAGGAGAGGTGGACGGGTTTTAGGCGAGGGATTTGACTGGGAGAGGGAGGGGCATGAGGAACAGGTCCAGGTGTTTGTGTAGTGTTTCTTGGAGGCAAGTGTTGTGCAGGTGAAGTGGGTCCAGTTCCCACATGAATTGCAGAGAACTGAACCCTTAGTATGGCGACTCGAAGTGATGGGTTTTGAGCAAGTTGGACATATGTATGTGAACGTGGGTCCTGGGTTGCTCTCAATGTCTCCGGCTAGAAGAAGTCTTCGAGAAATGACAGCCGGAGAGTCATTTCTCGGTGTAGGAAAAACTGTGTGATGTGTGTGTGTGGTGTGAGAGGTGTGGAAATTCCCGGCGCGACCGAAGCCGCTCCAAGGACCCGTGCCCCCAGGGAGGGGGCAGGGGATGGTTGTGACGGTTTGGCTCCCGAAACTGCTCCCCGCGGCCGGCATCCGGTTTTCCTCCACTGGTCGTTGATTTTGTCTTCGGCTGTGGAGGGTCGGCAGCCATCCGCGGTTGGCAGCCTCGGGAGGTGGCCCCACGGCGTAGACGCCGCCACATCAGGACCTGAGTGAATAGTACCTCGGCATACCTTATAGGAAAAGCTTTTGAAGCAGTATGGTTGGATTGATTGTATCGAACGCTAGAATAGTCAATAAATATAGATAATACTGATTGGCTGTTATCTAGGGCTGAATATATATATCACTAGTAAATAGTTTAAGGGCGTCTACTGTACCAAGACCGGCACAGAAACCGAACTGACTACTACTTAAGATATTTTTACGTTCCAAGTATTGCAGTTCAGTTCTACAGAATACCATAGGATTCATGTCGCTAGATGTTTAAAATTGTCTCTAGATCGAATTAAATACCTCTAGATCTAGCGGGAAAGTAGCTAAATTGACAACACTGATTATAAGGCGAGAACTAGAAAAATAATCGATACCTAAATAGCACGAAATGCCTAAATATTGACAAGGAAATGGGGCAGAACGTCTTAAAATCGACTATTGGGGGCAAACGTCTTAAAATCTGAAAACTAATTGGGCTAAGCACCCAAGTATTGAGTTATGGATGTATTTTATTTGTTAGTTACTGTTTGTTTTCATCTATCTATTCTATTCTATGTACTCAGGCCCATTCCCCATTATTTTGTTGGGGGGGGGGGGGGGGGGTTGCCGATTCGACTCCTAATCCCATATATCTATTATAATGTCAGTATATATTGATTTATGTATTGATTTATCTATCTATCTATTTATTTATCTATCTATCTATATATCTATCTATTTACTCAGGCCCATTCCCCATTTTTTTTTTTTATACTGGGGGTGGCCGACTCGAGACAGAGCCCGAAAAAGGAAAACAAATGGATGTATTCATTTTGTTACTATGTTTTTCATAAACCCAGACATATATTTTAATTGAGTGTATATTATTGATTGTTTTATTGATGTTTTATTATTTTTTATTTATGTTTTCTTGATCTATGTTTTGAGTTATGGATATATTATTTTTGTTAGTTGTTCATTTTGCTGGAATGTAGCGTAATATAAACTAATGCATTTTCTAAATACATAATACTTAAAATACCTGTACTTTTTTTTTGGCCAAGTATATTGTAGGTATCTTGACCAAATTACATTTGCGTTTTTCTGTTTTTTTTTTTTTTTTTTTTTTGTTAATCTGGCATGGTAGTTTTGCAAATAAGGATATATTTTGTGATATGTATGTATGTATGTATGTATGTATGTATGTATGTATGTGCGTATTATTATTATTTATTTATTTATTTATTGATTTGTTTGTTTGTTTGTTTGTTTGTTTTTGTTTTTTTTTCCCTAGACCTCCATCAAGCTTAACAAAAATACCCCCAAGACCCCCCTTGGAAAACTGTACTATTATATTTAAAGAATCCCATCCTTTGCCCTGTAACTAATTGCATGCTATATTCCTTCAGCTGGGTGTGGTATTGCTGGAGCAGGGTCGGGCACAGCAGGCCCTGGCGTACCTGGATAAAGCCCTGGAGATGGACCCGGATCATCAGCAAGCCCTTCTCAACTCGGCCGTCTTAATACAGGTGAGTGTTAGTATTATGAGCCTGTAGACATTAACCCTTTCGGTACGGGTGAAGTTGTTTTTGTTTGTATTTTGGCTAGTCAGACTATTCAATGTTTGTTTTGTTGTGTCAATAGTACTAGTAGACTGGAGGAGTGCATGTATTGTGCCTTTGCACAAGGGAAGGGAGACCGGCAGGAGTGTTCAAGCTATAGAGGTATTAGTTTTATTATCAGTTGTTGGAAAGCTGCATGGCAGGGTGTTGATAGAGAGGCTAATAAAGGGTACAGAAGGTGCAATAGAAGAAGAGCATTGCAGTTTTAGGAGGGGAAGAGGGTGTGTAGATCATATTATTGCAGTAAGACAGCTATGCGAGAAGTGTTTAGAGAAAATTCAGGGGGTATTTGGAGCTTTTAAGGATGTGGAAACAATGGATGACCATGTGGACCGAGAAGCAATGTGGAAGGTGCTAAGGATTTACACAATTGGAGGACATTTTTTAAGAGCAATCAAAAGTGTTCATGAAGAGAGCAGAGCGTGTGTAAGTCTACTGTTAGAGTAGGAAATGAGGTCTGCGACAGGATTGTGTAATGGCCCCGTGGTTGTTTAATGTGTATATGGATGGTGTGGTGAGGGAGGTACAAATGTGATCTATGGGTAGAGGATTGGGTTTAGTAGGAAAGAATGGTGGTAATTGGGAGTTGAATCAGTTGCCTGTTTTATGATGACAGCGCTGGTGACGGATTCTGAGGAGAAGCTGCAGCGAGTAGTAAAAGAGTTTAGTGTGGTATGTGAGAGGAGAAAGCTGAGGGTGAATGTCAATAAAAGTAAAGTGATGGTGTGTAATAGAGGTGCGCGTAGGGTAAATTGAAATATACGACTGTATGGGGAAATGCTGGAACAAGTGGGAGTGTTTTAAATACCTAGGAGGAGTGATAAGCAGAGACGCAGGTGTGGGAATGGAGGTAAGACAGAGAGTGTGTGAGGGAAGGAAAGTTTTCGGAGCAATGGGAAGTATGTAGAAGGTGAGAAATCGCGTAATGAAAGTTAAGAGTGCAATGTATCAAGGGATAGTTGTACCAACATTGATGTATGGGGCTGAAACATGAGGTCTGAATATACAAGAGTAAATAATGTTGGATGTGATGGAGATGAGCTGCTTGAGGAGTATGTGTGGAGTGATGAGTAGAAACAAATTGAGGAATGAAGAGGTACGTAGGAGATTAGGACAACAGGACCCTTCATCAGTCAGAGTGGAAAGAAGTGTGCTATGCTGGTATGGACATGTTGAACGAATGGGCGATGAAAGGCTTACAAAGAGAATATATGAGTAAAAAACAAGGGGAAATAGATTGAGAGGAAGATCTCGGAGGAGATGGAGAGATGGTGTGAAAAAAGCACTGGTATATAGAAAGATGACTGAAGAACAGGCAAGAGAAGTGATGAATAGGAATGAGTGACGAATGCTTGTGAATAGATGAGTGATAACGCGCTATTAGGGAGGGGGTCGTGCGCCAGTTGGGCTAGATAATAGTCCATCAGGCGCCTGACCTGGGGAGCCGGTGTATGTTGTGAAGGGTACTGTATACTCAAATTTTTTGAAGGGCGCCGAAGTGTGTAAGTCTTGTAAAATGGTGACGTCACGCTCATGGTATACTGTGGCTATAGTTTGGGATTATTTCTACCTGATGGCAAATTAAATTATTTAGCAGCTGATTCCTCGATACTTTATGAAAACTTAAAAACTAATATGTCTCTGCATCCTCTTATTGTCACGTTTTCATAACCAGCAACATATTTGGCTCCAAAATCTGGAGTATTATTACTGTAGAAGTGGGAGCGGGAGACCTTAGCCGTAGCCACTATGCCTCTACATTCGTACTTAATAATTATTGTATTTCGATATATTTTTACTTATGTTGTACTGAATTGTATTGCATTAGGTTAGGTTCAGCTGGTTAGGTTAGTTATTACAATCAAATTAAGTAAAGCACTTCAAAATAAAAGTGTGATCAGGCGCAAATGTATGGGCATGGCGGCTGCGGCCAAAGCCTCTTCCCAGCGCAGACGAATACAATGAGAAACGATCTAAAATGTACTTTCTGTTTTCACTGTTAATTTATTTTGGAGACATTTTGTTAATTGTATGCTTATATAAATATAAAACAAATATTTCAAAGTAAAAACAACATCAACTAAGACCTATCATTATTAATTTATACCGAAAATAATGGTGAACTATTATAGTCAGTCCTAAAATGATACATTTTCGGTTTTCTTTACTAAATTATCCAAAGAAAACTTTATTATCTACAGCTAAGGAAGATGGAGGAAAAGATTTTCTGTGTAAAGTAATGTATGTTTAACAGCAATGACACAAATGAAGTTGGTTCCAGTACATAATTGAAACCATACATACACACATAAACCTGCGCAAGATTGCTTACCAGAGTATTGGGACTCTTACTCAAGTGTAAATAAGGAAAATAATATGATTACCGAGTGTGTTTTTCCCCTCTCGGTATTTTGACCATATTTATTGAAAAATTGCAGTAATATAGGGGTAAACTGCATACTCTTATGAAGTCAATTATTTATGTAATATCCCTACTTATGATAGCATAATGTACAAACTACTTCAGAAGTTATATTTCGATAATATATGTAACAGAAGCCCAGAAGATGCTGAGAAAGGCTTCATTAACACCAACATTATCGATATATATGAACACATTAGGACCAGTTATATACTAGAATTAAGTTGTTTAGTCTTTTATCAACTCATTAAAACCATTGTTACAAAACCGTATATACCAGTATTCCATATGCTTTGATTTTACCAGAACCACCGTTAGTAAATAAGGAGGTAGCAAGCGTGGAGCTTACAACGTGACGTCACAGGTTCCAATATTGTTTTGGTAGGTTTACTTGTTAGAGTGTATATACTTTGGTAAGCTCCACCTGCTGAGACCGGACCTCCCCGGGAGGTCTGGGACTGCCTGCTGAGATCGGACCTCTCTGGGAGGTCTGGGACCTGGCTGGCTCAGCTGGGGACCCCAAAATGGGTCTGCGTCTCTGGGTCCTCTCCTAGGCGACCTAGATGTGTGTGAGATTTTTGTTTTCTTTTTGTGTTGTGTTGTGTTGTCCCTATTCGGGCTCTTGTCTCGAATCACCCACCCCAACTGTAGGGTATGTGCTTGATTATATAAATGCATAAATCTTTAATTCCCACAGATCCTTCCTAAGCTGCATAAAATTGTTTAATGCTAGCCAGAATAAACTGCTAAAATGCTTCACAATCCTCAAGGGATTAACAGTATTGTACAATATTAGTTAAGTTATCACTGAATTAAAATGTAAAACTTGCAAACTAAGCAAACCAAAACTGGGACGATACAAGATAAAGGTAAAATAACTTATCAAAATCGCTATGTGGAAATAACGCTTACTTAAATAAAATTTATGAAATAAAAGAACACAATCCACCACATAGGGTGTACATTGCTACATGAGCAAGTTAATATGATAAAAGCTACCGATTGAATTGATCTTCAAGTTGAATTATCCAGTACCTATCTATCTATCTATTGCCAGAAGCCTTGATCCCCGACAGAGTGGCCACAAATGAATCGCTCCCATGCACCTCTGTCTCCCGTCAGCCGACGCCTCTCCTGCCATCCAATACTGCCTTCACGCATATACTTCTCAACTCCATCCTTCCACCCCACTCTTGGTCTGCTTCTCACTCTCATACACTTTTTTTGTCATTCTCTTGCTTCCCATACGTTCCACATGGTGTTCCTTTTCACACTTTCCATTTGTAGTTTATCCTTCAATTACTCTACCATTACGAAGAGCCAGGCAATGATGAGCTTCGACTGCTGGCATACCAGTGATGGCGAAGACTCTTATATGTATGTAGTGCAGTGATTTCTATAGTGGTATGAATATTACGGTCATATACTGGTAATTTTACAGATATTTTTACACAAGATATTATTTTTCATTTGTAATCTATCACTCAACTATTCTATCATTATGGTTTTAGTGGAAGTAAGATTTTAGTGTAATCTATCCCTCAATTCTTCTCATCTTTACAGGAGTCCGGGAATGAAGAGCTGCGGCCGTTAGCGTACCAGCGGCTCCTAAGACTGATACAGCGTGACCCCATGAACGAGCGCATCTACTTCAACCTGGGTATGATTGTCATGGACGACCGAGACTACCGCAATGCTGAAAAGTGGTTCAGAAAGGTAGAGTCATTATGCCTACGCTCATTCTGTTAAGGGGGGAAGGGCCGGTTTTTCTGGCCCTTTCTCCCTTATGTTTATCCCCATTGTTTTTTAGATTTTAAAAGGTTCGGCTCCTCATTAGTTTGGCGATTTTAAGATTTTATGCCCAATTTCTTTGTCAATATAAAGAACTGTCGTACCATTTAGGAGTCGATTTATACCTGGCGAGCAAAAGCGAGCCTGCAATTTTAGGAGTAACCGGGCTTCGGCCGGGATATTTTTCTGCCGATAAATGTACAAATTTATCTTGAAGGGGGTCTTTGGGGTGTTTTTTACAGCTTGATGGAGGTCGATGGAGGAAACTAAAAATAATATAAAGATAAAACAGTAAGCAAATACTCACACCCATCCCCACTTAAAGGTGGGGGTGAATGGGTTGAGGTAAACATGGAAAAATAATCGCCAACCTGCACATAATTATCTTGCAAAATGCAATGTCGCCGAAATAATTATTAACAATGGTATGAAGGATTATATGGATCGTCTATACCGGGCCTGTGACGTCATAGTGACGTCACAGAAGTATCCTTATCCTAGACTGGATGGTGGACTTTACTGCTATGACGTCACAGGCCCGGTATAGACGATCCACAAAATCCTTTATACCATTGTGTGACGCCTCCCGGCGTTAACAGAATGGTTGCGTGGGGCATTGCAGCTCGCTAGCGCTCGCCAGGATGGGGGGATGGGCTACAGTTGTCCTAGAATGATCTGCTTTGTGTGATTGGTGTCGTGTGGCCACAGACAGTCTAGAAATGGTCTTTGTTTTGGTCTGTGACCGCGCCTTGTATTTTATATTCGCTAAAATATAAATGTTGCTTGTGTGAGAGGCGAGCGAGAGAGGGTGACGGGGTACACCTGGCAGCGGGGTGAGCTATCACGCGGCTCGCTTGGGCGCTGACGGCGTTGGCGGCCGGGTGGTCAACTAGTCCCTGCCCATCGCGGCCGCGTGTTCTTTACCAGCTCAGAGCTTGCCTGACACGCGTATCGTCTACATCCTTTGCAATTCTGTCCCCCATACTCGCCACTTTGCATACTATTTCTCTCTCTCGACTTCTCCTTTCTCATTACTTTATTAAACTCAACATCCCTTCTGGTTTCAGCATAGACGTTCACCGTCGGCCAGTCGTATTGTACGCGAAGCTCTCAGATATTTCCATGTATTAGGTTAAGGAGGTATTATGCTTTATTGAGGTTGGAGAGACGGAATTTTCCGTGTGTGTCCTCTCTCGGGAAGGTTGTAGACCGGTATATGTCTCCCTGGCAAGGTGTTGAGTGATTCTGCTTGGTTATTTAAAGCTAGACTAGGGGTAAGGTTACTGTGTCGTTGTCTCCGATGTGTGCAGTGTTAGCTAAGCCCTGCACGACATCGACAGGTCTGTGGGAGCCTAAGTTGTCTTCGGGTGGGTTTACTTTGCGAGCACAGCGCTGTGGTGTGAGAGGGCCATAGCCTATCCCTCACAACATAGTGCTGCCTCTTTGTGTTGACTTCTGAGGGATCGCCAGGATAGAACTAGGTACTAGAGACCTAGATTTATCAAGAGAGCATCCCCGTCATATAACGTAATCTTCATTATACCACCTTCGGACTACGTTAGGCTACGAGCCGCATGCTCACCCATTGTTGCCCTGCCTTGATACCCCAGCTAGAATTTATTAACTGAGCAGACACTGGTTAGAGATAAGCCCCCATTATTATATGTATGCAACATTATTATTCACTGCACTTTTGAGCCGAGGTTGTTGTTGAGTTGCACAACCCTAGTAGGCTGTTGCATTGTGTCACGAAGCATTTCTTTAGTTGTCGAGCATTACTACCTTTGCGCAGCCTTTATTATTCGCCTGCCTATTATTACTATATGTCCTAGTATTTATTGTGACCCGTATTCTGCATTATAATTGTTCAAGATTCTTTACGAACATCTTCCCAGCATCAGATTTATTTCAGAAGTTTCCAGTTGATGTTGCAGGACTAGCATTGCACTTTCTTTAATACAGGAGTGCCAGTTATTTGAGTATCTACCGTAACGTTAATTAATCACGTTAACTATCTTTTCTTTGTGTAACCTAATCGAGTAATCTTTTACTGTTTGAGAATAGGCTGTTTCATCGAGCGTCAGCCTAGTGTGTGTGCACCAGTTACCGAGTCATAGGATACCTCGTTGTCCAGGCACGACTCAGGGCGGTAATGGTGTTTTGTTTTCCAGTGTTTAAGGCAGGGGTTGGATCTAGTGTTACCATTGTTGCATTTTGCCATTATCTAGTCCAATGTTGTTGTTGTTGTTCCCCAAGCTGCCTGGCCGAACAGCCCCAAGGCCCCGAGCAAGGCCAAGGCCACAAACGAGCGCCCCCACAGAACCCTCCGTGCCGTCCACAGTAAAGCCTGGGTGACCGAAGCCACTCCATGGCGGGGAGCTGAGGAGGGTGCGGAAACGCCCGGGAAACCAAACCCCACCCAGGGCCCTGTGCCCCTCAGCAATTATGAAGAGAAAGTTGAGGGGCAAAGGAAAAATGTGACGCTTTAGCTTCCAATCTTGGTAGATTGGGAGGTCAATCCACAGAAGAGACGCCGTCACTTGAGATCTAGAAAATATATAAGTAAAAGGAACAGTCAGAGTAAGCTATGGGTATGGCAGAGATCGCTCAGTTCTCACTCTGATAGACCAGCCCATCACCATTCTAGTCCAATGTTGAAGAGCCCTGTGTCTTTGAGAACCTGGATCGTAACAATTGTTAATAATTATTTCAGTGCCATTGCATTTTGCAAGATAATTATGTGCATTTTTTTTTTTTTTTTTTTTTTTTTTTATTTTATTTATTTATTTTTTTTTTTTCTATATTCCAACTACTCCTTCTCGGGCATAGGCTGAGAGCCTGTACATTCCACCGCTCAACACGGTGAAGCCCGTGAGGTCTTGTTCCAGTCTGGAGAGTGAGACATGCGAAGCATCCATCATGGCTCGAAGCAGCTCCATTTCTGAAGCGGCTGGTTGCTTCGCTCAAGTGCTTCACTGTCTCATCCTCCAGACTCAGACCCTCACTCTCAGAACGCCACCTATTGAGCAGTGAACTCACTAGGCATTGTCCCCCTGTAACATATTTTGAATATGGGAATATTCATACAGGTTGGCCATTATCATTCCATGTTTATCTCAACCCATGCACCCCCAGCTTTAACTATTGATTTATCTGTTTATGTTTTACTTATACAGTAATGTAACATTTTAAATCCATCTTTTGAGTTACATTCTGTAAGGACATCAGATTTTAAAATACCACCTTAACCCCATCAGTGCCGGGATGTCTTTTTGTTATATTTAAGCTATATGTATGCGATTTTATACAGTTCAGGAAGGATATGTGGTAGTTAAAAGGGTGAATCGAGATACTTGAAAGCCTTTTGATTGTTGCTTGTTCTTCGTAAGCTAAATATATAACCCTAATAATTACTAAAGCATTATGAAGATTTCGACCCAGCAGTGAAGGGGTTAAGTAAGCGTTAATGAATAAATGAACCGTTTGCATTTTCAAAGTTTGATTTTATATAGCCAAATCATATCTACAGCTAAGTAACAAGAGCTGCATAAACTATACTCGGTTTCATTTCATCTGACGGTAAATTGAATCCCTTAACAACTAATTTTTCGATAACTAACGGAAAAATAAGAAACTACCATATCCCTGCATCATATTAGACCAAGTTTATATAATTAGCACCATATTTTACTACAAAATCTTCAAAATACCTGAGAAATCTTGTTGGGAACTTTGCAATTTACCGCCAGTTGAAGAGAAACAGAGTATAGAAGCTTACACACTTTCCTTTCTTTTAGCATTTACAGAGTTTGATTTTGTATACCCAAATCATATCAACACCAAAAGTAACTAGATGGGCATAAACTAGAACCTTACACACTTTCCTTTCTTTCCCTCCGCCAGGCCATCGAGCTGAAGGAGGACTTCCGGTCGGCCCTGTTCAACCTGGCCCTGCTGCTGACGGACGACCTGCGGCCCCTGGAGGCGGCCCCCTTCCTCAACCAGCTGGTCAAGCACCACCCGGACCACGTCAAGGGCCTCATCCTCCTGGGGGACATATACATCAACAACATCAAGGACTTAGATGCAGCGGAAAAGGTCAGAGTGTGTCCTGGTGTTATACATATACATCAACAACATATACATATACATAAACAACATATACATCAACAACATATGTGGTGATGGGCTGGTCTATCAGAATGAGAGTTGAGCGTTCTCTGCCATACCCATAGCTTACTCTGACTGTTCCTTTTACTTATATATTTTCTAGATCTTGTTACGTATCTTGATCCTCAAGTGGTTAACTTGATAATCTAGATAGCACAGAGATATATATTAAGGTATCAGTCAGCTGAAGGCAAAACAAAAGTAAAATCTAATAAAATTATGTCCTGTTGTTGCTTCCTTTCCTTTTGGATCTTAGGACTTGGTATCCTTTATTGACTGATACTCTTTAATTATGAAAAATACTGAAACTAATTAAAGTCATGTAGTATTTATAAAGAATTATTATTTAACCGAAGCTTAGTAGGCTATGGTTATGAACCGAAGAAGTTATATCTAAAGAAGGACTATTAATTCTATAAAAAGTCTTGAAAGATAAATATTAAAGTAAGAATATTTCTGTCTCTTACCCTTTTTTAAATGAATAGATAGTTTTCTAAATGTCCTTTTATTTATATTTAATGTAATTATTCTTGGTTCTTGTCTTACGTTAACAGTATTATATTATTATTATCATCAGGATTGATATCAAAGTCACATAAAAAGTTAGATATATATTTAATAATTAGTTAAATGTATTTCTTAACCACGTAACATTGAGGTTTGATTATGAGTAAATAAAGTTACAGGATCGCTTCATAGATTCGATTCAGGTCTCACTCAAATAATATGAAAAGCAAAATAATGTTTTGAAGCTAAAAGAATTTTCTTCAGCTCAGGAAATCACTAGAAGTAATATTAACACAGCCATGTTAGTCTAAGGCGATATTACTAATATGAGACAATAGCATCACCGTACTAAGCACCGTTAAGCAATGTAAGCTTAATTCAAAGAAAATTAAAGAACTCGTAAGTATTAATATAAAACAATAGTATTACTTTCATCATAACCCAATTACATAATGAGTTTCTTTAGTCCACAAGTTAGTCAACTAAAATAGTTAAGTACATAATAATAGCGTTAACGTTAATTCCCAATCAAATAGTTACGTACATAATAGTAGCGTTAACTTTAATTCGCAATCAAATAGTTAAACACATAATAGTAGCGTTAACGTTAATTCCCAATCAAATAGTTAAGCACATAATAGTAGCGTTAACGTTAATTCCCAATCAAATAGTTAAGTACACAATAATAGCGTTAACATCCCAATCACATATCTCACTAACCAACATAACGTAAGTGTTTACACGGAACACACTTAACACACACATATATTATCTGACTGACAGTCACAATCCCATTATAATACTTCACCCCGTCTTCCTCCAGCTGCAAGTTCACCTTCCCCCAACTCCAAATGAGACTGATTTGAATGCCCACAACTCGGGTCTTATATACTAAACAATGATGGTGTAGGAACGAATCAGGAGGCGGGGGGTGGTGCCCGCTCCAATCACAGCTCCTCGAGTTGCATAGCAGGTGCATGGTCCAATCACAGCTCCTGGCGTCGATCATACGTCATAGCGTCATCGAAGTAGTTTGCAGGGTCCCCTATGACACACGCAGATGTGAAGGCTAGTTTGCTGGTGAGCTGGTTTCCCCACTCTCTAGTTCGCTCGCTAGTCTGCTTCACCGTTTGGGTAGTGTGACTCCTTCAACTCTAATTCTAACTCTTAAATTAACATACAGGGCTCCGTATGTCAGAATCTGAAGTGACGGCGTCTTTTCCGTGGATTGACCTCCCTACTGCCAACCCTGGCAGATTGGGAGCCAAAGCGTCACATTTTTCCTTTGCCCCTCAACTTTCCCTTTATAATTGCTGAGGGGCACAGGGCCTTGGGTGGGGCTTTTGTTTCCCGGGCGTTTGCGCACCCTCCTCAGCTCCCCGCCTTTGAGTGGCTTCGGTCACCTGGGCATTATTAGTGGTAAGCTGGGAGGGTTTTGTGGGGGCGCTCGGTTATGGCCTTGGCCCTGCTCGGGACCTTGGGGCTGCTCGGCCAGACAGCCTGAGGAACAGCAACAACAACAACAACAACATATACATATACATCAACAACATCAAGGATTTAGATGCAGCAGAAAAGTTAAGAGTGTTCTGGTGTTACATACAGTTTAAGGAACTATAGTCTGTTTTTTTCCTAGGTGATGGTATACTGAATCCCTTAGCATCTGATTTCTCGATTTTTAACCCTTTCATTGCGGGACCCGCTCTGGAACGCCAGGACAATGTACTACTGCAATATTCTATCTATCTATCTATTGCCGGACGCCTTACTCCCCTTACGAGGGTGGCCATACACAGAATATAACTGCAATATTAAGCCCATTAAAGTCTGTGGAGACGAGTGCTATCGAGCTGAAGCGCGGCAGGCTCCCGTCCGCTCTCCAGCATGTCTGCCAGGGCACTGAGACTCTCATCCCATCTCTCCCGAGATATATGCAGCGCTGCCAAAATCATATGTAGCGCGACATTGCTAATAATTAGCGAATATTGCCGATGTCTGTGCTAGCGCTGCGGGTGAACCCCGCGCGCTACGAAGCTCGTTCTGGTGTAATTTTAAAGCTATAAGGAAATATTAGGAAAAGCGCGTCACTGGTACTGAATGGGTTAAGTATTGCTGAAGCACAAACTTTCTGTTTAGGAAGCCGCAGGGTGGGGCAGGTTCGATTCGGTTTGGTACCGTACCAAGTAGCTTTGGTATCGTAATATTATTTTCAGCATCGTTCTTAACACCAATAACCCCCAGATGAAGTTAATAAAAGCATGTGGTTCTCCCAGGATTCGAACCTAGCAAGCGTTATTTCCAGATAGCGATTTTGATAAGTTATTTTACCTTTATCTTGTATCGTCGCAGTTTTGGTTTGCTTAGTTTGCAAGTTTTACATTTTAATTATTATCTCGTACAGAACTTACAGGCTCTAACCATTACAACATCAAGCTAAATGCATTTTTCAGATTTTATTCTGGCTATCATTACGCGATTGCATTCAGCCAAGGAAAGGTCTGTGTGAGTCAATGTTTGATAGGGATATTTATTGCCCCTTTGATCTTTGAGAGGTTATTTCTAAGCTGAAAAAAGTACTTTGTTTGCCAGAATAAAATTAAATGGTACGGTGCTGTATGTTGCTGTAATGAATAAAAAAAGTATAACTACGGGGTACATAATGCATAATGTTCCATTTTGTGGTGCAATGAGTGCAGAATCCATTATTGCTTATTGACTTGTAATGTGGTCTGTACCATGAGTGAAAAATATATCATGATGAGAGATTTGGTATTACAGTAGGTGTTAAATACTTAGTTACCCTCTTCATTACCAGAGACGTCCTTTTAACTTTATTCTAGCTACTATTAGACCATTATAATCAGTTTAAAAAGGGTCTCTGGCAATTAACAGGCTTCAAACTATCCCACTTAACCCATTTTACTACCACAGATCCTTTTTAAGCTGCACGCAATCGTCTAAATATAGCTAGAATAAAATAAAAAGACGTCGGCGGTACAGAAGGGGTTAAGAGTAAGTCTAATAAATTTATAGATATGGTGTTCTGTGCTGCAGTGCTTTGAGTGATAACGTACCTAATATATGCAGTGATGATTAATGAAATGTATGGTGATGTGTACCTTATGTTGGTGGTTTGAGTACAAATATAACATCTATCTATCTATCTATATGCTCTGGCCCAATCCCCATTTTGGGGGTAGCCGACTCAAGACAGAGCAAGAACAGGGAAAACACAAAAACAACATAAAACAAAAAATAAACACAGATAAAAAACACAAACTCTCACACATCCAGGTCACCCAGGAGAAGACCCAGAGACCAGGGTTACCAAGGTCGCTCCAGCACTCCCCCGGCCCCTGACCACCCGGAGAGGTTCCGATATCGGCAGGCAGACATGCAGCGGAGCCAAAGTCACAAACCCTCCCACCACACTTCCAGGCACACCCTTCATATTAATCGTCTCCCCGGGCCAGGCGCCTGATGGACTATTATCTAGTCCAACTAGCGCCCGACCCCTTACTCCAAATGACCACGTATTCACTCAACTATTCACAAGCATTCTCCATTCACTCCTGTCCACCACCACTTCCCCTGCCTGATCTATAGTCATTCCTCTATCATCCAAAGCCTTTCTTACACAGTCTCTCCATCTCAATGGCGGTCTTCATGCCCTTCTATCTCCCCTTGTACCTGACTCACATATTCTCTTTGTAAGCCTTTCATCTCCCATTCGTTCAACATGACCATACCAGCTCAGCACCCTTCTGTCTATAAACATAAACAAAAGTATAATGTTCGGTGTTGTTTTTGTCAATATATACTCTAGCACATACCCAATGTTATTATTAATATATATATATGGTTCCATGTCATCTCAACCAGTAGACCATTTCAACCAGTAGCTCTCAACCAGTGCCAAATTAACCCAGACCAACCAAACCAGTGCCAAAATATAGTTGTTGTTGTTGATCCCCAAGCTGCCTGGCCGAACAGCCCCAAGGCCCCGAGCAATTCCAAGGCCATAACTGAGCGCCCCCACAACAAAGCCTGCGTGAGCCAAGCCACTCCATGGCGGGGAGCTGAGGAGGATGCGGAAACGCCCGGGAAACCAAAGCCCCACCCAGGGCCCTGTGCCCCTCAGAAATTATGAAGAGAAAGTTGAGGGGCAAGGGAAAAATGTGACACTTTGGCTTCCAATCTTGGTATATTGGGAGGTCAATCCATGGAAGAGACGCCGTCACTTGAGATCCAGAAAACACACAAGCTAAAGGAACAGTCAGAGTAAGCTATGGGTATGGCAGAGATCGCTCAGTTCTCACTCTGAAAGACCAGCCCATCACCACATGACTAGAACCCTATCCTCTCAGCAACAGCTAGGAAAGGCCCTAGAAAGCCGCCTTTGGCGGGGGGATAGCTCCCCTATTTCAACCCCTCTCGGGGTTGGGCACCCGCCCGCCAAAATATAGTACTAACCTAACCTAACCTAACCGTATTGGTTGATTAGGTACTGGTTGAGAGCTACTGGTTGAAATGGTCTACTGGTTGAGTTGACCGGTCACCTATATATATATATATATATATATATATATATACACACGTTTTTTTTGTTTTTTTTTTTGTTGTTTTTTTTGCGGGTGGCCGACTTGAGACAATAATAAACAATTTGTGATCTCTGGTTTGGTGCTATGAGTAAAGAAAATATAAGTTTGTTTTGTGTATTCCAGTGCTACGAGCGGATCCTAGCTGTCGATCCAGGCTATGTGCAGGGGCTCCATAATCTGTGTGTGGTGTACGTGGAGCGGGGGGAGCTGACTGCCGCCGAGACCTGCTTAGCGCGGGCCCACGTCATGGCCCCCCACGAGGACTACATCCTCCACCACCTCAAGATTGTGCGCACTAGGTTGGCAAAGTACTCACAGATCCAAGCGGGGGCTGGGGGGGCAGTGGGGAGTGAACAGACAGCTTCCTCGCCTATTTCTGACCCCAGTGATGAGTTACCAAGTGAAGTCAGTGAGGCGAGGCCTAAAAAGACAGTGTTTATTACGAAAAATAGTGATAGCAGTACCAAAAATATTGATATGCAATCGACCCAAGCTACCAGCGCGGGGTCGGCAGGGAATAGTGACTCGAATGACTCTCCGTCATAAGACTGCCTCCGCAGCAAGTATGCCAAAGTTACTACAGTCATTAGGAAGTGTATGGCCCAGTGTGTCTGCTATTCACTCATATAGGAAACTCATGTGCACATGAACTCAAAGATTCACATATAGTGAGACATGACATTTTTATACAAAAGAGATATTATATATTTTTATCTACTCTTTCCTACCCTCCCAACCACCCTTGAGTCAGGTACTTCATTTGCTACCGTACGGTACTGTATATTCTGCCACATAATAGACAAGACAAACAACTACTTCGACCGAGAAATTTTATAAGAAAAAAATCCAGTTCGAGGAGTTATCGTTAGGCAGAAAATGCAGTACACATCTGTTTGCTATCTTGCTAAACTCTGATATTATTGACCCATGCAAAGCAAAGGTGATTCAGGTGTGTGGTGGCAGGCAGTCGCTGTATTTATATAATCCAGTTCTGGCCATTTGTATGTATGGCAACTCCTATATTACTGTACTCAACACAGCCTAAGCTATCCTAGTAACTCCAACCTGTCCCATACATGTACAGTGGCGCTAATAAGCCATGTCTCAGCTGTCATTACGTTTGGCTCGCTTTGTCTGTCCGATGTTGAATAGGGTAGGTAAGTGTAGGAACATTGTTGTATATCTCTCTCAAAGGAAAATATATAATTTGTAAATATTGCTGATACCAATTCTTGATCAAAACATAATTGGTGCTGAGACATCACTTATTAGGCCGACTGCACAGTATATATATAATAAATGAGTGAACGTACAGAACATCGGAGCAGTATTGTATGTATGTAGAAAGTCCGTCAGATAAGACACATTGTTGCCACGCATACAGATGCTCAGAACTGGGTTACGTAAAATATATTGGCTGATGTGGAGATGAAGAAAACGGTGCGGAACTTTAGTCATGCCCCACCCTCATTTCCCCTCTGCTTCGCTACACACCAAGATTGTTATATATTATTTATTGAAAAAATTCCAATGGTTGAGAATAAAATTGAGCCTCTTGTGTTGTAAGCGATGATTCAAATTAAGTTGTATAATTTGCTGCAGTTAAAAATGTGAGTTGACTTATGTTCAGTTTCCCTCGTTGATCAGTAAACTTCAAGATTAGAGGAGGTGGCACACAAACGATTTTTCCGTCAATTTTTACGAGCAATTGTAGTCTGGCAGCTTCAAAATGTGAGTTCCATATGAATTAAACTATGTAATATGCCAGCTTCAAAATATAAGTTCCATGTGAATTAAACTGCCTCTGCCGTCAATCTAGTTTCTGATTCCAATGCGAAAGAGCCTCAAAGAACTTGCTCATCGAAGATTGCCGGAAAATGCGCTCCTGTGACACACACCACCTTAAAGCAGCAATAAAGTGATGTTGACCGTGGTTTTACAGTCCCTCTAGTGCGAATCTTGGTAAAAATAGTGAAAAAATCGGCGACATTACACAATGAACGAACTTGGTGATACGCTATAGTGAAAATTATCGCACGACATTACAAGATGAACGAACTTCCCCTCAGTTACTAACCCATCTGTCCCCTACTAACTTCCTAATCCTGCCACGGACATTAGTTCCAGGGCAGTAATTCCCTTTCCAATTTTCCCTTACCCACTCTAAACCACTGTTTGGACACTTGATCCTCAGTGTTTTGGAGGACAAGCAACCTAGAAGGGTCACTAGATCTGTTGTTGCTTGATTTCCTTTGTACTCCTTTGAACTTGGTGATGCGCTATAGTGAAAATTATCGCGCCACCGCAGACCAAGCCACTGAAGTCGTAAACATAAACATAAGTGGTCGAGTGTGTCTCCCTTGCCGTCCCTGGAACCAGAAAATGTAGTGTCGAGGAGGCCACTTCTACGGAACTACGTATAGATTTATAAATGCCTTGGTGGAATGGTTCATAAAGCAACTAATACTACTAGTGCTGTGTTTTGGCCACGTGAATATGAGACGTCTTTGTTAAACCGAGTAAAACTGCCCGGTGTTTAAGTAAACGACACTAAAGTCATTAATGCATTATTGTCCTTTGTAGCTGCATCGCTGCAGAAATTATCATGACCAACTCTATCATCCTAATATATCTTGCTACTTTAATCAACAAGGAAATTGCTGGAAAAATGTTGCCTATGAATTGCCGACTTCCAAGTTTCGTTCTATAAGGAAGTTGGATATTTAACAGAATTTACAGGTAAAATACGGTCATAGTACATTTATACATATATAGTGTATAACCCAATTCAACATAATATTTATCCATCAGAAGCGTACATTATTATTGCATCTGTGTTTAATATCGATGTTCACGGCTCCAACTTCCTTATAGCCTGAAATACGCAAGTGGTAAATTCTCACAATAGTGGTGATTTTAGGTACAGATAATTAAGTAACACCCGTTCTTAACATTACTCATCAATTACAAACCCCAATGCACTTTAATAAACTAATGAAAGCATATGGTCCTCCTGGGATTCGAACTCAGGACACCACACGTAGAACATAAGCATCTAAACCATTACACCACCAACAACATTAATGCATTGCCAACTATTGTGCTAATTACAATAACCATGTATAATTCCAGATGTAATCGTATTGAAGGAGTCACTTGAATTAATTCATCTACAGTATCTATCTATCTATCTATCTATATCCTCAGCCCAATTCCCACCTTTCCTTTTATTTATTTTTTGCGAAGGGTGGGTGGGGGGGGACCAAGCCAGTTAAGACTATTATTTCATAACTCCTTGATTACGAGAGCTCTTCTTTAATAAACTGAATAATATAATCTAGTTAGCCGGAGTAAAATATAAAAAACCTCATTGTATTGAAAGGGTTGAAACCTATTATAAGCCGGTGTCAGACAGGCACGTGCCTTTTTATGGCAATTTTTTTCCGGCAATTGCGCTTTGGCTTCTTCTGAATTAAAGTTGTGTATTATGTCAATCTCTTAAAATCCTATACAGTCAGTTTAGTTGTCAATTCCCATGCAAAAATACCAAACCATTCTATATACTCAGGCCCAATCCCCCTTTTCTTTTCTTTTTTTTAATATGAAAAAATACCAAAACACAGTACGAGAAAAAACTTATTCGTCTAAAATTGCTGGAAAAAACGGTCGTGTGACACCGTCCTTAGTCCAGTGCCCATTAAGGGAGCCACTTCGCTTTTTTTCTCTTTCTCTCCCTCTCTCTTTGGCTTGTATCCATTCGGCCCCATTCAGCCTACTGTTTTAAGACGTTTACCCCCATCCAGGTGTCAATATTTTCCTGGCGAGCGGTAGCGAGCCAGCATATATCTATTTTTGTCTTGACAGCAAGCTAAATTTGTACATTTTTCGATAGAAACATTTCTCTGACGAAGCCGGATTTCTCCATACAATGCTGGCTCGCTATCGCTCGCCAGGAAGAAATCGACACATGGATGGGGGTAAACGTCTTAAAACAGTTAGCTGAATGGGGCCGAATGGATACAAGCCAGAGAAAGAGAGAAAAGGAGAGACAGATAAAAAACGCCGGTAAACCCCCTTAAGTTACCTGGTGATCAGTGAAGAAAGTGAAAATGGCTCTTGTTTATAATATCCCTTGAAACTATACTCTGTTCGTCTTAGTTGGGCAAGAAATGTCATCCCCTAGTTGCTGCTTTCCGGACTCCCATTGGCTGAATTCAAAACATGGGTGGCATCTTGGTCTGAATTACCCTTCAAATCCAACGTGATGAACTCGTACTGATACATCTTTGCCACATAGGCATAGATTGTTTTTGGAATTTCCAATATATTCCAGTGTTTAAAAGCAAGTCGGTAACGAAGATAGGAACATGACAATTTCTCCCTCGAATAAGACAAAGAGACAATGCAAAACTGCAATACTTAGTGCTTTTTTAAATAATTATCTATCTATATGCCGACTCGAGACAGAGCCACAGCAACATTCTAAAGGTTCCATAGTACCCAATGTGTGCCGTGTAACAGAAAAGGAAGGAAATGAAGCAAGCGATAAAATTATATGAAGACACACAATCAAGAGTAGGGATTAAGGGAGCCCACCTCGCTTTTTTTCACTTTCTCACCCTCTCTCTTTGGCTTGTATTCATTCGGCCCCATTCAGCCTACTGTTTTAAGACGTTTACCCCCATCCAGGTGTCAGTATTTTCCTGGCGAACGGTAGCCAGCCAGCATATATATAGTTTTTGTTTTGACAGCAAGCTAAATTTGTACATTTTTCGATAGAAAAATGTCTCCGGCGAAGCCGAATTTCTCCATACAATGCTGGCTCGCTATCGCTTGCCAGGAAGAAATCGACACCTGGATGGGGATAAATGGCTTAAAACAGTTGGCTGAATGGGGCCGAATGGATACAAGTCAGGGAAAGAGAGAAATGGAGAGAAAGGTAAAACAAAAACGGTGACCCCCCTTACCACTTTCAGTATATCGTGACGCATTCTTTCATTTGATTTTGGCTACGATTAGACGATATCATCAAGTTTGGTAAGGATCTGCGGGAGTTTATAACAGCGCTGCTCGGTTGTGGTCTTGGCCTTGCTCGGGACCGCGGGGCTGTTCGGTCAGGCAGCCCGGGGAACGACAACAACAACAGTCAATTGAGATCGTTTTACCCCTTTGACTTTCCTAAGCCATTTATATTTTATGTATGTATATATTTATTTATATATATATATTTATATATTTATATACTGTATTTATATAGGCCTATTTATATATATACATATTTATATTTATATATTTATTTGTATATTTTGCCAATGATTAGACAATTTATCAAGTTTAGTGGGAGTCAAGGGTTTAATCAAGATCAATTGTAGTTATTTGATCACCAGATGTACTTCCTAATCTATATATAATTGTCAGCGTTTGCCAAATTAAACCAGAAAAGAAGCCACGTGACCAAGATTATAGGATACCCTTAATATAAACAGGATGCTTCCCTCTGTTGACTGTGATTTGTGGTATTAGCAACACTATACCCTGTTCCAAATAAGTACACCCAAACTCTTGAACATTAACCTCTATAACTCACAAACGACTAGAATAATCGAGCTAATATTTCTACGATGTGGGAAGAGTCAGCCAAGGAATAACTGTGGAAATTTACAACCCATTTGCTCTAGCCCTTTTTTGAGTTACAGAGGTTACGGGTTATGATTTCTGGCCTAATTATGATGGATCAACTATAGGGTATGGGTCACATAATTACTTTTTTAAGCAATATTTTCTCGGCAAACTGTACATTCATGAGCCATACACTTTTTTTTAAATTATGATCCTTAAACCCCTTCTGTACAGTTGGTCAAAGTTCCAGCTGACCCACCCTCGCTCTGGGGCTCGCAGAATTAGCTGGCAATACTGGTATAGTGGTGCAGGGATACCACTTGCCATTCATGTGTTACCTGTGTCTGTCCTGTATATTACTGCAAATTAGACTATGTAATGTTCACGTTGTGAAGACTAAATGGTCCTTCATTAAGCAGCCACCAATAAAACAGAAATATGTATTCTTATAAACTCGAGTACAGTATGTTGTGGCAGCCAGCAGGTTTTATATGCGTTGCCAATCAGTGGATATAATAACTTGAATATTTAAGCAAATCTACGAACTTTAGGTGAATGTTCGGGATCATACATAGCGATGTATGCATTTCTATTAGAGATAGGGTTACTTTCCCTTGTTTAGTATATTATGTTCTAACAATGATATGGCCGAAATCAAATCTACCAATCCCAATCTTTGTAAGACACACCTCCTTCCTACACCAGTATTGCCAGATAATTCTGCGAGCCCTAGAGCGAGGGTGGGTCAGCTGGAACTTTGACCAACTGTACCAGCGACATATTTTTATATTTATTCTAGCTATGTTTAGAGGATTTTGTGCAGTTTAAGGGGAGATGGGCCGGTTTTCTGGACCACTTTCTCCCTCATGTTTAGCCCCATTCATTTTCAGATGTTAAGATGTTTGTCCCATTAGTTAGTCGATTTTAAGACTTTTCGCCCCATTTCTTCGTCAATATTTAGACCTTTCGTGCTATTTAGGTGTCGATTTTTTCCCTGGAGAACGATAGTGAGCCTGTAATGTTGGAAGAACCGGCCTTCGGCCTGGAAATTTTTCTACCGAAAAATGTACAAATGAATCTAGAAGGGGGATCTAATGGATGTTTTTTTTTTTTAAATTTGATGGAGGTCTAGGGAGGAAGCTAGAAAATAATGAAAACATGCAAAAATCGCTCAAAAAGTAAAACATCCCCTCTTAACCCGGGAACTGCCGGAAGACTCTTAAGAGTTCCCCCGGCGGACTGCGGGAAGACTCTTAAGAGTCAGAGAAAAAAAAATCAACTTTAACCCTAGTCTAGCGGGTCCTCTGTGGCCGTTTTGGGCCTTTTCAGGCCATTCTGACTGCTATATCAACCATCAGTATGAAAGGAACTGTATTGCGCCAAAAACTAGGTGGAAATCGCTACACAATGACGCCACATACAGCTACGTAGCACTCGTGGAGCACTGACAGTGTTACCTCGAAGATGGAAGTTTAGCTGATTTTGCTACCTTGCTCACTTTTAGCGAACTATTGGTTACACTGTCATCCTCCCGCGCGGTGGGGGAACTGGAGTTAGTGTGGGCCGGGAGGCCACAGATGTCGGACGTATGGATCATTACTATCCCACCCATTTTCACTCGATTTCCACCCTTTTTTCACCCGTTTTTTGCCAGTTTTTTCAACTCGACTTATGTGGTGAGCCGCTTTTTAAGGGTTAAACATCGAAAAAAACAAAAAAAAAAAATTTTTTTTTGCCCCTGGGCCATGCAAAATATCACTCCTCTACCTCCCCTCCTTCCCCACTTTCCTCCCCTCCTTCAGTTATCACCTATTTTCCCTGTTATTCCCTTATTCTGAGGTATATTTTCGTGCTAACATTAGCGAGTTGCAAGCAGAGCATTGTCATCTCTGTTAGCAAGCGAGTGCAAGAGAGAGAGAGAGAGTATCGATCGACTGTGTCTCAGTGGCCTTGGGGGAAATTGGCGGGAAAGCAGGTTGCCTCACCCATACATTATATAACTCGCGGCCTGTATCTCCGATTTTGACCATCCAAACGCTGTTTTCACTCGTTTTATTGTTGTTTCAGGTTAATACCTTTATAATCAACCCATAATAGGCGCGTATGGATAAGTATTAATGCTATTTATGGTAAAATGAATATTTTAGTGATGGAAACAGCTCAAATACGTCAGCACAGGCGGACGTTTCTAATTACCCCCATGCGCACTTCTTGGGTTAAGAAGGATCTGTGGTAGTGAAAAGGGTTACTGTAAGTGGGACAATTCAAAGCCTGTTAATTGCTGGAGGCCCTTTTTTAAACTGTCTGACTTGTGTGATACTTGTCTGATAGTAGCCAGAATAAAGTTAAAAGGACGGCGCCGGTACTCAAATGGTTAAAGCCAAGTTTTGAAGCATTTGGTATCTAATAAAGCCTTGTATTATGTTGTCCAAGTTCAGTTACACATTAATATGTATACAACCATTACAACAAATATTCCGCGGGCCGTGGCATGGTCGGTAGCGCGTCTGACTGTTGATAAAAGGGTTGGCAGTTTGAAACTAGCCTGTGCCATTGGTAGACGCCACTCAGGTCTAGTGATTCGTGACAAATATTCAGTTAAGTCCCTGTAACAAGGGCACCCCCTAGCCCCCCTACTGTCTTGATAGCGTAATGCATAAATGCGCGGAATTTCGGTGTGAGCATCCTAGGTTCGAGTTCTTGGAGTACCACAGGTATTTGTGATTTCATTAATTGAGTTTAGAAGTAAAGTTGGTTGGTGTAAAAATATTAATCAAGGGAGCCGTGGTGGTCCAGTGGTGAGCACGCTCACGTGTGAATCTGCAAGACCCGGGATCGAATCCCTGCCACGGCGGACATTTAGTGGGTGTGGTAGTACGTCCTAGCATGTTTCACATGCTCGCACCCAGTCAGGGGACATCCTGACGACGTATACAGACTAAACACACATAACAAAGCCACTCCAACAGCTTCCTCTCTCTCCAACACCCCTTCTCCCCTCTCAACACTCTTCTCTGAGCTAGTGCAGATACAAATGGCCAGTCCTGTATAGAATCGTGAGGTTCAGAGTCGTAAAGATTCCAGGACGAGCTCCATAGAAACTGAAACTGAAACTGAATATACGGCATTCAAAACTGCATCAACAACTAGCCTGGTTTTGAAACATCTGCGATCTAATAAGGCATTGTATTATCTCGTTTGGGTTCGATACAGAGTTAGATGGGTACGTAACTATTATGGCTCACGACTGTACCTTTAACCCTTTCACGCATTTACGCAAAGGTTGCCAGATTAGCTATAGGAAATAGAGTTCTCTCACTCTTATAATTACCTCTCCAAAATTAGTTTTCTGCCCACAGCTAACTCAACGACAACTGCAGAGGTTGAAGTAACTAAACTAAAGGTTTCTAAATACCCCTGATGGTAATAAAGGCTTTAAAGTATCCCTAATAGGCTCAAAATTGGGTCATATGCGTGAAAGGGTTAATAATTTACCACCCTTATAGTCGAGTTGCAAATACCAATGCAAAATTTTCCCATAATGTTGCCAATATGAAATTGCCATTAACATTACTATTATATGATAGAAATACATAATCATTTTCACTACAACCAAGGTAACTTGGATCAAACCAAAATCCTCCACCACATGTTGCAGTTGACGGTGGGGTTTATAGAGCTCCACAGTCCTCACAGCCTTCAACACAACACACAGCAACACATTCACGGAGAAGGTTTTCGATTGCCGTACGGTGTGGACGTCCGCTCCTCGTCGGTCGCCCTTTGTCCACTTGCGGAATAAGACTATGTTCCGTTGCCCGTTTGTGTGCGGTGTTGTGAACTGTGTATGGTGGGCAGGAAGTGGTCAAGCCGTCGAGTGCGTCCGCGGCCGATCGACAAACAAGACTTTGTTTACCGCCATTTTGGTGGCGGTACTGACGGAACCGGCGCTGTGATGCCGGCTGGTGCCGAGTCGCTGGTGATGGAGTCCTCTCCGCTCTCCACAAAGCGCGACCGGATGTCCAGTGACCCCACTGATGGCGCTGGGGACCCTGGTCTCGGCAGGAAACGCCTTCATGCTGGATCGCCGTCTCTTGGTCCCGGCACTGATGTGGACTCTGCCTTGCCGGCTGATGGTGAGGGTGGTGGGGTCCATGCCGCCCATGTGGCAGGTGGTCGGGTGGTCCACTACCTCTTCCAGGAGAAGCAACGCCGTCCGGTGTTTAGTCGCCCGGCGGCGGTGACGAAGGCCATCAATGAGGCACCTTTTGGCAAGTATGCGGTTGAGGGAGAAGTGCGGGTTCCTGGGACGGGCTTGTCGGTGTGTGTGGGGCTACCGTGGAGCTGTCTCTCCTCCCTTCCCATGCCCCCGGAGAAGATGGTGAAGTTGGGCGACTGGGATGTCACCTGTAAGGTCTCTGCTTCACCGGCAAGTGGCCAGTATGTGTACGGTAAGGTTGGTCTTGTAGAGACTTCCATCCCGGAGAGTGACCTCTTGCAGTCTTTGAAGGTTCTGGGGTCTACGCCGGCTGAGCTGCTGGAGGTGCAACAGATGCGGACTCGGGTCTTGGTTCCATCGCTCAAATGCCGCCTCCGCTTCTTGGGTTCTGAGCTACCGGACAGAGTGGCCATTGGGCATGTCAGTTTCCGGGTGGAGAGGTATACCTTCCCCCTCCTCCGGTGTTACAACTGTCATCACTTCTCCCATGGGGTCGCGTCCTGCAGGAACAAGGTCAGGTGTGCTACTTGTGGTGGGTTTCATCCGGCGAAAGCTAATGGGACGACGTGCCTTAACGAGGAGAGCTGTTTCTTTTGTGGTGGGCGGCACCGGGTGACGTCGGGGGACTGCAGTATTCTACAGGCGGCCCGGGACCTGCATACTTCCTATCGTGGTGGCTGCCTTGGATTGGAAGAGATGAATGGGAAGCTTAGAGACCTCAACCCTCGGCGTGGGTTCCGGGTGGGCCCCCCCCCCCCTCCGTCTGCCCCGTCTCTGGTGGAGGCCCGGCGATTGCCTACGGGGTTGGAGCATGCAGCTGTTCGTAATCGCTTTGGCGTTTTGGAGGATGAATTGGCCTTGGACGGGGTGCTGCCGGCTGAGGGGCTTCAAGAACTGGGGGTCACTCTTCGGCCCCTGTCCCCGGCTGCGGTGGTGATTCATAGCGCTCAGTCACCTGGTCCCCGTCTCCAATGCTCTCCCCGCGCTTGTCGTGGTGGCCGCCCTGTCCCCTGCCAGCCTCCCGTCCCGGACCATCCCCCAGTTGGTGCCGCTCTCCAGTCTCAGCCTCCCGCCAGTGCTGTCCCTGTGGATGACCCCACTGAGTCGGCCCACGCCGGACCGCCCTCCTGCCCCTTGTCCTATGCCGCCTGTGCTGCCCCTCGCCCTGCCGTTCCTCCTCGTCCTTCTGCTACTGGTGACTCCTTCCGTCGACTGCTTCTGGACGCCTTGGATTGGCTTGATAAGGGCACCTCCCTTCGTGACATTGCTATGGCCCTCGTTCCTCGGATGCTTGGGCTTTGGTTGGCAGCCTGAGGTCTGCTCGCTCCTGGCATAGTGTTTTTCAGTGTTTTATGTTGTGGTGTTCTAGTGAATCACTTGTCATTTGCCCGCAGGGCACTTCCATTAACAACCTTGTTTTGTGGCCAGTTGTTTTTACTTTTAGCCCGCCGGGCCTTAACTCTCTTTTGTTGTGTGGCCAGTGGAAGCGAGGTAGGGCTGTGGCAGGTGGTCGTCCCACCTGAGGTGCCCTTAAAGTGAACAAGAACAAGAAGAACACATACACCAACAGAATACACAAGATGGCCACTGCCAGCACTGCAATACCCCTGAAACTGTTGAACATTTCCTACTACATTGTCATAGATATCATGGTGCCAGGGTCGCCTTAAGGGAATGCATTCTCCGCCAGGGAGGACAGTTTACCATCAAGCATATTCTTGGAGGAGCACCTCTCAACACCACCGATCTTCATATCATCTCCACTGGACTCTCTACGTTCCTCGCTGCTACGGGGAGGATCTCCGACCTCTGACGACCCTCCAACTACCGCTTCTCACCGTTACTCGTCTTCTGCACACTCCTCACCATCTACAGTATGTTACGTGCTAGAAATCATGCCCCCTCGCCATGAACCTTAATTAAGTCTTGTACTACTTGCGCAGTTATCTGGGGGCTACATCCCTGTTGACACTGTGCATCGTGAAGAAGAAGAAGAATACACATAGAACAGTACTGTACTGTACCTCCACTGATCATCATCATCATCTCTGACTTCACCCTCAATGCCTCACCTTGACTTAAATCACCCCGACCGAGCAGTACTCTACTGTACCACCACCGATCATCATCATCAACATCAACATCTCTGACTTCCCCCCCAACTTGGCTTAAATCACCCCGACTTTAAAAGATGACGACAAACTATCTCTCTAAACAATAGAAAACCCACCTTTACTATCTCTCCTAACTCTTATAATACTAACACAACTTTTCTTTTCACTCCTCTTAAAACGCCTGTGCAGTAATTTGGAGACACCGCAACCCTCCAAGCAAACTGCACATTTAAACAATAAGAAGAACATATGAACTTTTCCTTCAAACCTGCATAATCAACAACACTGGTATGTTAGTATAATTGTATGTAGAGCTATGGTAACGTTCAACAAGACTACATCGGCATTATTTACCATGTTTTTTGTTTTTTTCTTCAAGGAATATAGTGTTTCATAGGGCCTAGTTACTTTTCATAGTCTGAGTGGAGGATTTGCATTAACTTACCCATTATCCATCAATCTGAAGATACAGCGTCAAATAGCGCCATTTATTGGGTGAATCGCGCTTTTACAGTAGGTGAAGGAAATTGTGGGCTAAATTGGATACATGATTGGTTGAGGGGAGGCGCTGCCTCCCCTCATTCCCCCCCCCTTCATTTATTGTCATCCTCATATAGGCCTATGTTGATCTGTGAGGGGGCAAAAACAGGTTGCCACGCTCACGCCATTTATTAGGTGAACCACGCTTTTGCCGCACCCTACACAACAAGAAGGAGAAGGAGGTCAAAGTCGACGGAATGCTTTGTTTACGGTTGGGACTTTGGGGTTATATTCGGTGAAATCAGTTTTTTTTCAAGTTGTTGGTAACGAAATTCCTCCATGCGGACTATGATGGGAAAAATATGGCGAGTCTATTGGTTCCTATTTTCATTGATAAATTGTTTCTAATAGCACCGATGTAGTGTCCTTGATTATTATCGAAAGCATAAGGTCCTGCCGGGATTCGAACTCGGGACACCACACCCAGAACATAAGCACCTAAACCATTACACTGAATTTGCATAATGGAAATAATTATGGTACGCCCGATAACACCATCCATACCATCCTTTCTAACCAAAACATTTACTTTGCTGTTAGGCCTATATGTCTTTTCGTTTTAGCGAGAGAATACCATTGTTGAAATTAAAGCAAGTGTTAAATAATCCAAAAAATACAGAGTTCCGACCTAGGCCTATTACAAATTTATCTCGAGGAGCCCTTTGACTGGACTCAAAAATTGGGTAATTATAGGGGAAGGCTCGCACCCTTATTTTTCATGTTTTTACCTCAAGATTTTGAGAAATGAGTGTTAGTTATAATTCCAGCGTGGGATACAAGATGGGTTGAGGGGGGGCTTTGCCCCCCCTCACCCCCCCAGGACTTATTGTAATCATCATCTATGTTGCCAGTATGTTACCAAGAGTGAGATATGATTATCCTGCGCGCGAGTTGGTATGAACGGACCGCAGGGACCGGCCAGGTAGTCAACAAAGTGGGAGACAAAAACATGAAGTGGCGATGTATCATGGACTTTACTCTTACAGGCGCCTCTAACACGAAGTATTGTGCACATATTGGTAGGTAATGGACTAGTGCCAAGGATTTACATTGTGTTTCACGGGAAGGAATATCGGAAATTGCGTTCACGGCGAAAATATGGAGGTGATGAATCGGCACCAACAGTTCTAGAACAGTACGGAAAAATCATATAGCAAACCTTAAAATTAATGGGGTAAATGAAGATGCGTTCTTGGAGCAGTCCAAAACCCAAACACAAACTCCTAAATACCTATAATAATATCATAAATCGGGGCATCGGATAGTGAGGGAGACCTGTATGGATGAATGAAAGATAACTATAAAGATATACCGATAACCAAAATTACCATTATCACCAGCAGAGAAATAGACCTATAATAACCAACCCATTCAGTTCATTCTATTTTCCAATGCTTGTTTGCAGTTTGTCATCACTGCCTGATTCTTATATATATGAACGAGTCGTCGCTAAGGTTTTGATGATTTTTTTTTTCTCTTTAGAGTTGCTTTTTAATTATATCCTAAATTGAAGGTTTCTCCGACAATTCTAACGGTCAGCAGTGTGGTTTTGACAGTTGTGGTGCAGTGGCAATGATACCGGGGCTCCCGCCTCCGTGGACTTACTGGAACATAACATGTCTGAAGGAGTTAATATAAATACTATGTTTATTATTTTCTCACCCATTGGATTGTGTTCTTTTATTTCATAAATTTCATTTTAGTAAGCGTTATTTCCACATAGCGATTTTGACACGTTATTTTACCTTTATCTTGTATCGTCCCACTTTTGGTTTGTTTAGTTTGCAAGTTATATATTTTTAATAAGGATGACCAAAACTAAACGCATATGTCTCTCTCGTTTGACATCCTGCCGTCGCCGTGTATGTCGGAGGAACACTGCTCTATACCGTCTTGATAGTGTAATACATAAATGCGCGGAATTTCGATGTGAGTATCCTAGGTTCGAGTCCTTAAGTGCCACATGTATTTGTTGTTGTTGTTGTTGTTCCCCAAGCTGCCTGGCCGAACAGCCCCAAGGCCCCGAGCAATTCCAAGGCCATAACCGAGCGCCCCCACAGAACCCTCCCTGCCGACCACAATAAAGCCTGGGTGACCGAAGCCACTCCATGGCGGGGAGCTGAGGAGGGTGCAGAAACGCCGGGGAAACATGTATTTGTTGATTTCATTAATTGAGATTAGAAGTAAAGTTGGTTGGTGAAAAAATATAATAATTCATAGGCCTAGGGGTCGATGATGATGTGCATGTAAACAATATTTCAGTGGTGCCTTTTGGGATATTGTCTGAAATGGTATTGTAAAAACAAATATCCTATGATTGTAAATACATTTTTGTTCTCTCATAAATTCCCTGATATTTTTCTATGTACAGTCGGATGCCATAGTCTCTGGCCCACTCATAAGCATTCGTGGACCCCCTATGTTTGTCTTTATGCAATTATAACTATCTTCATGAATTTTTGGATAGAACTTGTTTTTCAGTGAATAGTTTAAATAATTTTCTGGTTGATGTATATAAAATTATATTCATAAATTCGTTTTCAGAGATATACTTCCATAATTAGAAATAGGTGAAGTCCACGAATATTCATGAGTGGGCTAGAAACTATGGTATCCGAGTGTACCGTACCATACACTTAAGGGGGTCACCGTTTTTTGTTTTTATCTTTCTCTCCTTTTCTTGCTTTCCCTGGCTTGTATCCATTTGGCCCCATTCAGCCAACTGTTTTAAGACGTTTATCGCTCGCCAGGATGAAATCGACACCTGGATGGGGATAAACGTCTTAAAACAGTTGGCTGAATGGGGCCGAATGGATACAAGTCCGAGAAAGAGAGAAAAGGAGAGAACAAAAGCAGGTGACCCCCCTTAATTCAATTACTGCAGTGCATGTGTTGATACAGTACAGGTCTCCGTTCCAAGAAGATAAATAACGTTTACACACAAACTGTTATAACTTGTATATACCATAGCGCAGTTGGAATATATGTACATGCTCAGATTAATGTGCAGGATTCGAAACTGCATAATATATCGTAGGCTTGTCCATATTTCTTTAAATGTCTTGATAGCGTAATGCATAGTGCGCAGAATTTCTATGTGAGTATCCTGGGTTCGAGACCTCGGAGTGCCACATGTATTTGTTGATTTCATTAATTGAGTTTGGATGTGAAGTTGGTTGGTGTAAAAAACATTAATATGGTACTGTAATGTGACCTTTTTGTTTCACTTCAAGAAACACTTGTTAAATTATCGCCTGATAGCTACGGTTATCTGTCTCTTTCCTATCTTCCAGCTTTTTTCACGATAATTTTAAGGGGGCCCACCTCGTTTTTCCTTTCTTTCTCACTCTCTCTCTGGGTTGTATCCGTTCGGCCCCATTCAGCCAACTGTTTGAAGACGTTTACCCCCATCCAGGTGTCATTATTTTCCTGGCGACCGGTAGCGAACCAGCATATATATATATATGTATTTTGTTTTACAGCAAGCTAAATTTGTACATTTTTCGATAGAAAACATTTATCCGGCGCATTTCTCCATACAAAGCTGGCTCGCTATCGCTCGCCAGGAAGAAATCGACACCTGAATGGGGATAAACGTCTTCAAACAGTTGGCTGAATGGGGCCGAATGGATACAAGCCAGAGAAGGGGAGAAAAGGAGAGAAAGATATAACAACCAGGTGACCCCCCTTAGCCACATATTATGGCTGAACGGAATGGGATCCCAAACCGGCCGTGAGGAGAAGTACAGTCATGGGAACTGATGGGATATGCCCGTTTGAATGTGACCGTATAAAGACTGATGCGATTACACCCGGTTCGGACTAAAGCCAGTGTCACACGAGCGCTTTTTCCGTCAATTTATATGAGCAATTGTAGCCTGGCAGCTTCAAAATTGACTTATATCATAATTCAGCCACCTAACATAACCTACCTTCAGTTTAGTTTCCGATTCCAATGCGAAAAAGCCTCAAAATATTACACGAAGAAACTTGCTCATCGAAAATTGCTGGAAAAAGCGCTCGTGTGACACTGGCTTAACACCTTGGTGTTCCGGACCAAGTTTGAAATGCCGAGGTATCTAAAAGACAGTTTCCCCCAGTGTTTTTTAAAGAGAGGGGTTTTACATATTGTATATTTCTCTGGATGGGTGGGGAAGGGGGCTTTGTGATAGTGAAGATACAACTAATATGAAAAAAAAAACGATTGTAAAGACGTCTTTTTAACTTTAATCTGGATACTATTAGACAATTTTATTCAGCTTCAAAAGCGCCTCCAGCAATTGATAGGCCTTAAACTATCTCACTTAAGGGGAGATCTCCACTTGAGGGATTTTTTTCTTGACCCCTTTCTCCCTCATGTTTAGCCCCATTGCTTTTGATATTATAAAACGTTTGCCCCATTAGTTTAGCGATTTTAAGAACTTTCACCCCATATTAAGACCTTTCGTGCAATTCAGGTGTCGATTTTATCCTGGCGAGCGTTAGCGAGCCTGTAATTTAAGAGGAATCGGCCTTCGGCCGGGACATTTTTCTACCGAAAAATGTACAAATTTATATTGAAAGGGACTCAAGGGGGTGTAATTTTAAGCTTGATGGAGGTCTAGGGAACAAACTAAATACCTCCCCTTAACTCTTCTTACTACCACAGATCCTTCTCAAGCTGCACAAAGTCCTCTAAATATAGCTAGAATAAAGTAAAAAAGATGTCGCCGGTACAGAAGGGGTTAAATATTGATAGAGGCTTATGTGTCATTACGCGGGGAGCTTGGAAAAAGAGGGTTTGGGTAACGTCTTAGGAATAGTCAGTTTCTCTCTCTCTCTCACTCTCTCTTTCGACTTTATATAGTAAATATGAAAAAGGAGGATGAGGTATTTCATGTGACTCTGGTTGATACTTTTGTAATGTGTTATTTTTAACAGTAAGTTTAAGACACTGGGTGGCTTCTGTAAAGGTGCAGAAAAACATTACAATCGGGTCGAAAGGCACCATTTCGCTGTATAGTCATCTCTAAGGAAATCATGTGTATAACAATAAAGCTATCCAGTCTACCCTATCGTGATTTTGTTATACAGGTCTCCCTCGATTTATGATTGGATTACGTTCTTGAAAACCCGATCTTAAGTAGATAATCATATAGCAAACCCTAAAATTAATGGGGTAAAATGGGATGCGTTCTTAGACCAGCCATAACCCAAACCCAAACACCGGGTAGAATGTAGAGTTCAGGCGTACCGCTAGCCTTGTTTACACTACACGGGAGTGGCTTCGGACGCTTGCCATCATGTTCCCGTCTATTTTGACTGCCTTTGCATACAATAATATGTTGAGGTGGGGGGGAGGGGGCTTTGCCCCCCCCCCCACCATGACATATTGTCATCTCATATATATTGCCGGCAGGGGGCAAATAAATAACCGAAAAAATCGCCATCAAAATAGACGCGAACTTAACCGCGGCGATCGACCTATGTAAACGTGACGACCGTGACGACCGTATGCCCGAACACTACATCCATCCCCAAACACCTAAAAACCTATAATAATAATGTAAATCGGGGCATCGGATTGTGAGGGAGACCTGTATTTGGTTAGTCCGTGGTATTCTCAACTATGATTGTATTGTTTATAAGAGATTGTGAGTTCTATATTTGATTAGATACCTGTACAATAATTATTTCTAATTTAATATAAAATTTTACTTATAATGTGTATAGATGATTGAATTTATTAGTATTATTATGTCAACTGTAAAGACCTGAACATAAGGATATATCACACTATGTCTCATTTTCACGGACTTGAATTGTGTTCTTTTATTCATAAATTGTTAGTTTGCTTAAGCGTTGTTTCCACCTTGTGACTTTGATTATTTGTTTTGTCTTTTTAATGTGTTCGTCCAAGTTTAGGTTTGTTTATTTTGCAAGTTTTACATTATAATTATAATAATAGTTTTACTTTAGACTAATTTTGAAATGCATTCCATTTTTCCGAATCTTAATCCCTTGCTATATCATGGAGTATAAGAATTGACATTTGAGAATAGTGTGAGAGTCCCTTAGACAACTACAGTCTGGCAGCATTCAAATTAAACTTGTATATGAATTATCTATCTATCTATATACTCAGGCCCAATCCCCACTTTTAATTTTTTTTGTTTTTTTTATATATATATATATATAAGAATTCTATAGTTTAAAATAATGAACTTTAGGTGACTAAGGTTCACCCGTGCATGCATGTCTGTCATGTGTGTGTGTATCTAGGCCTTGTATATTACATTATTGATTGTTTATAATGGATATTGAACAGATCCTCTTCTGGAGAGTGTTCCTCGCTTGGTTAAGGTGAGGCTGATGGACTGTTGAGGTTAAGGGGAGATGGGTCATTTTTCTTGCCCCCTTTCTCCCTCGTGTTAAGCCCCATTTGTTTTGAGATTATAAGACGTTCGGCCCATTAGTTTGGCGATTTTAACACCTTTTGCCCCATTCTGTTTGTCAATTTTAAGACCTGGCGAGCAATAGCGAGCCTTAAATTTTAAGAGGAACCGGCCTTTGGCCGGGACATTTTTCTACCGAAAAATGTACAAATTTATCTTGTCTAGGGGGTATATATTTCTTTAAGTTTGATGGAAGTCTATCGAGAAAACTAAGAAATAAAGGAATACATGAATTATTAGACCAGTCTCCCATCTACCCTGCCTGTGATAATGTACTCTAATACACCATCTGCTATTCACACCGTCTTTTATTTCCCCCATCCCATATTTGTTAAAGGGGTTACCGTTTTTTTTTTATCTTTCTCTCCTTTTCTCTTTGGTTTGTATCCATTCGGCCCCATTCTGCCTACTGTTTTAAGACGTTTACTCCATCCAGGTGTCAATATTTTCCTGGCGAGCGGTAGTGAGCCAGCATATATATATATTTGTTTTTTTACAGCAAGCTAAATTTGTACATTTTTCGATAGAAAAATTTCTCCGGCATAGCCGGATTTCTCCCTACAATGCTGGCTCGCTATCGCTCGCCAGGAAGAAATCAACACCTGGATGGGGATAAACGTCTTAAAACAGTTGGCTGAATGTGGCCTAATGAATACAAGCCAGGGAAAAAGAGAAAAGGAGAGAAAGATAAATAAAGCCGGTGTATGGTCAAAGTCAATATGATGCGGTTTTTACCACCTCTCTTGAGCAGGGAGTGCGTGGTGTTAAAAAACGCATCATGGTTTTTACCCATCTCAGAAAAGAGGCTGAAAAATCCACTGTATCAGTTTTCAAATGCTCCTGTGTCCTAAGATATGTTCCTAAATTAATGTTACCATATACCAGTGGCTTCTCCATGGTGTAAGGATAACAAATACTGTGTGTAATTATGTACAGTATGCACGTATGTATTTTCAAAATTTTCAAGTTTCCAAATTTTCCAAATTTCCATGAAAAATGCACAAGAATTGAATAAGTTTTCTGGTTGTTTATTTCCCCAGGAGAAAATGTATGGAATAAGCCCATGTCAAGTGAATAGGGAGCCTGCTGTACTTCCGTGAATTTGTGTTTGGCCAAATAATCGTGGAGGAGATGAGATGAGTGGGCCGGAGCATTGCCGTGGTGGAGTGACCAATTATCCGACTCTCACAACTCAAGCCTCTTGCGTCTCACTGCGTCACGTATACCACGGAGTACTCTCAGATCGTCAGTCAGTCTGTAGCTAGCCCTTACTCCCACAAGGGGTAGGGAGTATCAGCAAGAGACCCAAGAAAGGAAAAAGAGGTTCCAGGAGAAGAACACACTTAACAGTTTGCCCACAAAAAGCAAGCACACAAGCATTCAGAAGCACTCAGAAGAGGCGAAAGAGTTGGGGGAGGCGGATGATTACTCATTATCGACTTTTTCCCCTTCAGCACGACATTATTTTCATCATATTCTGGTTACCATTTGACGATTTTCTTTCACTTTTAATCACCTTTAGCATTCAAAGGGGTAAATACAATTTCATTAAAGCCTCTGAATAACATTGGGCCTTCTTAAATTGCATAAAGTAGTCTAAATTTAGCCAGAATAATAGGTATAAAGGAGTGATCGTGTTGAAGGGGTTAAAGTCTCTTGTCGTTTTTCAATTTAAACTACCGCCAAAGTATTTTATTCACCTTGGAAATGACCAGTCGGTACTAAAAAAAAATTTTTTTTTAGGTTAGATAAACCCGAATAATATGCCAAAACTATTCATGAAAATTTGGTGTTATATATATTTTTGTTAGCCTGAAAATTTTTGTTTTTATCAACTCTGCGTAAGCAGAGTTTGGTATCGCCCCCCCGTATAGTGGGTACCACACAACAAAATGTCTGTCGTCGTTGTCGTTGTCCGTCTGTCTCGAAACTCCTGCTAGACCGTTGGACGGATTTTCACCAAATTTCACACGAACATTTGTTGATGAATGCGAATGTCAAGTCAAAAAAGATGTTTTGAATTTATGCAATAGTTATGAATTTAGGTCCAAAATATGGTTTTACCAAGGGCCTCCCCCCCCCCCCCCTCCTCCCCTCACCCAGCAATGATGGCGTTCTGGGGGCGAAAACATCTCGCTACGCATTTGCTAGGTTAAGTTAGTTTAGTTGGCATTAGAAGTGATGGTAGTAATAGTGGGATTGATGGTGATAGTAGTGATGATGGTTGTAGTTGTATTGATGATGTTGACAGTAGTGATGATGGTGACAGTAGTAGATATGATGGTGTCACTAGTAGATATGATGGTGACTACTAGTAGTAGTAATGATGGTCATAATAGTAGTGATGATGGTGACAAGTAATGATGATAGTTGTAGTGATAATAATGACAGTATTGATGATGGTAGTGACTGGTGTGAGTATTAGTGAGGATGGTGAAAGTTGTAGTGATGATGACAATAGTTGTGGTGATGAAGATCATAGTAATGATGATGATGGCAGTAGTAGTTATGATGGTGACAGTAGGATAAATGATGGTAATATTTGTGACAGTAGTAATGATGATGGTTATAGTAGTAGTGATGATGTTAACAATAGTAATGATGATTGTAATATGGTGGTGATGATATTAGTAATGATGGTTGATAGTTGTAGTATCAATGATGATAGTAGTGATTAAGATGGTAGTGACAATGGTGACAGTAGTAGTGATGATGGTGAGAGTAGTAGCGATGATTGTAATTGTAGTAGTGATGATGATCATAGTAATGGTGATGATGAAAGTAGTCGTGATGATTGTGGCAGTTGTAGTGATGATCGCAGTAGTAGTGATGATGGTGATTGTGATTGATAATGATATTAGTAGTGATGATGGTAACCCATCGCAGAGTTGGGTATGCCTACCGAGATCGGAGCCTCTCTGGGTGGTCGGGGGCCGGGGGAGTGCTGGAGTGACCTTGGTGACCCAGGTCTCTGGGTATTCTCCTGGGTGACCTAGATGTGTGTTAATTTTGTGTTTTGTCTGTGTTTTTTCGTTGTTTTGTGTTTTCTCTGTTCTTGCTCTGTCTTGAGTGGGCCACCCCCAAGAAAATTAAAAAAAAATATATAATAAAATAGAATAAAATAGAAAAAAAAAAAAAAAAGGAAAAGTGGGGATTGGGCCTGAGCATATAGATAGATAGATAGACTATCTTCCATGATGCATATGTTTGACTCTCCGTCCAGTATTATAATGTGAGCTTATTATTATACCTGTATAGCCTACAGTATATATATAAAAAAAAACAAAAAAAAAACTTTCTTTTTTCTATATAGGCCTATATAATATGTTTTCTTCAAACCTGAGACTGGTCACTGGTGTAGCTGCTATAGATCCTCCCCCACATCCTATTCAGAGTTCATAGAAGTCTTGTTGGGGTCCTAAATCCTGTGACGGGGTGATACATATCTGGATTGCAATGACGATCAGCTGAGGCCTAGAGTTAGTCACCAACACTACTGGTCCAATGTGTCGTCCTTGGCTCCTAGACAGTCCTCATTGTCTTTAAACTTGGTCTGCTTCCCCTGTGCTACATCACCCGGGTGACTTATTATTCACAACAGAGCCAAAACGTGCAGTTAAGTTTTTCAAGGGATAACTCAAGGTGTTAGCCTGCATCTGCACCAAGTGTAGCAAAGGCTATAAAATTACTCATTGGGGATCAAAGCATATTGCTCTATTAACAAATCGTATATTTAAGGCAAAATTAGTTACCCAGGTAATGTATGTGCTTACCTGTGAATAACACACACCTGAAATACCTATGGCAAAAGTTTGACATGTCTCAAAAGGTTTTCCCACAGCACAACTGTAATCAATTATAAATCATATCCCACACATAACCCACAAATGAACTTTCATATATTTACAAACATGTTCACAAAGAAATAAATATGAAACTCACCATACAACACATATAACAAGGATATAACCCCTGACAGGGTTCCACTCAAATCAAATTGCGCCAAAATCCCATCCTGCCCCATTTTATCGATGATGAGTATCATATGTTTAAAAGTCCTATAACTAGATTAAACAAATACTTATAGGCCAACTAAAAATATAAAGAAACTTACAAATGCATAGACTAATCATATAATTACAAAATATAATAGAAGGCCATAATAATAACATTGAATGGTGCCGTTTTCTCTCATAGGCTCAGTGTCAGTATATATTTCAGCACAGACTAAACTATATTTTCCTAACCTACAGTAAGCCACTGCTAAGCATTATTTGCAATCGTGTAACACACTACACACACACATATATATATATATATATATATATATATATACTGTATAGGGCCTATACTGAAGGCCCTATATACCGGTATGTTTTGTTTATGAACCCATTGAATTCGAAACCTTTTTGCTCTGCCAGATATGTTTCTGGACTGGTAGCCTATAGGTTCTTTTGCATGGTTAGGATAACAACACATATAGCCTATAGAAAACACAATGCAGCGAAATATAACACTGGGAATAGTTTAACAAGATTTGTTTTTGTAGCCTACATGTAGGCTATGTACAGTATGTATAGACCCAGGAGTCCGACACACTCCCCATTGCTAGGGGTGGCCGACTCGAAACAGAGCCTGAACAGAAACAAAATTTAAAGCTCCAATTCTTTGGGTCCATGACCACTTTCTGCGTTCCCTCACCCCTTTCTCTATCTTGTTGAGTAGGACAATTTTACAAGGGGAGGATTCCTAGCCTCCTGCCCTCTGAAGGAAAAGTAGGACAGTAAAAGAGACAGACAGAAACGGCTAAGGTTGTTTGGGTATCGGATGCCAAACCTCACTCTGGATAGGACCAGCCCTACATAGGCAGCAACAAAATAAAACATAATTCCTAAACATCAATGATTGAGGTTTATGTATTACAGTACCGTACTTTAATTACAACTATTTATGATAGATCAAGATTAGTGGGCATATAGAAAACGGACAGTCTCCTATCTAAATAGAAACAGATTAAATGGTCAATTAAACTAAGCCTGGTCTTACTTGTCTTACTAGTCGGAGGTTCTGGTATGCCATGGTTCACCATGGCCAATTTTCTAGTCCACCGCCTCCACACTTCTCTTCAATCTTCATATACTGCAGCTGGTCAATTATACAATTTGACGCTGCACCCCGTGGATTTGGGATGTGGGGAATAGGAGGCTCGTCTGGTATGTTTTTCAGATTATTTTTTATTTATTATATTAATTATTTGTTCTGTTTTCAATCAAATAGTTCCCCGAAAGAACTCTCACAGGGCTGGCCCGAAGGATTAGATCAAGATGGACAACTAATCAAGAGAAGATATATAGGGAAGGGCAGGTGAACAAATCTAGCAAGGAGAAGACAAGCCATTTCACCAGTTCAGCCGAACCACATGAGCTCCACAGCAGGGAAGACACACAGACATTTCTGTTATGTACTCCAATGTATCCAATTATTATTTCATGACATATATGTACAGGGGCACACATATGGTAATATAATAATCTAATAACCCTATTATAACAGCTTATAGTATTAACATTGTATTTTCATGGTATCAAATACAATGGTTGCAGACCGTGGGGCAACTGGATGTATACATTTGACCCCGCAGGTCATGGAATTCACATATGTCAGGAATGGTGTCACCAAACCAAGTCACACAACATCACGTGTCACGGCGCCTGTAATATTGGCATGGATACTGTGAGTGGAAAGTTTTACCTAGGGCGGGTCACGTTGTGAGACCCCACCCTAATACGTCATTTCACCAGTTTAGCCGGACCACATTAGCTCCACAGCAGAGCTCTTATACTGTAGGTCAGGGCCGAATGGTGGGGCAAGAACTGCTACACTGCAGCACCAACGAAGAAGTGATCAAGGGCGAAGAATGAGAGATCAGGACTAAGGAAGAACAAAATCACGAGATGCAAAAAATTGCAATACAGTACTCTGGGGAATCGAGCTAGCTCGGCCGCACCAGCGACCGAAGAGACAAATCAGGTCAGGAGCCAACAACCTAGATAGGCCAACTAAGAGGGGGTGACAGGGTGTCATATGATATAGGCCGCCCGAAGGACAACTGAATGAGACAGAATAAGAACAGAAGGGGAAAAACATAGAGGACAGAAATCCAACGCAAAATTATTCAAGCCGACGACAAAAACTCGAGGGGAGAGGGACATACCCACAACCCTCCCCTCTCAAGCTCCAGTCGCCAGCCCCGAAGCCCCCCTACCGTGACAAGGAGTGTAGTACTCGGGGGTGGGAGGGAGGGGGGGTTTCAGAAATTGATCGAGCCGCCTTATAACGCTTCTGTGCTGCATTTTGTTATGTTCCTTATTTCTCTCTGCAAACAGTTGAAAAACCTGAGACCAAATGTATTATAATGTTCTGCCTCAACTGTTTTTAGTAATTGTGACACAGATGTGAGAGTTTTCCTGCAACAAGTTCTACCGAACCTGGGATGGGTCTGGCTCTTGATGACAAATCCTTCATGCAGAGATGGACAGGGTACCACACCTTCCAGGATCTTCCAGGTATATATGATGCAGTAGCACTCTCGTCTTCTTTGCAGGGAGTACTGTACATTCCCAGCTCCCTCAACCGGTCCCAGTACCTCAGAGATTCACTTGCAATCTATCTGGTGAACACCCTCTGCACCTGCTCCAGTTTCTGGATGTCTTTTATTCGGTAGGGGGACCATAACTGGCACAAATACTCAATTTTGGAGACTACCAGGGACCTCCATAGCGGTAGAAGATGTTCTGGATCTCTGGACAGGAAGGTGCGAAGAATCAAGCCGAACTTCTGTTTGGCTGTTTTTGTGATTTTTGGACATGCTCACTAAAAGTGCAGTCTTTACTCATCCATACTCTCAGAGTATGACTGGAATACAGCAAAACTATAGTAATTACGACCGACAATGATGGGATTTGTATAAGAATATGGGCCCAATTTTGTACCTTTAATTGACCACTCGCGAGTTTCAGGCAATAAGGAAGGTAGAGCCGTACCCATTGATATTTAGCAGAATTACCTGCAAAAATAGCAGTTGAAGTGCTTAATCATGTATGTATATACTTGGGCACATACCCCATTGCTGGAGGTGGCTGACTCGAGACAGAGCCCAAACAGATTAATTTATTATATATACAGTATACAACTAAAGTGTGAAAAGAAACACCTTGATATGGTTTGGATCGGTCATATGGAACGTATGGGAAGCGAGAGAATGACTAAGAGAGTGTATGAGAGTGAGGTGGAAGGACAGAGAGGGAGGGGTAGACCGAGTGAAAGGTGAAAGGATGGAGTTAAGAAGTACAGTATATCCGTGAAAGCGGTGCTGGACGGGAGGAGGGACGTCGACTTACTGGGGACAGAGGTGCATGGGGGCGTTTCGTTCGTGGCCACCCCTTCGGAGATCACGGTGTCCAGCAATAAATAGATAGATAATTCAACTAGACGAGTTCCCAAATAGAATTCCCATACGGCTGGCCCGTAGTATTAGATCATGATGGGCGGTCTACTTCTAGACATGGTCGTAGATTTCATTTTCGCCCAGCCATTCGCCCAGAATCGAAAATATTTTTTCCAAAAAACCTTGGGTTTAAGCCCAGGCAAATCCTTGATTTTGGTCGAATTTTGACTTGTCAATATTATTACATATTTGGATTCGTCTCGCCGTTGCGGTTTCAATGGTATAATTATTTTTTTAATTTTGACCAATTTTTAGGCCCAATAGGCCTATTTTAAAATTTAAAAAATCCATAGACGAGTTATTTATGTACGGATTTTGTTTAAATTTATACCATAAGTACACTTTGGCAAGCTGAATCGAATGGCGCAAACAGAATTAAAATCGGACCATTAGTTTAGGATTTCGATTTTGAGTGGCCTTCCTGGAGGGCCCAGGGGACCGTTTTTTGGACTTTAAAAGTCCTCTGCAGCCCAAACTATACTGTAAGTCCTAGAGAATTCTAACTGGTGCCATTCGTTTTCTCTCGCCGATCTGCTTCAAGACATGGACGTAGATTTCATTTTCGCCCAGCCATTCGCCCAGAATCGAAAATATTTTTTCCAAAAAAACCTTGGGTTTAATCCCAGGCAAATCCTTGATTTTGGTCGAATTTTGACTTGTCAATATTATTACATATTTGGATTCGTCTCGCCGTTGCGGTTTCAATGGTATAATTATTTTTTTAATTTTGACCAATTTTTAGGCCCAATAGGCCTATTTTAAAATTTTAAAAATCCATAGACGAGTTATTTATGTACGGATTTTGTTTAAATTTATACCAAAAGTACACTTTGGCAAGCTGAATCGAATGGCGCAAACAGAATTAAAATTGGACCATTAGTTTAGGATTTCGATTTTGAGTGGCCTTCCTGGAGGGCCCAGGGGACCGTTTTTTGGACTTTAAAAGTCCTCTGCAGCCCAAACTATAAGTCCTAGAGAATTCTAACTGGTGCCATTCGTTTTGTCTCGCCGATCTGCAATGCAGGAATGGAAAGATCAGGAAGGGATTAAATGAAACTAAGGAGCGAGAGAGGAGTCTTTAAAGAAACGGAAAAGTCTATAGGGGGAAAAGGACGGAGGTTATGCTAGTATGGCACGAAGGTCATTATTGCCATAATAAAGGAAGCGTAGACGGGAATACTTTTGACACTCTATAAAAATATGGTGAATCGTCAGAGGCGTGCCGCATGTGGAGCACTGAAGTTGAATACAGTATGGGGACGACATCAAATAGCCATGAGTTAAACGTGTATGACCAATCCGGAGACGGGTCAGAAGAACTTCGCAATGCCAGGTAAATTGAAATGATGATTGCCAAGGGCCAACTGTAGCTTTGACAAGGCGAAGGAGGTTGGCGGTAGAGAATCGAGAGGACCAAAATATTTGACATCGCTGAGTAATAACTGGTCGTAATGCTGGAGCCCGAACAAGAACAACATTTAAAGTTCCAATTCTCAGGGTCCGGGACCACTTTTCGCATTCCCTCGCCTCATTCTCTGTCTCGTTGAGTAGGAGAATTTTACAAGGGGAGGAGGATTCCTAGCCCCCTGCCCCCAGAAGGAAATATAGGACAGTAAAAGAGACAGACAGAAACAGCTAAGGCAGGTAAAGGATGCCAAACCTCACTCTGGATAGAACCAGCCCTCACCCCAAATAATCATAAAAACAATAATAAAAATGCATTGAATTGTATTTAGGCTAACTTTCTGTTCATCACAAACTCTCATAACTTTTGTATATCTGCTAATATCAAATGGTTACAACTCCAATGTCTTTATAGCTAGAAACTCGCAAGTACTGTAGTCAATTTAATGTTATGTAACTTACCTTAATCTCTGACAGGATAATGCAAATTCTACTGTACATAATAAGTCCATTAATTTTTCTATTTGTTTTTCCCTGTTTAACTAATAGGGCATTGAAAATGTTAAAATATAAATTATTACAAGTTTATTTACAAAAACTGTATAAAACAATAGCTGCCACGGCAACCATACATTCATCCATAAATTTGCTCTATTAAAATTGTTATGTCTGAAAATTAGTTTACAGTAAAAATATGAATTCCTCCTCCTACCTCTCCAGTGTACAACAGTACACCTATTATCACAAGTACTTTAATTAGTAATGTAACTTATCGGAAACGGAATGATGAAAGGATGCACTACTTTAAAGACATAAATCACACATTTTGATTTTACCAGAAATAAATGCACCATAGCACTAACATTTTCTAAAAACAAATATAGGCTATCCAGTCACATAATGTTTTTCATTTTTTTAGTATTTATCAAACTCAAGTCACCTCAGTTTTATGAAAATGCATAAAATGTTTATTGGTCAAGCGGTGACATACAGTATATGAAATATAACAGCAAGAACTGGAAAGCTGGTATGATTAACCCACACAGTACCAGGGACGTGCTTTTCATCATATGCTGGCAACTATTAGACGATTATATTCAGCTTAGGAAGGACCTATAGTAATAATAAGGCTTCAAGCTATCCCAACCAACCCTTTAACCTACCACAGATCCTTCCTAAGCTGCATAATATTGTCAAAATATAGCTAGAATAAAATATAACACACGTACCAGCGACGTGTGTTACATTTTATTTTAGCTATATTTTGACGATAATATATTTTAAGAGTAACCGGCGTTTGGCCGGGAAATTTTTCTACCGAATAATGTACAAATGTATATCGAAGGGGGGTCTTGTGGTTGTTTTTTTAAAAGTTTGATAGAGGTTTAGAGAGCAAACTAAACCCCCTCCTTAAACCATTGAGCCGAACCAGTAAATTATGCTGTACAATACCACCTGAGCTCCCTTAAGGAGTGTCACCGTAGTCATTAAAATTAAACAGGTTAACCCCTTCACCACCATGACGTATTTGTCATCATATTCGGGTTACCATTAGACGATTTTCTTTACTTTATAATGTACCTATACAACTCAAATGGGTAAATATGATCTCAATAAACCCTCTTAACCCGTAAACGGCAGCAAAGCTCATAAGAGGCTTTGCTGGGCGACGGCGGCAAAGCTCTTAAGAGGGCGGTTTTCAAACACGCACCAAAACCGCGGGCTTTAACCCAGGCGGCTGAAAATTGGATGCGCGAGTAGTACTACATGGCACCTCTCACCACCACCCCCACACACACCACAGTCTCGCGCGTACAGTCAGATACCGATTTTTCACCATGGAGCCTACACGTCCCTCTCCCGCGCGCCCTTCTGACACGACCGGGCCTCCTTCAGGTGGTGTCAGTGCCCGTGGAAGGCGGAGAGTGGCTGCCCAACAGGTCTCCTACCTCTACGGCTACACTAGTGACTCGGAGGAAGATGTTTGTGCCCCCCAAACGGCACGTAAGGCACTTAAAAGTGCTACGGTACGTGCACAAAGATCACTGGCCTTTCCCGATGTCAGTGCGCCTTCTACTGCCCACAGTACCACCTCTATCACCCACGCCGCCTCTACAGGAGGGCCTTCTGCATCGGGAGGAGGCCGCCCTAGGGACGCAGGACCTGCGGGGGCGACTGGACAGAAAGGGAAAGGGAAGGGCGTGGGCAAGAAAAGCAAGCCTGCCTCTACCACCATTGTGCCACCACGGGCCGCACCTGCGCCTGTCTCTGCCCCTGCAGCCGCCGCCGCCCCTGTCTCTGCCCCTGCAGCCGCCGCCGCCCCTGCCACTGCCCTTGCTCCTGACCCTGCCGCCGCAGGGACAAAAAGGAAGGTGAAGGGCAAGAAAACACAGCCTGCCTCTACCCCCATCATGCCACCACAGGCTGCCCCTGCCACCGCCCCTGCAGCCGCCGCCGCCACAGCTGGCCCTTCCACCTCTGCTGGCCGTTCCGTCCCTGTCCACAGGACGCCTATGAGAGTACGGCAGAGGAATCCCCTGAAGCCCTCGAAATATGCCTCCCTGCTATTCGGTGGTGACGGGGACAGTAGTGATGGGGATTTGGACGGCGATGCGAGAGATTTTGGCGTCGTGGACACTGATAGTGAGTCAGAGGCCGAGGTTTGGAACGAGGAAGGGCGTTCGTCGTCTGAGGAGGACGACGACGAAATCCTTTATCACGACCATGACAGTTACATTTCAGAAGGTGGCGCTGACGATGATGATGACGACAACTTGCCCATGCGTGATGCCAATATGCATGCGTTTTCATGGTCAGATGGGGCCGATTTTATACCTGACTTGCATCAGTTTGATGCAAATCAATCTGGTTCAACACCAGATTGGCCCTGTGATGACAATGCAAGCGAGATGGATTTCTTCTTGGCATTCTTTGACTTGGAGCTTATGATGTTCATTGTGGCCCGAACCAATGCCTACTTCAGGTGGGTGTGGGACAGGATGCACATGATATCTCCAAGGTCTAGAATACGAGCCTGGGTGGATACTACTGCCAAAGAATTCATGACGTTCTTTGCCCTGTTGTTGCTCATGCCTCTTTGCAAGAAGCATGTGCTGCAACATTACTGGAAGCACGACCCACTCATCGCGACACCAATTTTCAACAAGTACATGACCCGTGACAGATTTTCATTGCTGCTGAGATTCATTCACTTCTCAGACAATGACAATCCTAACAGGGCTGACAGAATCTGGAAAATTCGTGATGTTTTCACCATGTTGATGGCGAAATACTTCACCCCTTTCCACAACTTGGTGATTGATGAGTCGCTCGTGCTCTTCAAAGGTCGTCTTGTTTTCAAGCAGTATATCCCCTTGAAGAGGCACAGGTTTGGGATAAAGCTGTTCGTCTTGTGTGACTGTGAGACCGGCCTAGTACTTGACATGATCGTCTATACTGGAACTGATATAGACGTGCCAAAAGTCGCTGCCATTGACCCCTTGGGCTTGTCTGGGGCCATTATGAAGAAAATGATGGAACCATACATAGGCAAGGGGCACACATTGTACACCGACAATTGGTATACTTCTCCTGCTCTCTGCCAGTATCTACATGACAACCAAACAGGGTCATGTGGGACTGTCAGGAGGACAAGAAAGTTCATGCCGAAGTTCGTCGGTCGTGTTATGCCGCTGGAAAATCCATCATCAAGGGACACACCCTCGGAGGACGACCTTGTTCCGGCACACCGGGAGAGAAGTGCACGAAGAAGGCGACGAAGGGGACAAGGCAAATACAAGATGATGGAGAAGTCTGGCAAAGTGTTGGCCATCAAGTGGAAGGACAGACGTGATGTTCACCTGCTGTCAACTGTCCACACAGGCGCCCAGGTCGACTCAGGCAAAATCCACTACCGGACCAAAAAATCAATTGACAAGCCTGACATGGTGGTGGATTACACCAAGAATATGCGCCTTGTGGACAAGTCCGACTGCCAACTCGCAGGCGTTGAGTGTCTGAGAAAGACAGTCAAGTGGTACCACAAGCTCTTCCATCATCTTGTGGACATCACCATCCTCAACGCCTACAATACGTGGCTGATAAAAAGGGAAATGGCCCCGAACAAGAAGCTCAAGTTCCGGGAGTTTGTGTACAATGTGTCGTACCAACTCCTGGAGAAGTTCGGGGAGCCCACTAAAACTAAAGTGGGTTGGCGTGGTGCCCATGCCCCCGACCGTATACAGGTAGCACTGTCACGGCATTACCCAGTCCACACCGAGTTTGTTGGCAGTCGGCGAAAGCAGCTGCTGTGCTATGTCTGCTCCAACACCACCAGGAGGCCCAGGACAAAGCCCAGGATCACCACCATGTGCCAGGAGTGCAAGGTCCCCCTTTGCCTCGGCGACTGCTACAGGGACTACCACACCCTGAAGCATTTCTGAGTGTCGCCGCCCTGCCCTTGACTCATGCCCTACCTCACCTGACCTCACCTGACCTCACCTACCTAACCGCGCGCTTATGTTACTCTCACTCATGATCTTCCTAAATCACTCTCTCATGCTCTCTTTAGCTAACTCTTTCCTAAGTCACTCTCGCTCAAGATATCTTTCCTAAATCACTCTCACTTTTATGATCTATTCCCTAAGTCACTCTCACTCATGATCTTCCTAAATCACTCTCTCATGCTTTCCTAAGTCACTCTCGCTCAAGATATCTTTCCTAAATCACTCTCACTTTTATGATCTATTCCCTAAGTCACTCTCACTCATGATCTTCCTAAATCACTCTCTCATGTTCTCTTTAGCTAACTCTTTCCTAAGTCACTCTCGCTCAAGATATCTTTCTTAAGTCACTCTCACTTTTATGATCTATTCCCTAAGTCACTCTCACACATGATCTCTTTACTATGATACCAATTCCATTGTATATATATATTTGGTAATTATATTTGTTATGTTCACTAGTTATTTGTAATGTTTTCACTCACTACCTCAAGATAAATCTCCTGTGATAGTAATATGCCCATATATGCTTGTATATAATATCAATAATAAATAATAATATTTTACAAACTATGTTCCTATGTATGTATTTCCTATTTTATAATATAAAACAAAACAAAAAATAAATAAATAAAGAAATAAATAAATAAAAAAAAGACAAAAAAGAAAATACAAACTCATGTAATTGTATTCTTGCAATATGAATTATTTGATGAATATTTCATATTGCTTGAATACAATTACATGAGTTTGTAAAAAAACAAAAAATTGCCAAAATTGTTCTAAACATCACAAGTCTCTCCATAACCCCCTACTGGATTCGAACCCACTGCCCTGACATTCCTCCCCATTGCCTCTCCATGACCTCCTTACCGACTGGGCCACCGCGGCTTATAGTAAAGTAAAGGCAAAAATTGGTCTGTAGATTCGACTTGTCACCCGCGACCCAAAAAAAAAAAGTAATACATCGATATACTATTGTATATCGATGAATATTTTGTTCACTACCTGGGAGATAACATAATGTCCCTATAAAAATATATTTATTGAAATATCAAAAGGACCGTCACATTATATTACGTGCATATACTCGTAGATCAATGAAATTATCTGTCATTTACGCAAAGTGACATGTAAATTACCACTCTACAATATAGTTATATTATAAATATATGAATTTCTACAATAGGTCGGTGTTTGTGTCGAAAGGGCCAAGCAGTTTATCTTGTGTAAACCGATACCAGTCTATTTCGGGCACACTGTTTATTGAGGCAAACCCCCTAAATTTGTAGTCTTCACTCCCCCCTCCCAAAAACCTACACTGATTTCGTTCTTTTTATACTGTCTACGGCCAAATAATGGGTGTCCACTCTTCACATGGTACTACTGCAGTGTCTGGATGCTATATGAAAGCATGACAGTGATCAATACGTACACTGTATAGCAATATCTTCCATCAACCCACCTCCCTCCCTCCTCCACCTACCCCTGTATCACACCCACAACACCCCACACGTGCATCTCTTTACCCTCGGGCGACTGTCATATGATCCCTCCCTCCCTACATTCCCTCTCTAGGTCACGTATACTTTCAGCCTATATATCGTATATATTGTGTATGTGCGTCTTATTTCTTACTATATGACATGTAGATAGGTCGCCTATATACGTACATGTACATTATATATCATGAACATGCCCACAGTAAGATATATAAGCGATATTTAGCTCATCCCACCCCCACCATCCCTCCCACCCCCTCACCCCTGCTGCACCCTAAACCAGAGTATATACACGCGTAAATATCGACAATCGATGACAATTATCCCCCTTTCCTCCCTCCTCTCGCTTTCAATCACGTATCACACGTATAATTTCGCCTATATATCGCATATATTGTGTATGTGCGCCTTATTTCTTGCTATATGATATGCAAATGGATGCCCTACATACGTACATGTATATTATATATCATGAAAGTGCTCACAATAAGTTATATAAGCCATAATACGGCCAACGCACCCTCCCCGCCCCTTGGTACGGCAGAATATACGCGCGGGTAAATCTCGCTGCGCGATGCCGGTCGCGCCACATTTTCCAACTACGGGACGTCCCCCCCCGCACATTTTTTGGTGATAAATATATATATGGCCGGGTCCGTTCGAACATTTCCTACACGCTGAGGTAGTTTTCGTCGCGATTTGGAAGTCGCCCAAATGGTCATATGCTCGCCCAGGGGCATCGAGTTCATTACCCCCCCCCTCGCCATTCCCGGGTTAAGGGTACTTCACAGTCAGGAATGTGAGCTAGAATCACTAGGAGTAGCTGAAAATTCGGATTCCTGGGCCTATTCGCGGTGAAAATCGATGACTCCTAGTGACTCTAGCAATATCCTAGTGATTCCTGTTAGACTCCCAGTGACTCCAAACCACTCGCGGGCGATTGGCCCTGTCCGACAAAATGTTCACCGTGTTTAAAGTTCTCGCCGCGAATCAGTGATTCCCAGTGATTCACCAGTGACTCCCAGTGAGTCCTGGTGATTCTCGGTGATTCGTATCTGATTTGCGGACAGGTTTCGGTTTTAGTTTCAGTTCTCAGTTTCACCGGGAGTCACTAGGATAAAGATAGGTAATACTGTACATGCGAGCCACTGAGGGTCACTGGGAATCGACGGAAGTCACCAGGAACCACTGGGAGTCACCGAGCATGCACTCCAAGCGGCAGGGGCGCCCACAGAGATACCTGTAGTGGGCGCGCATGTAATAAAGGGCCCGCTAGTCATGGGTGTGGGTGTTGAGCAAAGCGAGCCTACTCACCTGGGGATCCCCCCCCCCCCAACCAATTGTGCAGTATTTATTATTTGTAGGTGCATTCAAAAGCTATCTCAAAGTGAAATGAAGGTGGATTAATAAATATATTATTCATATAAACCTGTAATACTCATCACGTGAAAGTATAATATACAGTATACCGGTAGTTTACTTTTATTGGTCAAACATTATAAATAGGCCTAGTATTAACCTGTGTAAGTACAATTTCCCACAAGACATTGTATTCACCCAGTGATTGTGTGTAGAGAAGGAAATTACGGTAGTTGAGGTAATTAATAATGTGAACAATGTATGGTCAATGTTACAATACCCTACTTGTAGTCTACAAGTTCTGCAACTCCCCTTACCTAACATAACAAGAGTGGTGGAGACGTCTTTGTATGTGTTTTGAAATTTCAAGTTCGTTTGGTGGTGGTGAGTGGAGTTTGGATTACTACTTCGAGGGGCGTTTTAGTCGCTGGGGTAAACTTTGAGCCAGCGGAATCATGGCTTGGTTGTTTAGGGGCCGTTGTAGTCGCCGGTTAATAATTTAGAAGTTCTGCAACTCCCCTGACCTAACCTAAGCAAACTAACACAACCTATAAGTGTTACCTATTTTAGGTAATCGTATGAAATATTACAGAACTCGGTAACGAATGAAAACAAGAAGGTGGGAAGGATTAACTATCCACTATAGAGACAATTGTTTAATATATTTGTTTCGTAAAGTATAGTAAGCATTGATATCATGACCTTACAGTATATAATAATACAGACTTATCGTATTATAGTAATGTCTGTAATGATGTATGAATACAGACATAATACTTAATGATGATATTAGAGGACTGTAGTTATAGCCTACAAAAGACATACTTGAGGACAAATTAATATCAATTATAGGGTCAAACACACAATGGGGGCCATGCCTGGCATACTCGCATCTCATTCCTAACAACTCCCAGTGATGCTCGGTGACTCCAAGTGACTCCTATCTAACTCCCAGTGATTCCTGTATTACTCCTATCGACTCGTATATTACAGTAATCCGAAATTTTCAACTTTTCAATAACTCGCACTTCATTCCTGGTTTTATCCCGGTGATTCCTGGTGACTCCCAGTGACTCCCAGTGATTCACAGGTACACTCCCACTGGTTCCTACAGTGTTGTGAGTGCACGGGGAGTTGCAAACATTTGCGGTTGTATTCCCAGAAATGAACAGGAATCATTACTCCTAGTGATTCTAGCTCGCATTCCTGACTGTGTGGAGTACCCTTTAGTAACATAGGTCCTTCTTAACCTGCATAAAATAATCTAATTTTAGCCAGAATCAAGGGTAAAAAGTCGTCATGGTGCTGAAGGGGTTAAGGGGGGGGTCACCTGCTTTTTTGTTTCTTTCTCTCCTTTTCTCTCTTTCCCTGGCTTGTATCCATTCCACCCCATACAGCCAACTGTTTTAAGACGTTTAACCCCATCCAGGTGTCAATTTTTTCCTGACGAGCGATAGCAAGCCAACATTGTATGGAGAAATCCGTCTTCGCCGGAGACATTTTTCTATCGAAAAATGTACAAATTTAGCTTGCTGTAAAACAACATATATATGTGTCAAGAGCATTGCAACGTCCCAAACCTGCTCGTCGGTGCAGCTTTTTCTTTAGTAATAATTATAAGGGGACTTCACTCTAACATCAATTCTGTACACCAATTTCTTCAAGCAGAATCCCCTACTCTCCTTTTTTTGACAGAGACTCAAGTAACATCCACATCTGACACGTCTAGATTTAATTTTCCAGGTTATCAACTGCTCCAAAATTTCAGACCTAAAGGAGGTGTATGTTGCTTCGCAAAATCTGAAATTGCCCTGGAGGAGGTTACTAGTTTCAATTGTCCCTATTTTGATTATTCTATATACAAATTAATTTCTGCTGGTAAATTTAAATACATATGTTGCATCTACCGTTCCCCAAATACTCCTCCAGAGCAAATTCTTTTTGATTCTCTGTCCTCACAACTCAGTGTCCTCAAATTAAATGCTTCTTCTGAAATCACTGTGTTGGGTGATTTTAATGACCATAATGTTGAATGGCTCACTCATTTAGCCAGGACTGATGATGCTGGTCTTGAATGTGAGCTATTTGCAGACTCATTTAATCTCGCTCAACTAGTCAACCAACCCACCCGTGTACCAGATAATCCTAATCATAATTCCCACCTACTGGACTTATTTTTAACAACCAATTCAGAAAATTATGATGTTACAGTGAGGTCCCCGCTTGGATCTTCTGATCACTGTCTGATACAGGCCACCTGTCTATCACCTACCACACCTTCCCACTCTGAACCTGTTTTGGTGACTAAATGGCATTATGATAGGGCAGACTGGGAGGGTCTTCAAGGTTTCTTTATTGATATTCCCTGGACCTTTTTCTTTTCTAATGATGCACACTCCACCTTGAGCCACATACAACATTTTGTAAAAATTGGAATGGAAACTTTTATTCCTCATCAAAAATACAGTAAAAGATCTAATTCACCTAAATGGTTTGACCATAATTGTGCTAGAGTAACTGAACAAAAAGCAATAGCCTACAATGCATACACAAGATAAAAAACACATGAAGCCTTTAATTACTTTAGAAACATCAGAAATCATGCCAAAACTGTATTAAACCAAACTAAATCAAACTTTCTCCACAAGCAGGCAAATAAACTTCTAAATAATCCATATGATAACAAAATATTTTGGTCTACTCTTAACTCATTCAAATCCAACTTCACTACTGCTTCATCCCTTCCACCATTAAAATCTCCGACTGGCAATCTTGTAAGTGACCCACGAGGTAAAGCTAACCTTCTTGCGGATATTTTCTCCACCAACTCAACCTTAGATGAAATAAATCAAGATGTCCCTGTACTTAATTTTATTTCGCCTGAAATTTCCTCACTTAAGATCCACACCAGACATGTCAAAACTATTTTGCAGAATCTCTTGGTAGATAAGGCTCCTGGTCCAGATGAAATTCCTCCAATAGTACTTAAGAATTGCTCCTTGGTGCTCGCTTCTGTATTGGCAAAATTTTTCCGTCTGTGTACTCATGCCTCATGCTTCCCAGTACCCTGGAAAGAAGCAAACATCCATCCAGTTCCTAAAAAAGGTGCCTCTTCAGATCCATCAAACTACAGACCAATAGCTATAACTTCCACTCTTGGTAAAGTCATTGAAATTATATTAAATAATCACATAATTAAGCATCTTGAGAATAATAAATTAATCAGTGATAGGCAATATGGTTTTAGACGATGTCGATCAACTGCAGACATTCTTTGCCTTCTTACGCATAAAATCAACCAAGCTACAGACCAACATGGTGAAACACATACAATAGCACTGGATATATCAAAGGCATTTGATAGAGTCTGGCATCAATCCTTATTGTCGAAGATGTCACACTACGGTCTTGCATCATTAGTTCCACTAATTTCTTCTTATCTTCATAACAGAAAAATACGTGTAATGGTAGATGGCCTTTATTCTCAATTTCACTCAATAAATGCTGGTGTTCCCCAGGGATCAGTTTTGGCCCCAACTCTGTTCCTCATTCATATCAATGATCTCATATCTACCACTCATAATCCAATACATTCCTACGCAGATGGCTCAACACTCCACAGTTTCTTCACATTTACCAATTCTTTCACCCAACCCGATCTTATAAATTCAAAAATAAACACTGCAATTTCTCTGAACCAGGACCTTTCTAGAATTAATGAATGGGGACAAAAGAATCTAGTTTCCTTTAATGCACAGAAAACCAAGTACATTCAATTTTCTAACCAACAGAATCTCACTGACTCCCATATATTTTTTAATGATGTAAATATTCCCAATTCCCCTAGTATTGACATTCTCGGTGTAACATTAACTACTAACTTGAGCTGGACACATTATGTTAGAAGCATTGCTAAGAATGCCTCTAAAAAACTGGGACTCCTGTACAGAGTTCGAGAATTCTTCACTGACAAGCAGTTGGCCGTAATATATAAAAGTCATGTGCGTTCTCAGATGGATTACTGTTCACCTCTGTGGGGTGGAAGTGGAGTGGTTGCATTGAGGCAGTTGGACTAAATTCAAAATAAAGCTATTAGATTAATCAATAACCCTGCAATCACACAGGACCTTCCTACATTATCCATACGAAGAAACGTTGCATCCCTTGCATTATTCTACAGATATTTTCACAGCAATTGTTCCGAGGAACTTGCTTCAATTGTGCCGCCTCTCCACATCTTTCCCCGTAGAACTAGGGCAGCTGAGAGCGCCCATGAATTTACACTTTCTCCTCCACAATGCAGAACTTCTGCTTATCAGAATTCATTTATCCCCAGAGCTACTACTCTTTGGAATTCACTTCCCTCGAATTGCTTTCCACAAACTTACAATCTACAAATGTTTAAATCCAGTTGTTACAAACATTTTATGAATGGAGGATGCCTTTAGGCACATGGACCTTTTTGTTTTATCTGTGTTTTTCCTTCCTCCGTTCATTGTCTCTTAAAAAAAAAAAAAAAAAAAAATATATGCTGGCTCGCTACCGCTCGCCAAGAAAATATTGACACCTGGATGGGGGTAAACGTCTTAAAACAGGAGGCTGAATAGGGCCGAATGGATACAAGCCAGAGAAAGAGAAAAGGAGATAAAGATAAACAAAGCAGGTGACCCCCCTTACTATGCTGCTATGAAAAAAAATCTGGTCACTGGTGAAGCGGTGTCACACGGAGAGTTCTGGCCATCAATTGCTTCACCAATTTTGTGTTGGTGGTGTAATAGTTTAAATGCTTATGTTCTAGGTGTGGTGTCCAGAGTTCGAATCCCGGGATGATCATATGCTTTCATTAGTTTATTCTAGTGCATTGGGGTTTGTAATGGAGGATTAATGTTAATAATGGAGTGTTCCTTAATAACCCATTAAATTAAGATTGTCATCAATTCCAGATACAAACTAGATGCAAGAGTGAATGAATCGACCCGTGTTTCTGAATTCGGTCTTTTTCAACCAAGAACAGGGTAATGAAGGAGTTAAGCCTCCCAGATGGTACCAATTTTCCCTCCGGCCCATGGACCAAGGGGACCCTATCCCTATAGCGGCTCGCTTGGTGTAGTGACTAGCGTCTCGGACTTCCACCCAGAAGGCCCGGGTTCGCGCCCACGCTCGGCGCATTAAAGATTTTTCACAAGCACTGAGTCGTTACCATCCCTCATGAGCAAAGGGATGGGATAGTAGTACAGGACCCCAATGGAAATACGCCTAATCGGCCTTATTGAGCTATCCTTAGCTAGCTTAGCATGCGCTAGCTTTAAGAACTATTATTATTATTATTATTATTATTATCCCAAGAGCGTTTTTTTCCCTCAACTCTAATCTGGTAGTTTGAAGTGCTGGAGGGACCTTGGTGACCCTGGTCTCTGGGTCTTCTCCTGGATGACCTAGATGTGTGTGAATTTGTATTTTGTATTAGTGTGTTCATTGTTTTCTGTTATGTTGTCCCTATTCTGGCTCTGTCTTAAGCTGCCCCCCAAAAAAAAATAATAATAAAATAAAATAAGAAAAGTGGAGATTGGGCCTGAGTATATAGAATACAATAGAATAGTACACTTTTATCAAATTCCTGTCACCTTGAAAAATGTACCTCCAGTCTAGTTGCCAATATCAGTGCAAAAGTCTTAACCCATTCAGTACCGGTGTTGTCCTTTTAACTAAATTTCAGCTACTGTTAGACAATTATATTTAGTATAAAAAAGGCCTCCAGCAATAAACAGGCTTCAAACTATCCGAATCATTCCTTTTTACAACCACAGATCCTTCTCAAACTGCACAAAATTGTCTAAATATGGCTGGAACAAATTTAAAAATACATCGCCGGAACAAAAGTTTGAACAAGTTGTGAGAATAAAGTTGATGATAAAAGCTTCAGTGCTATACATGTACTTGGACAAACGTCTCTGATGGTGACCCTCCCACTCTCCCTGCTCTGCTCAAGGACACTTGTGGACATAAAAAAATTAATGCAAAATTTGGCACCAGGATTATTAGTACAAATGTTTCTTTTCAACTGATGGTAAATTGCAAAGTTCCCAACAAGATTTCTCAGTTATTTTGAAGATGTTGTAGTGAAATGTGGTGCTAATTATATCAACTTGGTCTCGATATGAAGCAGAGACATAGCAGTTTAATACTTTTCCATTAATTAAGTATTGAGAAATACGCTGCTAAGGGATTCAATTTATCGTCAGCCGAAGATAAACGGAGAATACACATAAAAAACTATATAGAAATAAGTGCATTTAGGGTAACTAAAATTATTCTAAGCATGGTGATTGACTTAGCAAATTATCACATTATAATTCTATTAATCCCTTCTGTGCCGGTGATGTACTTTTCATTATGTTAGGGCAAGTATTAGACAATTTTATTCATCTTAAGAAGGACGCCTACCTATTGAAAGGCTACAGACTATCTCAATTCATCCTTTTAGCAACCATATATCATTCCTAAGCTTAATAAAATTGTCTAAATCTAGCTGAAATCAAATCTAAGAGACGTCGCCGGTACAGAAGGGGTTAACAACTAGGCACTAGTAGAACAAGGACATAAAAAAAACATTTTAATGTAGCAAATTGTACACATAATCAAATGAAACAAAAAAAGGGTAAATGTACTCAAGGATAATGCATTGGTAAACATTAAATGCATTGCTTACACCAAGTGAAATGCATCAATGTGATCAAAACTAAGCACATATATGTTAAAACACTAAGGTAAAATGGTAGAGTCTACAGCAGACTAGTCATCATTCAGCCCAGACGATAGCGACCCTTGCACCACAAGCCAGATTATATTCTTACCTAACCAGAAGCACAAGACATATATCCCACAAACTTAGCATATACACACATACTGTAAGGAATTACAAATAGCCTGAATGACATACTATTCTGTATGTTGAGCGGTACTTGAATAGTAGACAGAATGGATAAAAGACACCATCTGAGGAAGAGAACTTTATTGACAACGTTTCGCAGATAGCTTCATCAGGTCACAGTGACCTGATGAAGCTATCTGCGAAACGTTGTCAATAAAGTGCTCTTCTTCAGATGGTGTTTTTATCCACTATTTTGTATATTTCTAATTGTAATGGGTATCTGTGATCAATTTTAAATATTAATACAAATATATATATTGGTAGATAAAGTAATTTGTAATCTACACATGCTTCTTTTGTCAATGAAAAATGGAATCTGTAGTAATCATACTTGTAAAGATTGTGCCAATTTTTGAAAGAACTGAATTAAACTTGTTTTACCAATATAATCTTTAGCTAATACATTTTCAACTTATGCCAATTATTTCAAGTAAAAGATTGGAATATGTCTTGTATTGCCTTATAATCTGAAGCTTGCCGTGAGTTGGCCTCATAGTTGCACATCTTAAGTCCACACAGGTAGCGGAACATACCTGAATTGTCTAACCCTGTCTGTTCGCACGGCCAAAAATATAAGATTTGTGGAAAACCAGTTATATATTTTTTTTTAGATACTACAGTATATACAATTTGTTATATATACAGTATATTTATTTACATATGTATGTACAATTCATATACACTCCTACTCTCCACCAGCAAACTTCCATTCAGCTGCTATAGTCTATTCGCTGTAAGTAGGCCAGAAATCATGACCTCTATCCTCTGTAACTCAAAAACGACTAGAGTAATCAAGCTAATATTTCTACCATTTGGGAAGGGCCAGTCAAGGAATAGATGTGGAAATTTACAGCCAATTTACTCTAGCACTTTTTGAGTTAAAGAGGATAAAGTTCATGATTTCTCGCCTACTTACAGCGAATAAACTATAGCTAGAGTAGACATCCTTTCAAATAGCACCATGGATCTTGAGAGTCTACACATCTAAAAGGGCGATCACACTACACATTATTTTCTTGCACGAGTAAACAAGAATTTATACCATAATGTTGCCGAGCTACCTAGGATTTTTTGTATAGAGATCATCCCTTTCTATACCGGTGACTTCTTTCTTGTTATATTCTAGCTATATTTAGACAATTTGGTGCAGTTTTAGAAGGATCTGTGGCAGTTAAAGGGGTTAAACGAGATTGTTCGAAGCCTGTTAATTGCTGGAGGTCCTTTTAAAACTGAATAAAACTGTCTAATATTTAACAGAATATAATGAAAAGGATGTCACCAGGACTGAATAGGATATACAAGTCTTCATAATGAATGAAGTATGTAATCCTGATAACTACCACTTTTTTTTTTAGTATTTTATGTACAGTACAGGTCTCCCTCACTATCCGATGCCCCGATTTAGGAACAATTTTCTATTTAAGATCGGGTTTTCAGGAACGTAACCCAATCGTAAATCGAGCGAGACCTGTACCGTATTTGAATTGTGTTAAAATAAAGTGTGTTGGGATAGTTGCCTTATTTGTCACCTCATAGTTGTTAGTCTAGTATCTCCAGTGCTATGAAATGGTCCAACCTACTAAACTGACCATATGCGAGTTTCAGGCTATAAGGAAGTTGGAGCCGTAAACATCGATGCAAAACAGAAATGCAGTAATGATGTAGGTCTCTGATGGATAGAAAGTATGATTATATAAATTTACTGGGTTTATAAATGCACTACAACAGAATGTCAGCTGAAAATTCTGCTAAATATCGATGTTCTATGGCTCCAACTTCCTTATAGCCTGAAAATCGCAAGTGGTCAATTGCAGACTGGCAAACAAGAGTATTCAGTATCAGTCCCAAAGCTTGAGTCCATTCACTTAGTCATTATTATTAAATATATAAAGTTAATGTTATACCGTTTATTGGAAATGATGAAATGCAAATCTGGTTAATTTTGCTGTATTCCTTCTTGATTAATTCCAGTCATTAACCCCTTCTGTACCGGTGACGTCTTTTGTATTTGATTTCAGCTAGATTTAGACGATTTTATGTAGCTTAGGATGGATATTGGTAGCTAGAAGGAGTAACTGAGATAGTCTATAGCTTTTTATTGGTAGATATCCTTCATAAGCTGAATAAAATCGTCAAATAGTAGCAAAAATAAAGTAAAAAGGATGTCGCCGGTTTAGAAGGGCGTAAACCAAATTGTGCCGGTTTGCCAGCCTGCTGTACGGTGGCGCTAATAAGTCATGTCTCAGCTGTCATTACGTTTGGCTCGCTCTGTGCTGTATTAATGTCTGTCAGATGTTGAATAGGGTAGGTAAGTGTAGGAATATGTTTGTATATCACACTCTAACTGAATAAATCATGTTTACATATTGCTGATACCAATTATTGATCCAAACATACAGTACTTGGTGCCGAGACATCACTTTATTAGGCCGACTGTACTGTCATTCCTCATACAAGGAAGTCCTTTATCAAATAATATTGGCAGTTAGCCCAAGGAAATCACAATTTAGATTAAAAACAAAAAAAATACACGCACACACAACTTAGTCTTTTGAATTGTTGAAAACCTTGTTATGGTAGGCACACTGGAAGATATACAATTTATGAAACCTTAAGGGGAGTCACCTGCTTTTTTGTATCTCCCTTTCTCTGGCTTGTATCCATTCGGCCCCATTCAGCTTACTGTTTTAAGACGTTTATCCCCATCCAGGTGTCGATTTTTTCCCCTGCGATCGGTAGCGAGCCAACATATTTTCTAACATTTTTTTTATGGCAGGCTAAATTTGTAAATTTTTAGATAGAAAAAAGTCTTCGGCGAAGCTGGATTTCTCCATGCAATGATGGCTTGTTATTGCTCGCCAGGAAGAAATCCATACCTGGATGGGGATAAACGTCTTAAAACAGTAGGCTTAATGGGGCCGAATGGATACAAGCCAGAGAAAGAAAGAAAAAGAGATACAAAAAAGCAGGTGACCTTGATATACTTAATTAGCATGTAGGCACTAGAAAATGGCAGCTGAAAATAGTTTTTCAAATAGTTTTTCAGTCAGATTTCAATCCTGTCAAAAGTGTTCTCTACAACACCGGATGTGAGAAGAGATAAGAGCATTATTCCTTGAATTTCAGTGTTCCAAAGTCACATGGAAATATGCCTAATTCTTAATGGTAATTTGTGCAAGTGTGACATGACGTAGGTACACTAGAACAGTCTCAACCACTGATTTGTAGTACACCTTCACACATCACCTCCTCATGCTATTTTTATTATCAATTTCAGAGATATATTCCGAGTTCAACTTTCAGAATCTACCACTCGATTTTGACATAACTCTCAATTCCTGAGTTAAGTTTTGAGTCCTCATTATACCAATTACTTTTAAAATCTACCACTCAATTCTGACATAATTCTCACTTTCCGAGTTTATGTGCCGAGTCCTCTTCAAGCCATTTCTAAATTTACCTCTTGGCTGCTTTCTCATCATTCTCAAATTCCGAGTTAACCTCGGAATCCTCTATATCACAGAGGTTTTCTAGGTCTGACGCTGACGTGTTAGATGCTGCCACGCCCCCCCACAAGGACGCCCCCTCCTCGTCATCCTCCATGCCGGATATGACAGACATGTCGCCGCCAAATTCGCTAAAACGCTTTGCGGTGTCGTACCTCCGATTGCTACGAACGCGGTACGGGGAGTAAGTGACGCCGTTGCAATCCTCCGGGAGCTGACTGATCGGTGCTGGCTGGAAACTGTAAGGATCATCAAGGACATTTAGTAGCTTGCTTCTCTCATCTTCTGTCTCTGTTTCACTGCCAATTTGGTAATGTGGAAGGTATTGATTGGGGTGAGTCTCATATCTGAAGAGAAAAAATGTCAGTATAGAATTGTGTGTGGTAACTGGAATAAAGATGGCAGAATTAAACAAGAAATACCTTAGAGGCTATGTTATATAGCTATATGGATAGATATCACCTTGGATAAATAATAAGAAAGTTAGTAGTCCTCTGAACAGTATACATTTGTAAGTGATGTGGACAGTATGTTTATGTATCTATCTATCATACGTTTATACTGTACTGTAATGTGTTATAAACTATTTTATAAGTTTCACTAAATGTATATATGGAATGGTTGCAGACGATAATATTATTACAGGTATATTAATACTGAAACTGTTAAGACTTAAACAAGATAAAACATATTTTACCAATATTCAAATGCTTCATATGCCTTGTTCAAAGTCTCATATATAAACAATTATTGTCTGCAACTATACATCACACAATAATTAAACAGAGTGCAGCTACTGTAGATATACAGTGTTTATTTTTTGGACAAATTATAGGTTTGAGTCCTGGAGGGAAGAAGGAAAACCTAATATTTAGTAGTGGCCCGGGAATCATTGACGATATGCCTTATACAGTAATGGAACTCTTCAAACTCATGTCTCAGCTGTTTGAAAAACCCGCCTCAGAGTGTTAAAAGAGACCTACATCGTAAGCGTATGCTCCTTCATTTACGGAATCGTCTTTATGATCCGGAGCTCACTACGAGAAAACTTCGTAAAAAATAATAAAATAAAATTAAATTAGAACCACTAAAAGCTATGCTTTCCATCATGTGGATGTCGATAGCGTGGGTGTGCCCGCAGACGCTGCCTAGCCCAGCGTCATTCGTCCTTCAATGATATATCAAGATAACTTACAAACATCAAATACGAATGGGAAGGGGATGGAAGGGAGGGCCGGAATCGTCACTACTAAATAATTATTAGGTTTTCCTTCTTCCCTCCGGGACTCATTGACGATATGCCTGATATTATCTCAAGTCTGGAGGGGGACATTCGTGACAAATATCAAACCACTAACAAATCAACAATAGGATGAGAAAAACAACCCAGATATAGAGTTCTAATACTTTATTTTGTACATTCAAAATATTTTATAAAAAATTGTTAAAGGAATGCAGGTAGCGTACTTCAAAGAAGACCTGTGTGCAAACTCTTCTGGCAATCATGTGATATGAGTCCAGAACAGTTGCTTAAGGGGAGGTTTTTAGTTTGTTTTCTACTCCTCCAGCAATCTTAAAATTTCACCCCCTTGACCCTCTTTCAAGATAAATTTGTAAATTTTTCGGTAGAAAAATGTCCCGGCGAAAGCCGGTTCCTCTCATATTACAGGCTCTCTATCGCTCGCCAGGATAAAATCGACACCTAAATGGCACAAAAGGTCTTAAAATTGACAGAAATGGGTCGAAACTTCTTAAAATTATCAAAATAATGGGGCGAACGTGGTTAAAACCTCAAAAGCAATGGGGCTAAACATGAGGGAGAAAGGGGTCAAGAAAAAAATCCCTCAAGTGGATATCTCCCCTTAACATAACCTATTAGGTACATGTAAAAATAGATCATAAATGTAGCCTATTCAACATTTGAATTATTAAATAAATCTTTGTTTCAGGAATATCTATTCTTATACAAAAATATACTAACTCAAGACTCTGGTAAGTCCCTGAGTATCGTAAGGTACATGCATATCACAAAATACTTGGTCATGTATATCAATACAAAAATATTAAGACTTATTGCAAGTAACTGAGGATCTTATGGTATATGCAGATTCTATCTATCTATCTATATGCTCAGGCCCAATCCCCATTTTGGGGGTAGCCGACTCAAGACAGAGCAAGAACAGGGAAAACACAAAAACAACATAAAACAACGAATAAACACAGATAAAAAACACAAATTCACACACATCTAGGTCACCCAGGAGAAGACCCAGAGACCAGGGCCACCAAGGTCGCTCCAGCACTCCCCCGGCCCCCGACCACCCGGAGAGGTTCCGATCTCGGCAGGCAGACATGCAGCGGAGCCAAAGCCAGAAGCCCTCCCACCACACTTCCAGGCGCACCCTTCATATTAATCGTCTCCCCGGGCCAGGCGCCTGATGGACATTATCTAGTCCAACTTGCGCCCGACCCCTTACTCCAAATGACCACGTGTTCACTCAACTATTCACAAGCATTCTCCATTCACTCCTGTCCACCACCACTTCCCCTGCCTGATCTATAGTCATTCCTCTATCATCCAAAGCTTTTCTTACACAGTCTCTCCATCTCAATGGGGGTCTTCCTGCCCTTCTATCTCCCCTTGTACCTGACTCACATATTCTCTTTGTAAGCCTTTCATCTCCCATTCGTTCAACATGACCATACCAGCTCAGCACCCTTCTGTCCACTCTGGCTGACAAATGTTCCTGCTGCCCCACTCTCCTACGTATCTCTTCATTCCTCAATCCGTCTCTACGAGTAACTCCACACATACTCCTCAAGCAGCTCCATGTAAAATATATCACTGAAATGTACAGTACTTCCAGTTCTTAAGATTAAGTAAATCACAGTGCTTGTGCACTCACAACCTGTCCGGTGGGGCTGAGGGTCTTGGCTATCAATTGCCCCCCCCCCCCCCCCCCAAGTTGTGAAATCAAGGCACGATCACAAACATAAAACACTGCATTATAAAACAAAATCTGCACAACACTTCCCCAAAATAATAGAATCATAATAACTATATCACGCTCAATGAGCAAGCTTCACCAAGCCTAGCCTACTAAGACAACAACTCAGTGTCTTAGATTCTTGCTGTGATATACTGCACTTATATACTATCAAAAAGAAAGAGTTTTTATGTGAGGTTTTTATATTTGTTTAATAGTGTTTTTGGCGGCATTGCACTACAGGGGCAAGCCTAATTTTTCTCCACTCTCAAACAAACACTGACTGAACGGCGAGGGTGCTCCTTAAGACATACCCTCCCATGACAAACAATCAGCCAGAACATTATCAGTGCCCTTAACATGCCACACATCCAACTTGTGTTCCGGCAGCAAAACCACACCTGGCACTGATAAACTGCCCAGTTCATCACAAGACTGGCACTTCTCTTCGCTCTCTCCGGCAACGGGACCTGCCAATAACCTTTCACTAGTTCTACCTTAGTGATAAACGAGGCAGCCCCGATGCGGTTTATGGTGTCGTCAACTCTAGGTAAGGTATAGGCGTCTGTCAGGGATGCTGCACCAACACTCTTGCAATCAACACACACACGGATCTTGCCACTTAACTCAGGTTGCAAAGTTACTGGCAACGACCACTCACGATATCCCTCAGCCCTAAGACCCTTCGTCAACATGTAGTCCAGCTCTGCTTTCACAACAGGCTGTCGAGCAGGATTTATACGGTAGGAAGCCAACTTGAGCCTTGGACTGTCTCCAGCCTCCATGTCGGATTCTACCCCGTACATCAGGCCTGGAGAATCAACAAACATACGGATGTACTGCCTCAGCCTAGTAAACAACTTCTCTTGACGCTTAGGAACAAGAGGCTGCAACTTATCTCGAAGAACAACATGCTCATTGCCCTCCCACAACCCAGCCGAGACTGCTGTTTCTACACTATAGTCTCCCTCCTTCTCCACCTTTGTCCCTAGAACAGCCAGGTCATGAGAGGGACAATCTGTACCACCTGTGCAGTCACTCCCATAGTTCATAATTGCTAAGGCTTCACCGCCGATACCGTACATGCGCACCCCCGCATTTCTTGCGACTACATCTGCCTGCCCAGCATCACCGCCTTCAGCGATATGGCCAGATACAGTCGGTCTATGGTAGGGTTGTTGCATATTACTAGAACAGCATTGGGAGGCTATGCGACGACCGGGCGCATCCACTCCACAGCCAACCTCACCAATCTGCTCAATGTCCTGATTCTGACCACCACCCTTAGCAGCCATGGGTCGACCCTGACCTGACAACCATGCCAATGCCTCGTCGCCCACCTTGAACCACTGAAACAACGAGGCCAACGGTCTACTCACACTTAAGTGACCTGTCAGCGGAACATCGTGCACTGCATGAGTTGTGAGGCCTGGGTGCTCGGCACAACCAGTGGGGTATGAACTGAGCGGGTGCTGGAGCGCTGCACACTGCTGCTCAGGCAGGTGCTCAAGCGCTTCCACAGCCACCCGACTCGTGTCCCCCGCCCACTGCTCCGCCGAGACATGACAATCCCAACTCTCCTCCATCTGTGCCCCACTGCCCCCCTCTCCTTCTCCACCTTGGCCGCTGCAGACCAACACAGGGACAGTAGACTGCTCAGGTGGTTGCCTCACAAACTCCTTTAACAGGTTCACATGACATGCTTCCCCGTCCTCGTCGAGTTCAATAGCCCCGTTCCCACAACTCTCAAGCCCAGGATCTTCTGCTTGCAACTGACATATATCCGAGGGTGCCAACCTATCTAAGTGCTCCTGAAGCAACTTGTGGCCACCCCCAATACTAGGCTGCTCAAGCCTTGCCTGCTTCGCCTGGCAACGTTTCTGTTGCGGAGTGCTATCACGCCCTACCATGTCACTAGGGAGGACAGGTTCTGGGGCCACTCCGGACCTCATAATGGGTGCAAGTACCGAGTCACCAAGGAGTGTCGCTGGATCCAAACTCTCAACCCGACCAGCCTTGACTTTCTCCTTCCGACCCTTCCTCCGCTGGTCTAGAACTTGGGTACTAGGCTGTGACACCTGAGCGGACTGAGACCTGGTGACAACACAAGCCATCTGCGGCATCTGACACCTCTCAAGCCACTCTTGCCCCTCCCTACTCGTGTCGGCCGCCCTCTCGGCAACGACTAAGGGTGGAACCTCGGAAGTGGGCACCGCAAAGTCGTTGCCGAGAAGGAGGTCGACCCCCTCAACTGGCAATTTCTCCACCACACCCACATCCAACTCCCGTGTCACACTATCCACCTCAAGCTCCACTCTGACCAGCGGGTAAGACCGCGTAGCATTGATGCCTTGAACCACCACAACCCGAGCCGCGTTAATAGGCTTGCCAGTGAAATGCTTAACAAGTGTCTGGGAAGCGCCCGTATCACGCAACAACTCAAGCCTATGCTTCACACCAGCCCACCTTACAGTGCCGTGCCCCCAATGACCACAAAAAACATCACGGACGTGTGACAAGCCCTCCTGCTGCTTCTGCACCGGCGATGACTTCGCAACCGACTGTTTACCCCGGGCAAACGCGGAAGACCTCAAAGACACGCCAATGTTGCTCACTAGTGACACCACTGCTGTAGGCGGTGCACTCGGACATGAGCGCGCAATATGCCCCTTATTATGACACTTGAAACATTCCACTTCACTCTTGGACTTCCTCTGAGATGGGTATGGGCCCTGGCCTTTCTTTAACGGGAAGGGTTTCGACTTGGGATCATAATTGGCAACAGTACTCTTGAATGGATAATTATTTGTGTCATTAATTCGGGGGGGGGTGGAGTGGTACGCCCCTTGTTACCTGCCTCAGCCCTCTGTGCAGACCCGCACCCTCGAATCAATGACAACCTGAGGTCAGCCAGCTCAGCCGCCTCTTGTAGAGTTTTCGGTCGCTTTTCTTTCAGGTTAAGAGTCAAGTCACTGCCAGTACATTTAAAAAATTGTTCCAGCAACACTAATTGTTTTACTGAATCAAAAGTAGTTGCCTTCTCCGACCTCAACCAATTTTCAAATGCATCTGACAGCTCTCTAGCGTGTTCCTGGAAAATACTCTCCTTTCTTTTTGGAACCGCCCTAAACTTCAGCCTATAGGTCTCTGGCTGTAGCTCATACGCCCTCAGGACAGCCCCTTTCAACAACTCGTAATTCACACAGGAATCTAGGGGCAAAGCATCGTACGCCTTGAGTGCTTTCCCCGTCAATCGTGAAGAAACAAGGACTGCCCACTTCTCCTCGGGCCATTGGTGCTCCTGGCACTTTTTCTCGAACAGGAGAAAAAATTCTGTAACTCCTAACTCATCAAACACTGGAACCAACTTTAGTAGATGCGACAGGGACTGGTCCTGGGCTCGACCCCCCTGGACGACCCGGTTCCTCGTCACCTCTACACGAGTTTTCTCTAGGTCAATATCGGCACGATACCTTTCAGACTGAAACTTAAGCTCAGCCTCTTGCTTTCGCTGCTCGAGCTCAGCCTCATACTTCCGCTGCTCGAGCTCAGCCCTTCGCTGCTCGAGCTCAGCCTCATGCTTAGCCTGTCGCTCCTGCTGCTGAAGTTTGGCGAGCTCGAGCTGAAACAACATCTCGGAAGACAAACCCTGAGGAGGGGGTGCTACTATTGGGGACCCACCCCGTGAATCACCTAGAGGCATACCCAACCGCCAGCGGGCATCGGCCTGCGGGAACGTACCCGGCTCCGGAGCCCGAGGGGGCGCCATGATAGGAGTCGAGTGGAATGGGGGCTGGGCCGAAGGTGCCCCAGCTCCCGCTCCACCCGAAGCCCCTTGCACCACACCGAGCACACAGGTAACCAGCCCACCTCTCGACAAACCGCTAGTACCGGGAAACCCTAAGACCGTGGCTACACACTGCAGTCCATACCGGTCTAGCCCCGACACACGGTCCGCCGACACAGGCTCCTCCAAAAATCTCCAAGCATCCTCCTCATTGTTCACCACCCGGACGCCGTTTAACAACTCCACCTTCTCCACCTCCTCGCCTGCCTCTCGCACTGTGCCCTCACTATGCTCAGACCCGTCCAGTGACATGATGGAGTAAAAAAAAAAAAATCTCAGTCAAGAAAAAAGTAGCCAAACTTTCGCGTAGCTTTATTCACCAAAAAATATTCGAAGATGTTTTTGGGTGCAATACTAGGTCACCAATAACTCCAACAAGTTCTATATATCCCCAAAACAATGTCTGCTGCCAACAATGCGAGAAATAAATTCATCCCCAAATGGCAATAAGTTTTCTAAAAAAAAAAACTGCAATATTCAGTTCACTATATACTGGTCTAAGGTCGCCATTTGTTACGACCGGCACTACGAAATAAACAAGGGCACTTAATAATGGACTAGATGATAGGCTATATCTGCAACAACGGCCATTTGTTATATCTATTACAACGGTACGCTAATTCCAAACCCTCGAACTATTACGCCGGTGAACAAAACACTTAAAACCCTCCAGAGTTAATATACTGGGTATCAATTAACTGGGTTTTAGTGCACTTCTACAAAGGCTTTCCGATGACGGCAAAGCCAACTCACAACAGGAGTACTTAAGTTACGAAAATGCTCTAAAGTAATAACAATGCTTGAATAAACTATCATAAGATTTAATAAAGGAAAATATGCTTATGTTAACTTTAGTGTGAGTCTGTACTCAACACTAAACTCTTCAATGCTCTATGAAAACACTGGAAGTCTAGTCCTACAGCAATCAGATAAGGAATCTTCTGAAAAGGTCTGATGCTCTAAGATGCTCGTTAATATAGAACAGAAATAATGCAGGGGCAGGACACCAAAACGTGTATCTTAAATAAACCAATAAGTAGGATACATATATATAACAAGGGAGTGCAACAACTCTGTGACAGCACTAATAATAGCCACTCAAAAACAGTACTTCCTTAGCCAACGTAACAGCCAAACTGGGTTGTGCACTATGCATCAACCTAGGCTAAAATAAGGCGTGAATAATTCCTAAAGCATACACAATGAAAGTTAATAAACACAATGCTGTCTTTCTCACTAATAAAGTCTAGCAGTGGCATAAAAGGTATCAGGAAACTAGGCAGAGCGCAAACATGCTCGTAGCCTACTGTCTCCCCTTGAACAGATTTCCCTTATGTTACGTTAAGTGACTTGGAGGCTCTCTTGGTAAGTCCAGATCTCTAGTATCTGGTCTTGCCCTGGCGCTCCACAAAGGTCAACAAAATGAGGTAGCAAGCATACAGGTAAGAGTAGGCAAAAGCCCTTCACCTGTATACTGCTACACTCGCAAATGCAAAATATGCACAAGGGTTACAGGCTACCTAGCTTCGTCGATGTTGTACAGGCTCTGACTTGCCACATACATAACTCAGACAACGACCAAAGATACCTTCCACTGTCTAGCATTAAATAGTAGGAAAGAACAACTCAATAATTAGAAGCACCCCAATACTATGATACATGTGACTATGACTCTAATTTTTTTTTTTTTTTTTTTTGTCTATGTGATTGAGGGAGGCAAAAGGCATAACTGCCTATAACGAGTGCCTCCCCCATAGTTGAAAGAGTGACAGGGCCAAAATCAAGGGACGTTCGAGCCAAAATGCCTGGACACACGGAGTTTGAAGCAATTTAAGTCATAGGAAGAGGGAAAGACTGATTCTGGGAGAGAGTTCCAGAGCTCAGATGTTGAGTAGAAGAAAGTTTGAGAGTAACGTTTCACTCTTGGGTTGGAGAGTTGCACAGAGTAGGGGTGGGATTGAGTTGCAAGACGGGTACCACGTGCCCTACGTAAAGGAGGTGGTATGCACTGGGATAGCTCTGAGGAACACTGATTATTATAGTAGCTATAGAATAGCGAGAGAGATGCAACATTGCGGCGGAGAGAGAGAGATTGCAGAGAGTTGGTGAGTGGACGGGAGTTAATGATACGAAAGGCCTTCCTTTCAACTTTGTCTAGGAGAGCGGTGTGAGAGGAACCTCCCCACACATGTGAACAATACTCAATACAAGGGCGCACTATGCCCCTGTACAGAGCAAGAAGCTGTGCAGGGGAAAAGAACCCCCTAAGGCGGTTGACCACACCCAGCTTCTGGGAGGCTGCCTTAGCAAGACTGGTAATATGGTCCTTCCAAATGAGAGCAGAAGAAAAAGAGACACCAAGAATATTGAGAGAAGATGAAGGGTTGATTTTTGTATTGTTGAAGAATAAGGGATAGTCCGCTGGGAGATCCTGACGGGTAGATAGATGGAGAAATTGGGTTTTGGAAGCATTAAAGTTAACAAGGTTTTCTCTGCCCCAATTGGAAATAGTATTTAGATCAGAATTTAAGAGTTCTATGGCTTCATTACGTTTGTCGTTGAGGGATTGCTGGCTGGGGCGTTCTGAAAAACTAATGGAGTAGTGTAAGGTTGAGTCGTCTGCGTATGAATGGATGGGAATTAAGGTACAGTTAAGGAGATCATTTATAAAAATTAGAAAGAGAATAGGAGATAGGACAGAGCCCTGAGGAACACCGGAGTTTATAGGGTGAGGAAGTGAACAATGGCCGTCCACAACCGCAGCTATGGAACGGCCGGAAAGGAAATTAGAGACAAAGGCACAGATGGAGGGATAGAAACCGAAGGAGGGTAGTTTAGAAATTAAAGATTTATGCCAGACTCTATCGAAGGCTTTCGATATGTCTACTGCAATAGAAAAAGTCTCACCGAAGTCCCGAAAGGAGGATGACCAAGAGTTAGTAAGATATGAAAGAAGATCACCAGTAGAGCGACCCTTAAGGAAGCCATACTGGCGATCTGAGAGCAGATTATGAGAAGAGAAATGCTTAAGAAATTTGGAAGCAAGAATAGTTTCAAAAACTTTAGAAAGACAAGAGATAAGAGCAATTGGACGATAGTTGGAGGGTTGAGAGCGGTCACCCTTCTTTGGGACAGGTTGAATGTGAGCAAACTTCCAGCATGAAGGGAAGACGTTAGAGGATAGACAGAGACGAAAGAGTTTGCCTAGGCAGGGAGTCAGCACGGAAGCACAGTTTTTGAGAACAACAGGAGGAACACCGTCCGGACCATAATAATCCCTAAAGCTAGTGCAAACATATATGGAGAACTGGTGCTGGTAATACGACTGGCCGACTATGGAAGTCGTATGCAGAACCAGAAGGGATACGTAATTGAATAAAGAGAGAAGTATGAAAAAGAAGAAGTTCAGAGAGAGAAATAGTAGTACAAGGGGTTAGAAGGGGGGGACAGATTGCAAAGGACATGTAGGACCAAGCACGCCATGCCAAGCTCTGCTGGAGAAACGTGGGCAGGAGCCCCCCAGCACTAACAAAGGCAGCAGCAACCAATCACAGACGACTACGTCATGAGGGGCAGACGTCATATGACGCGTCAGGCCCGCCGGCCAATCACGAGCGTGGGAAACTCCTCCGAGCGAGGGAGGCACACATACATACACACGCACATATTACCACCACGCTGCTCGCTCTCTTTCTCCCTACAACTTCACACAATGCATCTTATATTCTATCAATGATATAAAACACTTCCAGGTGTCACAGACAAGAATAAAGACCACCACTGATCTGTCTGCGACAACATGAACTCTATGAAAGAAAGAACATCGTTCTACGATTATTGTAGCCCATTTCACTGCCCTGGCGAGCGCTAGCGAGTTACAAGTGCATTCTGGCAAGCTGGCCAGCGTAACACTTAAAATTAACCTTAATTCTAAAAGCACCAGACTATCAGACCTGTTGTCTCAATGCGACACAGGTTAGGCTCGGTTTATCTAAGGCAATAGATAAGTAACACGTTGGGAAGGTGTGGTTGGACGCCCATAATTGCGTACAGTATTTGCAATATCCGTGATTGAATAATTCTTCAAGAACCTAAGAGACACTGCCCATTTACGGATGTCATGTGCACGCCCCATGGTAGGCTACCTGGGTTGCTTTCCCGTATCACATCCACAAGTAAAGTCGCTAACTTCCTCTTCGTAAGGCGTATACCCGTTCTATTTACCCAGAGGGCCCCCGGTTGGTTAGGCCGGGACACTCCCATAAAATTCATTAGAGACTTCACCGGGCATAATTTATGGTGAGTATCTCCTCTTTTGAGCGCCGGAACCGTGAATGCCGTAAAAACATGCTCACTGTGCTCGTTTTTGGCTATGAAGTTAGGAGACGGCGCAATTTGTACGTCCACATTGCATCGCCCAAACCTGAGACAATTCGGTTCGTTGCTCATCGCCGCCAGCTCAGATACCCGGTTTCCTGTAGCCAAGGCCATAAGGAACACAGCCTTCTTTAAGATTGAATCAAAAGTAGGATTGTGTCTATATTTCTGAGAATGTAATAAAGACAAAGCTTTGTCAAGTGACAAGGTAGGCATGAGCTGACGGGGTGATGGGCGAAGCTTCAAACATGCACGCATGAAACCCTTCTCCTCCGCCAGCGGTACGGAGAGCCCAGTTAAGTAAAAAAAGGGGACTCATTGCTGTCATGTGATTCTTTAGTGAAACTACTGACAATGGTTTATGCTCAAATAAGTAATCTAGATATTTGAAAATTAACGATACTGATGCTTCAGTTTGGCCAGTTTCCACTATCTATATATCTATCTATTGCCTGACGCCGTGATCCCCGAAGGGGTGGCCATGAACGAACCACCCCCACGCACCTCTGTCCCCAGTCAGTCGACGCCCCTCCTCCTAACCAGCACCGCCTTCATTCATATACTTCCTCACTCCATCCTTCCACCTCTCCTTCAGTGCACCTCTCCCTCTCTGTCCTTCCACCTCGCTCTCATACACCCTCTTAGTCAATCTCTCGCTTTCCATACATTCCACATGGCCGAACCATCTCAAGTTGTTCCTTTTCACACTTTCCAGCACATCTACCTCCACACCACACCTCATTCTTACTTCCTCATTCGTCTGTCTATCCCTCCAGGTAACTCCGCACGCACTTCTCAAGTACCTTATTTCCACCGCTCTCACTCTTGGTCTGAGTCTCTTCCCGAACGTCCATGCTTCGCTTCCATAAGTTAGTGTCGGGATTACCACACTGTCATGCAAGGACTTCTTCACTTCCATACTGACCACCCTATTTCTTGTTACTGCTTTCAACGTTCCTACACCCCTCTTCCCCTGTTGTACCCTCTCCCGCACTTCTTCATCCATAGTCCCATCTTTACTCAACACACTGCCCAGATACTTAAAAGAGCTGACGATCTCCATAGCCTGACCGTTCAACTTAACCTCACACTCTGTGACTTCACCCCTTTCGAAGACCATAACCTTGCTCTTCCCCGCATTTACCTTCAAATTCCGTTTTTTCGCACACTGTTCCAAACTCATTTACCAGACCCTGTAACTCCCATTCATTATCGCTCATCAGAACTGTATCATCCACAAACAGCAATATAGGCAGCTTCCACTCATTTCCCTCCCTTTTCAGCGATACACCAACATCCACTGCTCTTCCTAGTATTTCTTTCATGACTCCATCCATATATACAGTAAACAACCACAGGGACATCACACACCCCTGTTTCAACCCAACACTCAGGTCAAAGAACTCGCTCTGCTCATTCTCCACACATACTGCCACCTTTGCACCCTCATACATGCTCTTCACTGCTTTCAGCAACTTGCCATCTACTCCGTATATTCTAAGTACTTTCCACATACCTTCTCTATCCACTCTGTCATAGGCCTTCTCCAAGTCCATAAAGGCAACATACACCTTTTGTTGCTTCTCCAGATATATCTCCACAACACAATTCAGGGTAAAAATATGATCTACACATCCTCTTCCCTTCCTAAAACTTCCCTGCTCGTCACCTATCCATTTCTCCGTTCTCACTCTCACTCTCTCAATCACTATTCTACTGTACACCTTCCCTACTACGCTTAAATGACATATTCCTCAGTCGTTACCACACACTCCTCTTTCCCCTTTGCCCTTATATAGGGGGACTATTATGCCAGTCTTCCAGTCATTGGGTGCATTACCCTTCTATAGCGAATGTATCTCCAAATATATTCCCAATATTATTTTCAGACGATACTAACATATAACAAGGGGATAATGTTGATAAAGTCATAGATATGATGAATGTGGAGATGAAATAGCTTGTGGAGTGGACCATTTCCAATAAACTCTTTGAATGTAGATAAAACTCACTATATGGTGTTCACGGTGAAGGGAAAACAAGTTAAAACAAATTTAAGTGTCTGTATTAACAGTAACCCTTTAAAGAAAGTTAAACATTCTAAGTTCTTGGGGGTAATTATAGATGAAAAACTATCTTGGATTGAACATGTTAAATATTTAAAAAATAAAATATCTAAAGGCATAGGGATCATACGTAAAGCTAGAAAACTACTGAATATATCAACATTATTAACTATGTATAATTCGTTTGTATACCCCTATATTACTTATGGGGTAGAAGTTTGGGGTAATGCAAGCGAATGTAATATCAAACCCATCATAACTCTACAGAAAAGAACAGTAAGAATAATAAAATCAGCCCACTAATAGAGCACATACTGCCCCAATATTTAAATCATTAAAGCTATTACCATTTAAAGATGTTTATGTTTTTGCAGTGGCTAAACTTTTTTAAAATTATGAAAGATCTTACTCCAGGCTTCTTTAAAGATATGTTCACATTAAATAATACTATACATCAGCATTTGACCAGGCAGAGACATAAGTTACATGTTCCCATTGCCAGAACAAATGTATTGAAAAACACATTTAGGCACAAAGGAGTTTTAATATGGAATAATATAATGGATAAGATAAATTTAAAGCTGCAGTCTCTACATATTCAAAAGAAAGATTAAAGAATATTTGATGAGTAGTGAAATAAATAATCTTTAAGGTAGTGTTGAGTGTGAACAGATTATTAAACTAGACAGATTTGTTTTTGTAATTGTAGTAAGGTTCTTTTTCTTTTTTAGCACTGTTTTATTTTTGTTTAGCACTTTCTTGATGACTTTTTTTATGACTAATTTGTATTAGAGTAATAAATTTAAAGGGGATATATATGCCGGATGGCATCAGTTCCCTGTTGTCATAGGGTATATAGGACTTTTGTATGAAGTACTATATGATATGTTTGTAATATTAATGTACTTTATGACAATAAACTTTTTGAAATCTAATCTAATCTAATCTTCTCCCATGCTAGTTTGCACATTTTCCACTATCCAAGTAGTAAAAGACTTCCAGTGTGACTGATACTGACATCTGGTTGAAAGGGTGTACTGATTAATAAATTTATTAGTCACGCTTTCTCCAAAAGGGGCTAACCATTTGGCCCTTTGAATGTCCATAATGCAAAAGTCAGCATGGTCTTTAGGTTGCCAATTGTCTCCAAGTGAAAGTAAGAGATCGGGAGTGACATCGGGTTCTCGCACCACGTCTTCAATTGGGAATACCAAACCTGGGCCAGCCACAGGGGCGCGATCAGCGAGACTATTCCCCGATAATCTCATAGTTTGTGAACTACTTGACACATGAGTGCAGTGTCTGGTGGCGGAAACAGATAGATGGAATTCCACCTGTTCCAATCCGTCAGCAAAGCGTTGGGACCCCCCGCCGGAGTGACTTCCCGGAGGGTTAGGTATGTAGAGAGGGAGTTTGTGGAAGACGGTTTGCTTGAGCGCCCATTCTACTATTTTGCTCCGTCTCCGTGACAGAGCATCTGCCGAGACGTTGGCTACGCCTGGCAGATAAGATGCGAGAAGATGAATGTTTAGCTTGTCGGCTAACACAAAAATCTTTTCCGACAACTCTAGCAACATTCGAGACCTCGTTGACACTTGCTTCTGAATGCAAGACATGACATTCAGATTATCCATTCGAAAAGCTATTGATTTCCCCTCCAATGTGGAACCGTGAACTTGAAGGAATATTAAGGGAACTAGTAACTCTTTCGCATTGATGTGAAGCTCCTTGCATTGGGACCAAAGACCCTGACCCTGATGCCCTAGGTTTGACTGATAACCCCAACTCAACATCCCTGAAGCATCGGTATCTACCGTCGGCGGAGGAGAATTCCACGTCATAATTGAATGTAATGTTTCTGGCCTTTCCCAGAAAGCTAGTAAGTTGTGGATTAATTTTGGGATTTGCCATGACTTTTCCGCCGGCAACAGCAGAATTTTTTTGTTTCCCTCCAAGATTAACCTCTTTACTTTCAACTGGCCCAACTTTATACAGTAAGTTGAATCCAGTTGAGAGAGCCAACAAGGGACTCCCACACCTTCCTCGTGGTAGTCAGGCTGTGAAGAAAAAGGAACAATTTCCTGCGAAATCTGTTCCGATGGTCCACACTGTGACTGAGTGTTAGGTGTGTTGTGTCCCATACAAGCCCTACCCACTGAATTACTTTTGTTGGGACAAGATTCGACTTTGCCAAGTTGATATTGAACCCCAGGGTTTTGACATGGGTTAGAATAGAATGTACATGGTTGAGGCATTGTATCTCGGACTCAGCAACCACCAGCCAGTCGTCTAGGTACCACATTACCATGATCTCTTGTTTTAACAGTGGTAACAGAGCCTGTCGGACTAATTTGGTAAAGATCCTCGGTGCCAGGTTCAGACCGAAAGGCATCCTTTGAAAGACATAAATCTGATGCTTGATCCTCATAGCGAGGAATTTTTGGAACCTTTTGTTTAGTGGGACATGCCAATAGGCTTCTGTCAGGTCTAAAGAACACATCCAACCTTGCGGCGGAAGTGTTAACCTGATCTGATTCACAGTAAGCATCCTGAATGCTGCATTGTGAATGTAGTGATTCAGGTGAGACAGGTCTACGACCAGCCTCATCTGAGCACTGTCCCTCTTTGGCACGAGAAAAAGTCTGGACGTGTAAACTGGGCAAGTTGGATTGACCGGGACAATGATATGCTTAGTTATCATTTCTTGGACTAGTGACTCCACCTCTAAAGAAACATGATTGACTTATAGAGGTTGACATAAACGAGGTCGTCGGAGCCACCGCCAAGTGATGCCCTTGCGTACCACTGTCCGTGCCCAAGTCCGCCGGGGCCAAGCCCGGTGATACATCCAGAATGACCCAGTCACGCAACTGGGCTTGTCCGGCAGAACTACCCTCGGATCCAACTCGCCCAATACAGGCCCCGGAGTGAGAGTTTTGTGGATGACTAGTTTTTTTAATGTGATGTGGTAGGGGTAGACGGCTGGCTGGCAGTAGTAAAATTTGACTTGTCCTGGCTTACTCTTAGTCTGACCTTTGTACCACTTACCGGAACTCTTACCCTGTTGTTTGTTTTTGTTAGCATGACTGCTTCCCGGCGTGGAAGGGGTTTTGAAGTTCGGAAAGAACTTGGTCCCACTTGGGTGACTATTGTGAATAAATTTTGGCTTAGTGTAAGGCTTAGTGAATTTATGAGACTCCTTCCACACCGGGGAGGCAGCCTGTCTAGCAGAGTCTACGAGGCTAAATACAGTCCTCCAGGTATCATGACATACAAGATTTGATGCTAAGACCGGGGAAAGAATGACACAGCGCACAATCTCCTCCGGCAACTTCTTCACCAGATAGACTCTTAGGTCCTGACGCGCACGGACCACCTCCAAGAAGGCGACCCTAACGTCGCCAAAGGATTGAATAGAGTTCTGGAGAACAAGACGTCAAGAGAGAGAGAGAGCTTTCTTAGCGTGGGAATCAGTTATTGCCTGAGTGTGCGATCTGGCGACTGAGCAAGAACTGAGACAGTAGCCTCAGAGCCTTTTGTCTCAATTTATAGTCTTTATCCAGCTGAGTTGGAGGGGGAGGGGACTAGAAAATGGGTCTTGTATTTCCCACAAGGACAAGGACAAGGGGCAGTGAGGAAATCAAGCAAAGATTGAGATACCCCCCCGGCTATAGCGACGGGCAGTGAAAACCAGCTGTGCTGTTCTTGGGGGATCTGGTGAGAAGACTTACTTGTAATTGTGGAAGCGAACTGGTGCGCCTCCGCCTCCCATTCCACCCAGGGACCTGTACCTGCCTTCCTAAGCTGCAGGACTGGGTTGCCGGATTGGTCACGGATAGGAATTGTGTCTAATTTCGGCGTTAAATGTGCCAGAGCCTTAACGTCATTAAAACCATCAACTTTCGACCAATCCGAGTAGAGTCGTGCAGAAGATGGAGGTGGTAAAGCTGGGGAGGAAGCATATACAAAGAATTCTGGGGCGTATAAATTTGGGACAGCCTTAATGGATACGTCTAAAGTTTCACCGGAAATATTAAGAGGAGGTAACTTTTTACTCGCATTAACCTGAATCGTCCAATGATCAGGTACCGGAAGCTCTCCTGAGATCGTCTGTTGCGCTACCGTTGGGTTTTGAGCGACAATATCAACCCATGACTGATCCAACCAGTAAAGTAAAGGCATGGGGCCTTTTCTAAGGGGAACTTTCTCCAAAGGTGGAGGGATGACGTCCGTGACAACTCGGACATTGGAAGTAGTCAAAGTTGAGGTAGAAGGTGATGGACTAGAACTAGTTGTCATAGGGGAGGGAAAAATAGGCTGCCTAGTTGATACTCGAACTGACTCCAGCAGTCTAGCCACTGACGATGGCGGCGGAGCTTCCGGCACCACTTTACCCATCTGAAATTCTTGCATCATTTGATCCACCATTGATCGCAAATCCGCCCTGGTAACATAGTCTTTAGTACTGTCCATAGAAACTACTGAGTCGCTTTCTGAGTGGCCGGATGATGCCAGTTTTATGCCTGGAAGGTAATTGTTCTAACTCCTCCTCTAACCCGTCCTGGTAGTCCATGTCTTCAACCAACTCTTCCTCCAGTTGCCGGGCTGAGCGGGATCGAACCGTCTCATTCCGTATCGCGGGCTTCAACTGTTCACGTTCAAAGGTTTCCCAACTCAAATTCAGTATGGATGAAGGAACTTGTTCCTCAATGGTTTGCCGTACACTCACATTGTCTGTGGCCTCCGAGGTAGTGGACATGGATAAAAGATAAATCCATAACAAGATCGTAAATCTTGGGCATTATTCTGCCATTTTAGAAGTATTAATAACTAAGAATTAGAAACTATTGGAATTTGCAATCTGTCAGAACCTTCCCTGGTGCCTCCCAGGTACCCTCGATATTGATCGCTTAACACTTTCGCCGGTACATGAGAACATGGAACTTTAAAACCCGGCTGAATATTGGAACGGGGAGTTGAATAACCTGGCCTGCCTGCGACAATTGGCTCACGTCACTATCACTGTCTCTGGGAGGCGTCTCTGCCACCTCTGTCACCTGCCAGATTACACTTTAGGCTTGGAGGAGGTAGTGACGGAGGGAGGAGGTGTCGTCACCGGCGTTTGCCGGAGCCGCGCACTCGATGCCTCCGTATGAAACGTAACCCGTTTACTGCCTGAAGTTGACGCCTCCGGTGTCACTTTTTCTGGCATGATTCTTCGTTTCTTGTTCGCCGGCTGTTTTGATTGGCCTGACGAACGTGAAGATTATTTCAAGGGTGACTTGGATCTAGACCGGATCCTGCCCTCTTGAGACGAATCCGGCTGAGACCGTTTCACATTCCGGCTAGGGGGTTAGTAATTGAGCTTGTGTCATCAGAATCATTGTCCGTACTAATAGGTTCTTTCTAAATTACTTTAGCGGTTTTCTTTTTGATCACCACGGAACGAGTTGACTTATGCTTACTAAGAGGAGATTTAATTACCAAATAATTCCACAAAGCCTCATCGTCGCACTGTAAAGCTTTATGGGCTACCTCTTTAGTATAATTATTGAAGTGCGCCTTTATTTCCAACAGGGCCACTTGACACGTTGCTTCTTTGTGATTCAATAATCCATCCCTAAGTCTAGTACACACACCACATCGCTTAGATAGCCAAAGTCCTCTAGAGAGATCAAGAAATGTTACGCATTTTATACAGAGCTTATGGCTAAAGATCGGAACGTTCATGCATGTCGGTGTAGTACAAAGGGTACCGTATTGCATGTTGTAATAACACCCCCGCCGGGATCGGCCCCTAACACCTCTTCCCGTATTGTTATTTGCAGTGATTCTCGACCCCGCCAGTGGGGTGCCACCTTGCCGTGGTGGCGGCCTTGAAGCGTAGGCCGGTGGTCGCGCCTATTTAGCCTGCCTCTCTAGGGTTAGTGTTCCATCGACCTCGTGGACCAAGTGCTCCACCTTCATCACTGGTAAGAGAGGGGCCTTCCAGTGATGTCATACTTCTGTGCCCTGTCTTCATGTTGATGACCTGGCTTGTTTATGTTTTTTGTTTTAACTAATTTTTAGCTTTGTTGGAGGGTGTTTGTGGGTGGCTCCTACTTACTCCCGTCAAACGTTTGTGGCCCCTTTACGCCAAGCTGGGGGACTGGGTGTTGTGCCGAACTTGATGAACGGAGGCACCCTGATGACACCCTTTCTCTCTGGCATATATTCTGGCTGCATCCCTGGGGCTGTTTTTGTAGTCCCCTAAATGTGGCTCCGTGCTATGGAGACTAATATGCCCCCTACAGTTGATGACTCTAGCGTTCTCTCGGCTCTCTCTGATCATTCTGTTCCTCGGCCTGTGCCTTTCGATGGCGAGTCCGGCTCTCCCTCGGACCCTTCACGATCTGTGACTGCTGCTCTGGTGGCTGCCCCAGGTCCTTCTACTGTTGTGACATTAACGCCTCATTTACCAGTTTTCAATACTGCTGGGTCCAGTTCCCAGGGTCCTGTCGCTACCCCGCCCCCTTCATCAGATATGGGTGTCAGTGAGTTGGCCTCCGCCACTCAATCAATGGATCGCTGGTGTAGTGACTAGCATCTTGAACTTCCACCCAGAAGGCCTAGGATTGCGCCCACGCTCGGCGCATTAAAGTTTTTTCACAAGCACTGAGTCGTTACCGTCCCTCATGAGCAAGGGGATTGGGTAGTAGTACAGGACCCCAATGGAAATACGCCTAATCGGCCTTATTGGGTTATCCTTAGCTGGTGCATGCGCTAGCTTTAAGAACTATTATTATAATTATTATTATATCTAAGCGATTATGTCCCCACTCAGAATGTTTCCACTTCAAGTACCTCCGTTACATCTGCATCAGTGGTGGACAGTGCTCCTGGTCCCTCCACAGGGCCGACCCCATTGGTCAATGTTGATATTTCCAAGGGCAAGAAGAAATTTATTTCCAAGACGGCCAAAATGAGTCTCCCTGCATTGAGGGACCTCTTCCCAGCTCCTTATCAAACCTTTGTTAAACTATCACCCAAGGTGGGTAGTTTCAAAGACTTGGTTTCCTTCCTGCTCTACGAGGACGCTGTTCTGAAAAGTGGTCCCTTAGATGAAACCCACCTCTTTACCCAAGGCAAGGATGTTGTCATCAGGGCACATTCTAATGAGCACCGCTTACAAATCATGGCTATAGAGGACCTACTGGGTGTTAATGTGGCCCATAGTACTCCTCATGATGATCTCAACTCCATTAAAGGGGTTATATATGCCCCTTACTTGAAGACAAGACCTCCCGACCTTTTAACCAGGGCCTTCTCCAAATTTGGGGTGAATAAGGTATCCCAACTTGTTAGTTCGCCCATGTTTCTCCTGGTTTTTAATACAGACATACTTCCTGACAGGCTACACTATGGGGAGAGGCCCTTCAATGTTTCCCCTTATATCAGAAAGCCGAGGCGCTGCACTAGGTGCCAACCATTCAACCAGTGTGAATTTCTGTCGAAGCACTACAATCATTTGCTCCCGCTGTGGTGGTCAACATGAGAGACTGGACTGTGTGAGACCTATCCACTGTGCCAATTGCACTGGTTCCCATGAAGCCAATAGTGTGAACTGCCCGGAGTATTTGAAGTCCAAGGAAATATTGAGAATTATCGATCAGGAGAAGATCAGCCCGATGCAGGCGAGGGCGAGGGTCATCGGTGGTGTGAGGTTAACATGTCCTATGCTGGGGTAGCCAATCCTCAAAGGGCCGCTCCTCGTTTACCTTCCGCTGAACCCACTCCTCGACCCGCCTCACGAAACCCGACACATATACCCGCCTCTGTGCCAACAAGTTCGGGAGTCTCTACCAGCAACAGGTTCAGCCTGCTCTCAAGTGTGGGATCAAATCTCCCTGCAAAACAGATTCTTGATGTCCTTGTCCAGGGTTCTCCGACTCATTCTTGTGGCTCCCGGCAAGCTGTGAAGCGGAGGAGACATAGGTGGGGGCTCTTCAGATTCTGAGGAGGGCTTCAGTGGTTTCTCCCTGTCTGGCGAGCCTGATTGTAACTTCTCCAAATCCAGCAGAATGAGTCTGGGACAACAGGCCTCAGGTACAGTGCCATTCAGTTCTAACTCCCTTACTTTAGTGCAAAAATGCCAGGGATCTACTGATAATTATAAGGGTGTGAGAAATTCCACACCCATGCTTACCCCTGCACGCCTTGATAAGCCCTCTAATTCTGACGAATTAAGCGTCCTCAACACTATTCCTGATGGTGACTCTCCAGGAGAATGCCCTCTGCAACCCCCTGGCCCTGATGTGCCTGTAGATAATCCTCTCCCCGAGGATACAAGCAAATTAAAACCCAAGGATGGACCCTGTATTTTGAATGTAGATGAAAATGGAGATCATACCATTCCTACAAAATGAGTTACAAAATCATTCAGTGGAACATTCAGGGGTATGCATCTAAAAGGGAGGCACTGGCAGAGTGTGTCAGTGGTTACCAACCAGCTTGCATTGCCCTGAATGAAACTAACCATAATTTTAGACAGTTTAATGTTGTTAAGGGCTACAGTGTAGGCTAGTCCTTTCTCTTGATGATGCAGATCTCGGCACCATAATGGGTGCTGCTCTCTTGGTGAGGAGAGATATTCCTTACCAAGAATTTCCGGTTCAAACCAGATTGCAGGTGGCAGCTGCTAAGGTGCAGCTGCACAAATTATTCACAATCTGCAGTATCTATATACCTCCTAATATGGCTGTGCCTCCTACTGCCGGGGAGGTAGTAGGTGTACTTAACCAACTGAATGAACCATATTTGTTATTGGGAGACTTTAATGCTCGTAGTCTCATCTGGGGTGATGTCGTGGTAAACCGCAATGGTGCTATGTTGGAGAGAGTTTTGCATAGTCACCCATGTGTTGTTTTAAATACAGGCGAGAGGACTCATTATTCTCTCCAACATAATTCTGAAATGGTGATAGATTTGTCCCTATGTTCACCTCTAGAGGCCTCGGATATAGATTAGGAGGTTGATGGTGATTGTGCTATCAGCGATCACTACCCAATACTTTTGTCTGTGACATCGGGGGGGGGGGGACAAACCAGCCATTAGCCCAAGATGGGTCCTCCGCAGGGCCGATTGGGTAGGCTTCCGTAGGGACACTGATAAGGACTATGAGCACTATGGTGATGTGGTCGATATGGTACAAGATCTGCTACTCACAGTTAATGCTGCTGCCAAGGCTATTATTCCAATATCATCTGGAAGTTTGAGGTATACTCCTGTGCCTTTCTGGACTCCTGAGTGTACTAGGGTTAAGTTAGCTTGTAGGCGTTCGTTTAACAACAAATCTCTTGCGAATAAAATAGAGTTCAAACGTTGCAGATCAGTGAGGAACAGGACATACAAGGAAGCCAAAAAATCATCCTGGATGGGTTACGTTAACTCCTTCAATTGTCACACTGCGCAGAGTACCGTCTGGAGAAAGATTCGTCAGATTGAGGGCAAACCGTATCCTCGTGCACCTGTTTTGCACCATCATGGTGAAAAGATCTATGCCCCCAATGCGGTTGCTGATGTTCTGGCAGATAATTTTGAGTCTGTTTCAAAGGCTGACCATTACTCTGCTGAATTTCAGCGGTATAAGGAACGGGAAGAAGGGAAGCATCTTACTTTTGACGACAATGAATGCTATGATTATAACAACGACTTCACTATGCAGGACCTGTTGGTAGCTGTTGCCCAGGCCAAGAATACAGCGCCGGACGATGATGGCATCCATTATGAAATGGTACGACATTTACATCCCAAATCTTTATCCTTCCTACTGTCCATTTATAATGTCATATGGACTACCCATGTCTTCCCAACATCTTGGAGACATGCAATTGTCCTTGGGTTTCCTAAGCCGGGAAAGGATCATACTAACCCCCAGAATTACAGACCTATTGTGTTGACCAGTTCCCTCTGCAAGTTGGCTGAGAGGATGGTGAATTCCAGGTTAATCCTGCTGGATGATCATCTCTCCCCGTTCCAGTGTGCTTTCCGGAAACACAGATCTTGTTTAGACCCTATTTTATATTTAGATCACCATATTCGAGTGAGCTTTGAAAAGAAGCTCCATTTGACAGCGGTGTTCTTTGACCTTGCAAAGGCCTACGACACTACCTGGCGTCATGGTATTCTCACGAGACTCTTACAACTGGGGTTTCGAGGCAATATCATGTACTTCATCAAAAACTTCCTATTGGATAGGACGTTCCAGGTTCAACTGCACGATGTCCGTTCTCAGCTGAAGGTACAGGAGGAGGGACCCCCCCAGGGCTGTTGTCTTAGTGTTATCCTCTTCCTTATAGGTTTTGATGATGCGAAGCACTACCTCCCTGAAGATGTATACTTCACGCTTTATGCTGATGACCTCAGCATATTTTACATGGGGAGGAAGATGGCTCATATAACACGCAAACTTCAGATGGCTCTAAATGGGATTGAGAGGTGGACAAAGTCAAATGGTTTTCAATTTTCCACTCGTAAAACCTTTGCAGTCCACTTTTGTAGGCACAGAGAGCGTAACTGCCCAGATAGGGGGACTTTATGTCTTCATGGTGAACCCATTCAGTTCAAGGATGAAGTTCGTTTCCTGGGTGTTATTTTGGATTGTCGTTTGTCATGGTTACCGCACATAAAAGATCTAAAGGCCCGATGCTATCGCTCAATGAATGTCGTCAAGCGTTTGGCTCATACGTCTTGGGGTGCTGATAGAAAGATGCTACTACGACTCTACACAGCTTTCATCCGGTCGAAGCTTGATTTTGCTTGTCAAGCTTATGGCCTGGCCAAACCAAAGGTACTTCAGATGCTTGATCCAGTACTTCATCTTGATATTTGCCTTAGCATTGGTGCCTTCAAGTCGTCTAGGGCAGGCAGTCTATGTGTGGAAGCTGGGGTCTTGCCTTTGAAGTTCTGCAGGCAGTACCTCCTCATGAAACACTATTTAAAGTGCAAGCAACATCCTAACCATCCTATCTACCGCATGCTCTTCTCAGCTGAGGGTCTTTTTCATGACCGCTCAGCATGGAAACCCTTTGGTTTGGTTGCAGCTAACCTCATTGGTGAAGTTCTGCCTGAGGGGATCGACGTCTGGGATTTTGCGGATAATCCAGCTCCTTCGAGCATTCTCCCGCGTGATTCATGCAGAGAACTCAAAAATATTGTGAAGGGCGAAACATCTGCGCCGGTCTTCAGGTCTTTGTTTTTTCAGCATGCTAGCAAGCATACAGAGGAAACGAAGGTGTACACAGATGGTTCTAAGAGTGTAGATTTTACGGCGTATGCAGTGGTGACTGAAGGGATTACTTTTAGCCGACGCCTCTCTCCAATTGCCTCTATTTTTATAGAGGAATTATCCGCTATCCTACGGGCACTCAAGATGGTTGGGAATCTTGAGGGGAGCTCCTTCGTGATTTGCTCGGATTCTAGAAGCTCTCTCGATGCCCTTCAAGGGGAATTCCGTGGGAGCCCGGTACTTACAGAGATAATGAAATGGCTGGTCACACTTGAATCTCGACATAAACTGGTCTCTTTCTGTTGGACACCAGTGCATGTGGGAATCCATGGTAATGAAGCTGCAGATTCTGCAGCTAAGCATGCTGATCTCTTTGATGATGACCTCCTGTTGCCCTACAGTGATTATTTGCCTCTCATTAAATCTGCTGTGATGTTTAAATGGCAGGCTGAGTGGTCTGACAATGTCCTTGGTAAGCTCAAAGAGATCAAACCATCTGTAGATCCTTGGCACGGAGCTTGTTCCAAAGTTCGTAGGGAGGAAACTGCTCTTGCTCGCCTCCGCATTGGCCACACTAGACTCACTCATGGGTATCTCATGGAAAGGACAAACCAGCCGGAGTGTACAGATTGTGCTGCTCTCCTCACAGTTAAACATATCCTGATAGAATGCCCTTCTTTTCAACGTCAAAGGGATAGGTACTTTGGAAATATCCGCAGACCGCTCAGCCTGAGAGCAATCTTGGCTGAGGGCTGGTACTTTTCAGCGGACAGAATTTTTGCATTCTGCAAAGATGTTGGTATATTGGACAAGCTTTAGTAGTTTTGATTACAATCCATTGTCTCCCTTTTTATATTTTTAATTTTTGTAATCTTATGCAGTGTTTAGTTTTACAATACACCACTTTTAACACTGTTTATTGACACTGGGTACGGCTGACGCCTCCCTCAGTGGGTTACCCCTTTCCTAAATTTTCTTAATTTTTATATTAACTCCTTACCTGTAAATAATATCCACCCTTCTTAACTGTTTTATGGCTCTTTCAGCTGCTTGGCATAAAGCCATGGTAATTTTTCTTTAAAAAAAAAGTGATTCTCGAAGCGCTCTGCAGGCGTTATGCAATTACGCTCCCACCGATCCGTTAGTGAAAACCAGCTTACATGAAATACACCCGTTACAGTGCAGGGGTCTTTCGTTCACACTATGTTGGATCCCTGCACATGTCGGCATCGAGGGGAATGAGAATGCGACCTTCTTGCAAAAGAGGCTTGTCGTGGGTTTTCCTCGCTTTTTCTCCAGAGGCCGAAGGATATTTTCCCGGTCTTGCAGCAACGCGTACTTGATGCCGGGCGTATTGAGTGGCATTCACAGCCTGAATCTAATCATTTCCGTTCCCTTAAGGATGACATTTTGCTTGTGGCCTTCGTCGATTGTTTCATGTCGAGCGGATCAAACGGTATTAATGCGTTTGCGTATTGGTCACACACGTCTTACTTATGGTTATTTGATGACCACCCCTCGAGATCTACCGCCTGAGCGTCAACTATGTCACACCCCATTAACAGTCCATCATTTTCTCTGTGTCTGTCTGGCGTATGAGCCAGAACGAAGACGATTCCTGCAGCACGCCTCATTACACTCTATTCTTTCTGAGTCATCCTCCTTCACTTTCGCTCCTATCCGACAATTCCTGAGAGCCACCAAACTTTATGATGATATCTGACTACTGACAGTTACATGACTTGACTTTGCACCTCCTCACCAAACACTAGCCTTATGAGGGCCCTGATCCAGTGAGCTAGTATAAAATAAGCACATCAACAACAACGGGATCTGCCCCCCAGTCTGGAGCACGTTGCCGAGGTAGAAGTGTGTAATCTGTTAAGAAAATTCCAAGAATCAATGCTCATAAGGATAATCCAAGACATTCACACATGATGTATACCTCGCACACGCCGGATAATTAGATCTAGTACACTACTACTTTAATTTTCCTTCTTACCCTTCTGGAAAACCACTTCCAGTTTTCTATTGAAGGTATTAAGACTACTTATCCATGATAATCCTTATCACCGGCCTATATCCAACTTATCATTCCAATTGAATGTATAACGTTAACCTTATTTTTCCGCCGCATTGATGGAGCTCCGTTAACTAAATTCATCCGCCACGCTGAAGGATTGATTGACCCTTCCGCCGTGATGACGGATTAAAAATATTGCCCGCCGCGTGAGGATATATTAGAGTATAGGCGAGTCATTCCGGCTGAGCCACAATCCCATTTGGAAGCCTTTCCCTTACGCCGGGAATTTTAGTTTTGGCGCTCGAACACGAACGGGTTACTTGGATCGTTACTCTAGCCCGCTGCAGAGAGCATCCGGTAAAATAGCACTCGGCTATTTTCCGCCGTTAGAGTTTAACCAAACCCTTTGTGTTTTCTAACTCGTTTGCAACAAGATAGCCCAACACAACACGTACATATTTATATCTGTCAGGATGTCTCTTGACACCTTCTTTTCATTAATAACAATTTGTCATGAAAGTGAAAGTCACATCTTACGGCTACAATTATTATAATTAACAATAAATTAGACGTGCAGTTTCGCCCAAAATGAAAACGGCATACCCAACTCTGCGAAGGGTTACCATCATCACTAATATTGCCACCATTATTACTACTATCATCACTACAATTGTCACCATCATCACTAATACTACCATCATCACTAATATTACCACCATCATCACTACTATTATCATCATCACTACAATTGTCACCTTCTAATGTCAACTAAACTAACTTAACCTAACAAATACGGGCAAGTTTTTTTTCGCCCCCTGAACGATGGCATTCTGTGTGAGTGTGTCCCTATGGGGCACACACACACACAGAATGCCATCATCATTGCTTGGGTATAGGTACAGGGTGGGGGGTGGGGGTCCTGAGGGGAGGGAGGAGGGGGGCAAAACCATATTTTGGACCTAAAATCATAACTATTGCACAAATTAAAAAAAAAATAATAATTACCGTCGCTTTCACGCACCGAATGTTCATGTGAAGTTTGGTGAAAATCCGTTGAATGGTCTAGGAGGAGTTATCGGACAGACAGACAGACAGACAGACATTTCGGCCGGCATGTACCACTATACGGGGGGGGGGGGGGCGATACCACTCTGCTTACGCAGAGTTGATTAATAATAATAAAGTAGACGTGCCGTTTTGCCCAAAATCAAAACGGCATACCCAACTCTGCGATGTGTCACCATCATCACTACTAGGCACTATCACCATTACTATCATCAGCACTACTACTATTATAGTCATCACTACTACTCTTACCATCATCACTACTACTCTCATCATCACTGCTACTGTCATCATCACTACAACTTTCACCATCATCACTACTACTCACCATCAATACTACTCCTGTCACCATCGTCACTACCATCATCACTAATGTCATCATTATCACTACAACTATCATCATTACTTGTCACCATCATCACTACTATTATGACCATCATCACTACTACTAGTACTGTCACCATCATATCTACTACTGTCATCATCACTACCATCATCATCACTACAACTATAACCATCATCACTACTATTAGCACCATTATCAATACAATTACCATCATCACCATTATCACTACAATTACCATCATCTATTACTACCCACTATTACTACCATCACTTCTAATGTCAACTAAGCTAACTTAACCTAACAAATGCGGGGCCAGATGTTATCTCCCCCAGAATGAAGGCGTTCTGTGTGTGAGCCCCTACGGGGCACACACACACAGAACGCCATCATAGCAGGGGGGGGGGGGGGGAGGTTTCTGGTGGGGGGGGGCAAGGGGGAACCATATTTTGGATCTAAACTCATAACTATTGCACAAATTCAAAAACACTTTTTTGACTGACATTCGCATTCACCCAACAAATGTTCGTGTACAATTTTGTGAAAATCCGTCCAACGGTCTAGGAGGTAGACACACACACAGGGAATAGGTACGGGGTGGGGGTCCTGAAGGGGGGGGGGGGGGGGGGGAAACCATTTCTTGTACCTAAGATCATAACTATTGCACAAATTCAAAACAAAATAATTAATTACCGTCGAATTCACGCACCGAAGGTTCGTGTAAAGTATGGTGAAAATCCGTCTAACAGTCTAGGAGGAGTTCTCGGACAGACGGGCGGACAGACAGACAGACAGACAGCCATTTCGGCCGACATGTACCACTATACGGGGGGCGATACCACTCTGCTTACGCAGAGTTGACAAAGTAGACGTGCCGTTTCGCCCAAAATCAAAACGGCATACCCAACTCTGCGATCGGTCACCATCATCACTACTAGTAACTATCATCATTAATATCATAGCATTACTACTATTATTATCAGCACTACTACTCTCACCATTATCACTACTACTCTCATCATCACTACAACTTTACCCATCATCACTACTACTTACCAATATTACTAATATTGTCAACATTATCTTACAATCATCATTAATATCAGAATATGTGAGTCAGGTACAAGGGGAGATAGAAGGGCAGGAAGTACCCCATTGAGATGGAGAGACTGTGTAAGAAAGGCTTTGGATGATAGAGGAATGACTATAGATCAGGCAGGGGAAGTGGTGGTGGACAGGAGTGAATGGAGAATGCTTGTGAATAGTTGAGTGAACACGTGGTCATTTGGAGTAAGGGGTCGGGCGCAAGTTGGACTAGATAATAGTCCATCAGGCGCCTGGCCCGGGGAGACGATTAATATGAAGGGTGTGCCTGGAAGTGTGGTGGGAGGGCTTGTGGCTTTGGCTCCGCTGCATGTCTGCCTGCCGAGATCGGAACCTCTCCGGGTGGTCAGGGGCCGGGGGAGTGCTGGAGCGACCTTGGTAACCCTGGTCTCTGGGTCTTCTCCTGGGTGACCTGGATGTGTGAGAGTTTGTGTTTTTTATCTGTGTTTATTTTTTGTTTTATGTTGTTTTTGTGTTTTCCCTGTTCTTGCTCTGTCTTGAGTCGGCTACCCCCAAAATGGGGATTGGGCCTGAGCATATAGATAGATAGATAGATTAATACTGTCACCATTATCAATACTATTATCACCATCATCACTACTACTAGTAGTCACCATCATATCTACTACTGTTATCATCATTACTACCATCATCATCACTACTGTCATCATTATCACTAAATCTACAACAATCATTACAAACATCACTACTATAATATTATACATTATCCCCACTATTACATAAGAACATAAGAAAATGGGAGTCTGCAAAAATCCGATCGGCGCACACAAGGCAGATCCCTGTCACACCCAACCCCAACCACAGGCCCAACTCACCAATACCTTGAGTACCGACCCCACCAAAACGGTCAGAGATTAACACAAGATAACGGGGTCTGCTGAGCGCCGATTGGCCCACACCTGGTAGATCCCCCTCACACCCAACCCATCTCGCCCATATGCCTATCTAATTTTATCTTAAAGCTCCCTATCGTTCTTGATCCCACTATATCACTTGGTAGCCTATTCCACCCATCTACAACTCTGTTACCAAACCAATATTTGCCTATATCTTTTCTGAAACGACATTTATCTAATTTATAACCATTTGTTTGAGTTCTTTCGCTATCACTGAGCTTCAGTACATTTTTCATGTCTCCTTTATTTACCCCACTGAACCACTTGAACACTTCTATCATATCCCCTCTAACTCTGCGTCTTTCTAACGAATGTAAGCCTAATTTGTTCAACCTTTCTTCATATGGTAGATTTCTAATATTATGAATAATTTTTGTCATTCTTCGCTGTACTCTCTCCAAGGAATCTATATCCATTCTGTAATAAGGACACCAAAATTGGACAGCATAATCCATATGAGGTCTCACTAATGACAAGTAAAGTTTCAAGATAACATCGGCAGTTCTGTTACTCACACTCCTGGAGATGAACCCCATAATCCTGTTTGCCTTGTTACGTACGCTTATACACTGTTTTCTAGGTTTCAAATCGTTGCTAACAAACACACCCAAATCTTTCTCGCAGTCTGAGTTTTCTAATTCAGCATTAGCTAGTTTATATTTTGCATTAGTATTCGTCTTCCCTATCTTTAAGACCTTGCAGTTGTCAATGTTAAAATTCATCTGCCACTTTACTGACCATTCGTGTAAGGTATCTAGATCCCTTTGGAGGCACTCTATGTCGCTATCTGAATCTATTGGTCTCCCTATTTTGGTATCGTCTGCGAATTTACTTATCCTACTAGTTATACCTAAATCAAGGTCATTTATGTATATGATAAATAACAGAGGACCCAATACAGATCCCTGGGGGACACCACTCTTGACTGATCCCCACTCTGATTTAGTACCATTTATGCTGACTCTCTGCTTCCTACCAATTAGCCATGACCTAATCCATCCTAACAACGCCCCACCTATTCCATGCGCCTCTACCTTTCTCATCAATCTCTCATGAGGGACTCTGTCGAAAGCTTTACTGAAATCTATATATATATCATGATTTGTCATTATCTACTGCTTCATATACCTCTGAGAAAAAGCTAAGCAAATTAGAAAGGCAAGAACGTCCCTGAGTGAATCCATGCCGAGAAGAATTGATTAAGTTAAATGTTTCTAAGTGGTTTCTCATTTTCCTAGCAATAATTGACTCTAGTAGCTTTCCTATGATTGAAGTGAGACTAATGGGACGATAATTTGATGATATGGATTTATCACCTTTTTTGAAGATCGGAACTACATTTGCAAGCTTCCAAGCTTCTGGAACTATACCTGTTTCTAATGACTTGTTAAAAAGAAATGTTAATTGGTAACTTAACTCATCTCTGCATTCTTTTAATACTCTAGCATATACCTCATCAGGACCAGATAATTTCTGAGGCTTCAGTCTGTCAATTTCCTTAAGCACATAATTTCTACTTATAGTAACCGTACTTAACCTATTTTCTATACTATCGCTATATACCTTACTGACTTCTGGAATCAGTGCCAAATTTTCATTTGTGAAAACGGATAGAAACTGACTATTTAATGTACTGCACATTTCTAAATCATTTTCTGTCATTTCTCCTATCGAAGTTTTAAGGGGGCCTATTAGGGTGAGTTAGGGAAGAACCGTACTAGTGGACGGAACGTACAAATGCTCCCTTGGCCATATTTATAGGTTTAGAATAGTTGCCCTCTAATAGTAACAAAAGAAAATGGGTTAGCTCAGATGCACGAACGAGTTTTCTATGGACGACGCTTGGCTGATTTTATGGGTGACTTTTTTGTTTGTTCTTATGTTCGATATAATATTAGGCCTTTAATTACCAGTCTCTTGTGTTCATGAATATGCCAGGAGTGTGGTGGCAAGGTATTGAGTATCGAAATATGTTCAGTTGTGATGTATCGAAATGGTAAAACTGAATTTCAACCTCACGAAACATTCAGAATGTTTGTTTACATTTAAATGGCAGCATATGGATACTCCGTACATAGTATCCACAGTGTAAACAAACAATGTTTACTTATGGTATGGGTACTTACCCAATCATAAGTATGCCCAACTATACCATAGCCTATGTATAAATTGTTTGTTTACACTGTGGATACTATTATACGGAGTATCCATATGACGCCCTTTAAATGTAAACAAACATACTGAATGTTTCGTGAGGTTGAAATTCAGTGTACTTGTTTACGAAAAATGGCAAGCAAGATGCAGCCACAATATTATTCCAAGCAATTGTAAGTTAAATCAAATAAAAAGATTCCTGATATTGCATTAAAATTATTATAAATTAATTAATGATTATTAAAAGAATTTCTCTCCTGGAAGGGTTACAGGAGCACTTCCATGACTATATACATTGTGTAAGATAATGAAACTATTAATTTGATTGCAAACATTGATTCTAATAAAATTGTTTCCAGGCATTTCAAAGTCTAAATTAAATTGCATATTTTTTATGTTCATCTTTTAATTGATTATATTATCTTGCAAAGGTATATTGTTAATCAAAATTAATTTGAAATCATCATTAGGGTCCATTTAATGAAATATGCTGCTATAATTAAACTTTGCTTGCTTTTATGTTTTTTGATAAATTTTTTAAATTTTGATAGATATATCTGTATGGACCGTCCTCACCTATGGATGGTTGGCAAAACAATTTTTGACCTAATATCATAACTATTGCACAGATTAAAAAAAAAAAAAAAAAATATGTGACATTCACACACCGAATGTTTGTGTGAAGTTTGGTGAAAATCCGTCAAACGATCTAGGAGTTTTCGGACAGACAGACAGGCATTTTGGCCGGCATGTACAACTACACAGGGGGCGATACCAAACTCTGCTTACGCAGAGTTGATAAAGTAGACGTGCCGTTTTGCCCAAAATCAAAACGGCATACCCAACTCTGCGATGGGTCACCTACTATTACTACCATCGCTTCTAATGTCAACTAAACTAACATAACCTATCAAATGCGGGGCGAGTTGTTTTCTGCCCCAGAATGCTAGCACAAATTAAAAAAAGAAAATTTTAATTACGGTCGTATTCACGCACCGAATGTTCGTGTGAAGTTTGGTGAAAATCCGTCGAACGGTCTAGGAGGAGTTTTCGGATAGACAGACATTTCGGCCGGCATATACCACTATACAGGGGGCGATGCCACTCTGCTTACGCAGAGTTGATAAAAAATGTGTCGGCCAAAGGCCGATTTCTATCAAGTTAGTTACAGACTCGTTATCGGTCATCCAGAAAATAATCGACATCCAAATGGGGTTAAGCGTCATATTTTCGCCAAACAAATGGGATGAAAATGTGTACAATTCCCAAATATAAAGAGCGAAACAGGGAAGTAGACGTGCCGTTTCGCCCAAATTCAAAACGGCATACCCAACTCTGCGAAGGGTTACCATCATCACTAATATTACCACCATTATTACTACTACTATCATCATCATTACAATTGTCACCATCATCACTACTACTACCATCATCACTAATATTACCACCATCATCACTACTACTATCATCATCACTACAATTGTCACCTTCTAATGTTAACTAAACTAACTTAACCTAACAAATACGGGCAAGTTTTTTTTCGCCCCCTGAACGATGGCGTTCTGTGTGAGTGTGCCCCTACGGGGCACACACACACAGAACGCCATCATCATCGCTTGGTGGGGGGTGGGGATCCTGAGGGGGGGGGGGGTAAAACCATATTTTGGCCCTAAAATCATAACTATGATTTAAAGTTTGGTGAAAATCCGTTGACCGGTCTAGAAGGATTTATCGGACAGACGGACAGACATTTCGGCCGGCATGTACCACCATACAGGGGTCGAAACCACTCTGCTTACGCAGAGTTGATAATACATCCTAGCCATAAAATACCCCTACATCGAGGCTGGCCATGAGGCCTAGGGCAAGCAGCACGACGACACAGCAGTACTCTTACCTCCAGGAAGAATCCAGTAGCCAACCTCATCACGACGAACCGCGCGTAGGGAAGGGACGACGCAGAAAACTATAGAATGTTCTTCATCACATGAAGCAACTCTTAAACTATAGAGTCTGCCGATGACCACAAAACACTTAGCCTACCAGAAAGGTAGCCGAAAAGTGGTGCCCTGTATTAAAAAGCCTCCTAACAACTAGTTAGGCTACCATTAGAGCAGAAATAACAAAAACAAAAACTATGGTGGCCAAGTTCACAGGAGAAAGAGGGGACGCCAGCCTAAGCACCCTTATAAAAACACACTCCTGGGGGCCGTGCCAATGGGGACGCCTGACCTATCTAATCTAAACCTATTCTAGAACATCTCAGATAATACAAATGAGCAAAAGACTCGCTAGTAGAGACCGTAGAATGCAGAATGAAGAGAGGTCGGCAAATGCACGTCCGTCGGCAACAGGCCCCAGAGTGAGAAGGACGAATGACGCTGGGCTAGGCAGCATCTGCGGCCACACCCATGCTATCAACATCCACACGATGGGAAGCATAGCTTTTAGTGGTTCTAATTTTATTTTATTTATTATTTTTTACAAAGATTTTTCGTAGTGAGCTCCCGATCATAAAGACGATTCCGTAAGTGAATGAGCATACGCTTACGATGTAGATCTTTTTAACACTCTGAGGCGGGTGTTTCAAACAGCTGACGCATGAGTTTGAAGAGTGCCATTACTGTATAAGGTATATCGTCAATGATGAAGGGGCCACTAATAAATTCTTACAGTAGATCCTCTGGAAAAAGGCAAACTAGGCCTGTGTATCCAGCTCAGTGCCAGTACTTGCACTGCTGCGGTCCTTCATGGTGTTGGTGTTGGCGGCGGCGGCAGCAGACACAACATTTTTACTATTCTGTATTTTTGCTTTGTAATCAAACTTCAAATCTTGTCTTCCCCATGCTTTATCAAGATTACTTTCAAACTTCCTTACTGATTCGGAATCGACTACATACTGGGGCAGTGCGTTCCACTCATTTACCACTTTATCACAAAATGAGTTCTTTGCCTTTTCAAGCCTATTCCTTTTCTTGTAAATTTTCTTAGTGTCCTCTCGTTCTTGTTCCCTCCCACATCAAGAAGATACCTTCACACACATCCTCATCATACTTTCTTGACACTATCTTAAAAGTCTCTATCATATCCCCTCTCTTTCTCCTATATGTCAGTGTCGGATGTCCCAGTGTCCTCAACTTCTGCTCATAGCCCGCGTTCTTCAACGTTGGTACCAGCTTGCACTTTCTCCACTGCTTCTATACCCTTTACCATATATGGAGTCCACACCTGGTTCGCATATTCCAGGTGCGGCCTAATCAGCGCTGTATAGAGATTCCTGAAGATTTCTAAATCAATTGACACAAATGTCCTCCTTATCAGCCCTACAATTCTATTGGCTTTATTTATCTTTGCCGCTAAATGTTCTGAGAAATTTAACTTATTGTCTATCACTACTCCTATATCCTTTTCTGCATTCACTTCCTCCATCGCTTCATACATACTGTATCCTACCTTAATTGTCTGTCTTGCTTGTCCCAATCCGCATGTACTTGCATAGTTTTGGATAAAAAGACATTAACCAATGTTCAGACCATCCCTTCATGCCCTCCACATCTCCTTGAAGCAAACCCACCTCTTCCTTACTCCTCACTCTTCTATACAGCTTGGTATTTATGTAAATAACATTACATAAATATTAACAAAATAATTAAAGCTCAGGCCAAACTAACAGTAAACTAATATACAGTAAAACTTAGTTTATGTTTAATAGTTTAGGCAAGTTTATCCATTAAATATCCATTTGAACTGATCTATGAAGGGTTTAACGGTAACATAAATGGTACACATAAACAGTGTTCTTCAGTTTATAAATATTTGTGTATGTGTATGAAAGAGCCAAAAGGCAGGTTTCCTGTAACAAGTGTCTCCCCCTAAGCCAAAAGAGTGACAGAGCCATATTCAAGAGAAAGTTGGAGTCAAAATGTCAGGACACACGAAATTTGAAGCAGTTCAAGTCATAGGACGATGGAAAGATTGATTGAGAAGTTTTTCGGCCGATGTCAAACATTCTTCACTACACAAATCCACCCCATTATTAACTACAGCACCCCATACCATAAAACACATCCTAGAAGACTGCATTTCACACAATCACTTATGCCAAGAACATAATCTACACTCCTTGAGAGCTCTGTGGGAGAGCCCGATTGTAGCCATGGCCTTCCTTAGGGACTCGAGGCTGTTCGGCCAGGCAGCTTAGGGAACGACAACAACGACAACAACAACAACAACAACAACAACAACAACAACTACAGTAACATAAGACAAAGACTAACCTTTGTGGCTGTGGGGTGAAGAGGGAGGCGTCAGACTCAGTGCCGGGGTCGGAGCAGGGGTCCAGCAGGTGTGAGGAGGAGTCCAGGTCGGGGCGGGACTCCAGCTCAAACTCTGTGTCGCACTCGCTGATCAACTCGTCCGCTGGCAGGGTCTCCATGTCGCGCCCGGGGTCCACGGGGCCCTCCACTGTTGACGGTGTGAGACATTGCTTCATTATAAACATATGCTAGATACTTTTCACTACTATATTCCGTTCATTATAGGTAGGCCAGAAATTGTGACTCCTAACCTCTGTAACTCAAAACAGGGTAGAGCAATTGGGCTGTAAATTCCCACACCTATTTTCTGGCTTAGTCGTTCTAAATGGTAGAAATATTTGCTCGACTACTTCAGTCGTGCTTGAGTTATAGAGGTTAGTGTTCAAGATTTTTGGCCTACCTATAATGAATGGGCTTACAATTTCCTAAAGAGACCCTAATATCCGAGTAACAGATTTAGGTAGAGATGTAAAGTCAGTAAAAATAGGTTAGCCTAAACTGAACAAGATGCGGAAATATAATTGAGCCGACCAGGCCAAGTGAGATATCTATTGGTCGAACTGGTAGAGTGACTGCCTCATAGCCCTAGGGTCCCGGGTTCAACTCCCGCCCAGGGCAAATTTTCTGGAGGCTATTTATGCATCAAACAAAGTTTAGGTGAGTTGGATTTAAAGATGATTGAAAGTAAGATCGGAGCTCCATAACTCCTCTTTCGGGTATGGTGTAAAAACCTATTCCTACAGAGAGACCTAGAAACTGCTAAATGAAATTGATTTTGGTGTTTGAGCAAAACTCCCAAATTATAATACAGTACTCAGCCCACCACTTTGGTGGTGCAGTCAGCCTCTGTAGCAGTTACAGTTATACTGAATTAATGGTAGATTTGGGTAAAAGATATATTGCTGTTTTAGGTTAGAAAAAGGTACAGTAATAGGTTACTTAGATGGTGTGATATAATGAATCAATAGGAATAGAGCCAAATTGAGATACTGTATATTGTAGTAAGGATCATTTAGCCATAATCCAATTACACCAAATGCTATCTGGATATCATAGCAGTACCAAGTAGAAAAGTATAAACTAAGACATTTTGGAGATTTAATTATGAGATTGAGAGAACTATTTCTGAATGCTAAACGTTCAAAGGATAGCGAGAGGGTTAAATGGGAACTACTAAGACTGCCAAAATCATCTACTGTATTTGGGTTGTTGGCATAAGGCTGATTGGAGAACTAAACTGTACCTCAATCATAATATGAAAATATAAGTCAAAGACATCTTAGAATTATATTAATTTAATAGGCAACATATTAGAAGAGCCTAATAATTTTGCATTTGTAAATAACGCTCAAATGGCATGTTCAGTCCTGTAAAGAATCGTAAGATTCCGAGTCGTAAAGATTCCAGGACGAGCTCATTAGCGGCGGATCCCCAGATCGACCGTGGTGATTGTCACCTAAACATCTACAAAAAAAAAAAAAAAAAAAAAAAACGCAGAAAATATGCTTTAATGTTGATTATTGTGCCATATATTTTTAGAATGCTTGATTAGATATAAAAAATAATTTCATTTTCATATGCATTCATGCTATATTGTAGGCTCTATGCAATGACGTAGCTGAATTCCATGCAGATATCTCATAATAATGCTTCACATTAACCCACACACAGCGGGAGACGTATGGATACATTTTGTATTTCCCACGTTAATTTTTTTTCCCTGGGTGACATACTAGTACTGAGATTTCACCAGTTACCAGATGCCACCAGGCTAACGTACCCACGTGAGCAGAGAGCTCAGTAGTCGACAAAAGTCTTAAGCACTTGATAGCTCGACCCTGGAGTCTCACACAAAAACACTGTCAATTCCTCTAGTCACTGTGTACACTACCAGCCAGTTAGGAACAAGGTTGTGATCTCTACGTACAGGCAAGAACACAAACTTTCTACCACACATTTTTTTCCCCATAACCATTTGTTGAATTCACAGAGTTAAAGCGAGTTGAAAAATCGAAAACATGTGAAAATAGCTTGCACACGAGGCACTTGAAAGAACGCAAAACATCTTCCCTTTCTCGCGTGACCTTGAACGCTACAGGCCAGTTAGGACCAAGGTTGTGGTGTCTACACATAGACCAGAACACAAATCTTCTACCACACATTTTTTCCACCGTAATCTTTTGTCTCTGTTTCGAGTCGGCCATCCCCGTTAAAAAAAAAAAAAAGCTGTAAAATAAAAATGGGGTGGTATGTGCCTGAGTATATAGATAGATAGAATAGAATCTTTTGTCAGAGTTAAAGTAAGTTGAAAAAACTTCAAATGCCTGCTGTGCGTGGGTTAAACAACAATAGCAATGGAAACAGATTTAGAGCCTCAATTATATTCAAAGCAAACGTACTGATAGTTTTTAACCTAAGACGTGCGCATGGGGGGTATGAGACACCACACTCCTGTGCGCACGTATTTGAGCTGTTCCCATCACTAACATCTTTATTTTACCATAAATAGCATTAATACTTATCCATATGCGCCTATTATAGGTTGATTATAAAGGTATTAACCTGTTACAACAATAAAACAAGTGGAAACAGCATTTGGATGGTCAAAATCGGCGATACAGGCCGGGAGTTACATAATGTATGGCTGAGGCAACCTCCCTCCCCTCCACTTTTCCCCACGTCTGGAGAGAGACTGTCGATCGATACTCTCTCTCTCTTGCACTCGCTTGGTAACAGTGATGACAATGCCCTGCTTGCAACTCGCTAATGTTAGCACAAAAATAGACCACAGAATAAGGGAATAACAGGGAAAATAGGTGATAACTGAAGGAGGTGAGGAAAGTGGTGAAGGAGGGGAGGTGGAGGAGTGATATTTGGCATGGCCCAGGGGCAATAAAAAAAAAGAAAAAAAAAATTGTTTTGGGGTGTTTTAAATGGATTTGTTTTTCCCCAGACTCTTAACCCTTAAAGATCGGGGTCGGACTTAAGTCCGGTTCCAATTTGCAACAAGTTAGGAGCATTATTAAGGCTTTTAAAGGGTTAAAATCAAGTGCAAATGGCTGGGAGCGCAGCGGGCCAGACAGCCGACTCCCAGGGCTTACCGCCGCCCATTAACTCATGTTCCCTGTGTTCTCGAAAGGCCGGCAGTGCAGCCAGTAGTGAGCATAGCTGGGAAAAATATGCCGCTATACGCTTAACTCCCATGTTACTGGTATCACTGTATGAGAACCACGAGTGCTACGTAGCTCGTTCTGGTCTCATTTTGAAGCTTTTAGCGCCTAGTTTTTTGCTAAATAATTTGTTTTTCATGCAGATACTTGATTTATCATGCAGGAGGGCCTGAATATGCCCAAAATAAGCCCCAAACCCCCCGCTAGACAAGGGTTAAGAGTCTTCCCGCAGTCGCCCGGGGAAACTCTTAAGAGTCTTCCCGCAGCTCCTGGGTTAATTAAGAACCTGCAATAATAAAATTAGTTCTGACAAATGATGGATTATTTCATTTATAGTACACATGAGTTTTCAAAATCAAGGGTAAATCTGCAACCCTCAATGTTCTTCTACATCTCAAAAGCTAAACATCATGTTACTATATAAAATATGGTAGTCATATTTGTATACTACATATTTGTTGTTTAAATTATGTTATCTTATGTACTGGCCTCCCTCACTATCCGATGTCCCGATTTACAATATTATTATAGATTTTTAGGTGTTTGTGTTTGGGTTTAGGGCTTTTGACTGGTTCGAGAACGCATTCCCATTTGCCCCATTAACCCGGGAACGGCGAGAACACTCTTAAGAGGTTTTGGTGGGCAAGGGCGAGGACCCTCTTAAGAGGTAAGGCCTAAACAAAAAATTAAAAGCCCCCAGTAGCACTTAAAACATTTTGTTTTTCTTTTTTTTCTCCATACCTCATATTACTTCTCCACACCCCCCCCCTTCCCCTTCACATTATCACCTATTTTCCCTGTTATTCCCTTAATCATTGGTATATTTTCGTGTAAACCTCTCCAAACCGATCCTAGGCTGTGGTCATGTGTGTGTTACGTAAGGTAGGGACTGGGAGAGTGTGAGGGAGTAGCTCAGTACTGCTTCAACCCTCGAGAGAAGAGGGTGTGACGCCGGCTGGCTCACAATTGATGAATGAACCGCTCGCTAACAATTCGCGATTTTGACCATCCAAATGATAATCCCACCTGTTTTATTGTTGTTACAGGTTACTATCTTCATATTAAAGGTAAAATAGGCGCATATGAATAAGTAATAACGATATTTATCGTAAAATGACGATTATAGGCAGGAATGGAGCTTAATATTGCCGCCCAGAACTGAGGTGTTCACTACACCCTGCGCGCGCTCGCCGGGCTAATTGTAGGGTTCGCTATACGATTTTTCTATTTAAGATAGGATTTCAGGAACGTAACCCAATCGCATATCAAGGGTGACCTATAATTAAATCATGATCCAATAATATTATAAAATGTAGTAGCCTACTGTTGATTAAATATGAAAATATTGAAGTTTCTGTACAAGTCAATGCAGAATCTAATTGATACCTGTGCATGCAATGACTAAAATTAAGGTTATACAATGTCCACTAGCTACTGTACTACAGGCTAATGTCTGGGAACAAACAATTTTCATTAAAGGGGGTCACCTGCTTTTGTTTTCTCCTTTTCTCTCTTTCTCTGGCTTGTATCCATTTTTTTTTTCTATGTGAGTGAGGGAGGCAAAAGGCAGAACTGCCTATAGCGAGTGCCTCCCCCATAGTTGAAAGAGTGACAGGGCCAAAATCAAGGGACGTTCGAGCCAAAATGCCTGGACACACAGAGTTTGAAGCAATTTAAGTCATAGGAAGAGGAAAAGACTGATTCTGGGAGAGAGTTCAGCCCCATTCAGCTTACTGTTTTAAGACGTTTATCCCCATGCTGGTGTCGATTTCTTCCTGGTGAGCGATAGCGAGCTAGCATTGTATGGAGAAATCCGTCTTCGTCGGAGACATTTTTCCACCGAAAAATGTACAAATTTAGCCTGCTGTCAAAATGTTTTTTTTTTAAATATGCTGGCTCGCCAGGAAAAAATCGACACCTGGATGGAGATAAACGTCTTAAAACAGTAGGCTGAATTGGGCCGAATAGATACAACCCAAAGAGAGGGAGAGAGAGAGAAAGAACAAGGTGGGCCCCCTTAAGTACTGTAAATTATTTCTAAATATAAATATATATTCAATCATGTGGGTTAGTCAACAAACAAATATTAACCATAACTATTAATACTGCTAAGAAGCTATCACACAAAGCTTAATAGACTAAATACTATTTATGCATGTTAGCTACAACACTTTAACGTTACAATATCAAGCAAAATTAATTCAAATGAGTCATTTTAACCCCTTCTGTACTGTCAACATCCTTTATATTATATTCTGGCGACTACTAATCGGTATTACTCAGTTCATGAAGGATGTCTAGCAATTACAAGGCTTCAAACTATCTCAATCAACCTGTTTAACTACCACAGATCCTTCCTAAGCTGCATAACAGTCTAAATATAGCTAGAATAAAGTATAACAAATGTCACTGGTACAGGAAGGGTTAACCGCATCTTAAGGTTAACATTACAAGTATGTTGACATATTGAATAACCCTTACTTACCCCATTTGGTTACCACTCAGCATTTTTAAATAGTTACTACAGGTTTCCCTCACTATCCGATGACCCAATTTATGATATTATTACTATAGGTTTTTAGGTGTTTGGGTTTGAGTTTTGGTTGATCCAAGAACGCATCCCCATTTACCCCATTAATTTTAGAGTTTGCTATACAATTTTTTTATTGAAGATCGGGTTTTTCAGGAATGTAACCCAATCGTAAATTGAGGGAGACCTGTACACTCAACCCTCAGCTTTCACGCACTTAGCTATCGCGTTCCACAGCTATCGCCTGCTCCCCAAAAGCTGTCAGACCATGGCTTTCACGCCTATGAGCTGGCTATCACGCACCAAATGTGGCCAAAAATACAACAAAATTGGAAATTCCCGGGCTTGGGAATTCCCAGGCGGGCGGCAAGCATACGTTTATGCTACTCGCTCCCTGATTGGGCGTGACTCATGGGAAGCAAGCGCTGTGATTGGCCGCCAACCATCCTCCTACCCTCCCGCCATACTTACAATTTCTCAGTCTTACTTGTACCCCCATTGTTGTCTGGTGAAAGCTGTGAAAAGTGTTTTTATACCTGTGAACAATGGCTACTAACCCACCCCAATGGCCACCGAATCCCCCTATCTTCGCTCAGCGTAATGCGACCGCACCAAATCGAGACATTAAGAAGAGAAAGAACCTTACGTACGCTCAGAAACAGGAAATTGTGGACTTAATAGGCAAGGGTGAAACAAAAAGGAGTGTGGCAAAGAAGTTTGGAGTGAATGAATCGACAGTGAGGGGGATTTATCAAAAGCGAGACAACATAAAGAGTCACATGAAACTTGCCCCATCAATTGCTGCATCGAATGCCTTTCGAAGTTCTAATAAAGTGCTACTTAAGACGGAACAAGTGTTGGGGCGATACTTGAATAAGCAGGCAAAGCGGAACTTGCCCGTGGACACACGTGAGATTACGGTCAACCAGGCCCCTCCGACCACCCTCAACCGGGCCCCTCCGGTGAGCCTCGACCACGGCAACAAATCGATGAACAGCCTTTACTTACGGCACTTGAATTGGATACAGTGGATGATGACACTTCAGAATTTGAAGGATTTGATGTTGAAGGGATACTGAACGAGATAGAGCAACGTAGGAGTGGCCAATAATTCGCCACCCCTAGCCTCGGAACCCAACCCACCTAAATCCCTCAACACACCTAAAAAGGTAAATGTGATGGTGTAATATGTTCTTATATTTACTTTTATAATGTTTCTTATAATTATTATGTTATGTTATGTTAGTGTTCAGTGGAAATTATTAGGTAAAAATCGCAAAATACGAAAAATAGTTGTCAAATTCGGCACCCAGGCACCAATTAGAATTATTCCCATTAGTTCATCAGTATGGCTATCGTGGTTACGGCTACCGCGCGGCTATAGCTGCACCAATTAGGAGTGATAGCTGAGGGTTGAGTGTATGTAAATACTGGAAACTTATTATGCTTGTCACTTTACGGAGTGCTGCACCAGTGGCCTACAGGGCAGCAGTATATAGCAATGAGTGGATAAGTGTATCCACCTCCCTAATTAAAATGTCTTACTTGATCTCCTAGCTAACCCTGAAAGCCACAACTGGTACAAACCTGGTTGCATGAAGGGCTGGATCTTGGTGGGCTCCATAACTATATAACAAAGGAGATGCCATCCAGGTGACAGCGAACCTAAAGGTCTATCACGGGACCAAAGTTCGACTCGAAACTTTTTCCTTTTGGCGGGTGCCCAACCCCGAAAGGGCTTGAAATAGGGGAGCTATCCCCCCGCCAAAGGCGGCTTTCTAGGGCCTTTCCTAGCTGATGCTGACAGGATTGGGTTCTAGTCATGTGGTGATGGGCTGGTCTATCAGAGTGAGAACTGAGCGATCTCTGCCATATCCATAGCTTACTCTGGCTGTTCCTTTTACTTTATATTTTCTAGATCTCAAGTGACGGCGTCTCTTCCGTGGATTAACGTCCCAATCTACCAAGATTGGAAGCCAAAGCGTCACATCTCAACTTTCTCTTCATAATTGCTGAGGGGCACAGGGCCCTGGGTGGGGCTTGGTTTCCCGGGCGTTTATGCACCCTCCTCAGCTCCCCGCCATAGAGTGGCTTCGGTCACCCAGGCTTTATTGTGGTCGGCAGGGAGGGTTCTGTGGGGGCGCTCGGTTATGGCCTTGGCCTTGCTTGGGGCTGTTCGGCCAGGCAGCTTGGAGAACAACAACAACAACAACAACTATATAACATAACGTAGGATCTACAGTATATATCTATATACTCTGGCACATCCCACTTTTTTTTATTGGGGGTGGCCGACTCGACAGTAGGATGCCATTAACCCCTTCATTACTGGGGATGTCTTTTTCTCTTATTTCAGCAATATTTAGACAATTTTATACAACTAAGGAATGACGTGTGTTAGTTAAAATAATGAATTGGGATACTTGGAAGCCTTTTAATTAGTGCATACCCTTCATAAGCTAAATAAAATAGTCTAATAATTGCCAGAATGTATTGAAAAAACGACCTCGGACAAAATATCCCAATCAGGGGTTATACAGACTGGGATAAGTGATCACTTCGTCACATATTGCACACGGAAAGCCACAACAATTACCCTAGAGAATCACAAGGTTATCAAAACAAGGTCACTCAGAAACTACAACAAAGAAACATTTCTGGACATTTTATGGAATACAGACTGGTCTCCAGTGTTTGGAAGTACAAACATTAATGCCGCATGGGTTGGCTTCAGAACCATCATCACAAACATCCTAGACGAAATAGCTCCTCTGAAAGACATACGAATTAAAGCAAGGTCAGACCCATGGATCAACAATGACATACTACACCATCTGGAACACAGAGACAATCTGATAAAAAGGCTAGTGAAACATAGACAGGATCAAGGTCTGAAACATGAGTTCAACAGGGCCAGGAATAAACTAAGTAGTAAAATTAAATCAGCGAAATCTAACTATTTCCACAATAAGGCAGAGGAATATCCGAATAACCCAAAGAAACTATGGAGACACCTAAAAACAACAGGCTACAGCAACAAGGCAAGGGATTCGTCTAACACTAATATTGCTCTCAACATTAATGATCAGGTTTGCCACGATAAACGACAAATTTCAACCTACTTCAACTCCTTCACCTCCATAGCAAACACACTTGCACAGAACCTACCGCAACCTCTCAATAAATACACGACAACAACGGCCACCTATCGAAATTTCTACAGAGATAAAGGCATATCCCCGAACACATTTGGATTTAAAAATGTTACACCAAAATACACTTTTGACGAGCTCTCTAACCTAAATGTACATAAAAGCACAGGACCAGACAAAATTCCTGCCAAATTTCTACGAGATGGAGCCATTGGTATAGCAGGTCCCCTAACCCACATCATCAACCTGTTAATTAACACCAACACTGTTCCTGCTGAACTGAAGGAAGCTATTGTAACCCATCTATTCAAGAAAGGAAATAAACTAGAAGTTGGCAACTACAGACCAGTTAGCATATTATGTATTGTATCTAAAATCCTTGAAAGAGCGGTGTACACCCAAATTGAACACCACCTCAAAGAAAATGATCTATTCTATAAGTTTCAATCAGGTTTCAGATGCATGTACTCGACAGACACCTGTCTCATCCACTTAACAGATCACATTCGTAAAGAAATGTCTAAAGGTAACTACACGGTATGGTTCTTCTTGATCTACAAAAAGCGTTTGACACAGTAGACCATGATATCCTATGTAATAAACTACAAGCAATGGGCATTGGGTCAGTAAACTGGTTTAAATCTCATCTTAGTGGTAGAACACAAAGAGTCAAAATTGATAATATATCTGATCCTATGCCAATTAACTGTGGGGTCCCGCAGGGAAGCATCCTTGGTCCCTTACTCTTTCTCTGTTATGTGAACGACATGGAACTGAGCGTCTCGTTTAAATTATTACTGTATGCTGACGACAGCGTGCTTCTGGTTTCAGGAAAAGACCCAATAAGTATTGCCACTTCACTTTCCAAAGAACTAGAATCATGTAGTGAATGGCTAGTGGACAATAGACTATCTCTTCACCTGGGCAAGACGGAAGCCATCTTATGTGGAACAAAACGCAAACTGAAAGACATTGTGGGCTTCTCGGTCAACTGTAATGATATTCCTATAACAACAGTGTCACAAGTTAAATATCTCGGACTAAAACTGGACTCGAGTTTGTCAGGTGAAACAATTTTGGAATCTATCCTGAGTAAGTGTAGAGCACAGATAAAATACCTGTATAGACAGGTGGGATGCTTGCCAGCGGCGACCAAAAAGACCCTTTGCCAAGCGCTTGTTCAATGTCATTTTGACTATTCTGTGTCATCCTGGTACTCTGCATCATCTAAATCAGCACAGCACCAACTTCAGGTCACTCAAAATAAAATGGTTAGGTTCATGCTGAACCTAGGACCCAGATCACATGTTGGCCAGGAACAACTGCAGTCACTAGGTATGCTCAATGTCTCTGACAGGGCCAAACAAATCAGGCTCACTAATGCCTTCAAGATATTCTATGACAGAGCTCCAGAGTATCTAAAGAGTGATTTTGTTAAAGCAAATGAGAGGAGTGGACATAACACAAGAAACAGGATGTTTAATTTTACGGTCCCGAGAATCCAAGGACAGGGTAAGCAAACATTCTTCTTCACTGCCATCAAAGACTGGAACGACCTACCCCAGTCAGTCCGTGAAAAGAGAACACTGTATTCCTTCAGACGTAGCCTGAAGGAACACCTGAACCGGACAGCTGCGAGAAGGGAGTACCAAGCTTATGTCTACTACTAAATACAGAAGGGAGTACCAAGCTTATGTCTACTACTAAATACGACATAAGAGATAGGCAAAACAAACTGAAATGATTACTGATTACGGATTACTAATATTTACTATAGGATGTAAGGTATCTTAAAATAACCCCCCAGAAATACTTTCTCTAAAGTATCTATTTCTTTTATCCTCCCCTTTTCCCCAATGGTACATGTCATATCTGTAACATACAATGTGGTACCAACTCTGTAAATTGCTAACTGAATAAATATTATTATTATTAAGGGGTTAACAAATGTGGATGATAAAACCCACAGAGGCTTGGGAAAGCCATCTAAAACTCTTACCCAATCCAATAGCTAACTCCAATAATGACTATAGGTTGTTTCTTTTCAACTGACGGTAAATTGCAAAGTTCCCATCAAGATTTCTCAGTTATCTTGAAGATTTTGTATTGAAATATGGTGCTAATTATATAAACATGGTCTTAATATGATGCAGAGACAGAACAGTTTCACAGTTTTCCATTAACCCGGGAACGGCGAGGGGGGGGGGGTAATGAACTAGCTCCCCATGGCCGAGCATATGGGCTCCATTCAGGCCTATAATCGTCATTTTACGATAAATATCGTTATTACCTATTCATATGAGCCTATTTTACCTTCACTATGAAGATAGTAACCTGTAACAACAATCAAACCAGTGAAAATATCATTTTTCTGGTCAAAATCGCGAATATAGATGGATCAGCCCATTCATGAATTTTGGAGAAAATTGAGGCAACCCCTCCCTCCACGAGGCCTCAAGCCACACTGAGCCTACTCATACACACACTCGCTTGTGTAACACACCTGCTAGGCACGTAAGCACATCCCCCACACAGTTTGCTAATGTTAGCACAAAAATATACCAACAAATTAGGGGATAACAGGGAAAATAGGTGATAATTGAAGGGGGAGGGGAAAGGGAGGAAGGAGGGGATGTGGAGGAGTGATATGAGGTATAGGGAAAAAAAAACAAAAAACTAAAAATTGTTTAGTGCTGTTTAAATGGTATTTTTAGGCCTCCCTCTTAAGAGCTTTGCCGCCGTCGCCCAGTAAAACCTCTTAAGAGCTTTTCCGTCATTTACGGGTTAAGTATCGAGAAATTGCTGTTAAGGGATTCAATTTATGGTCAGTTGAAAAGAAAGCGAGTATAGTACAAACCTGGTGGCATTAAGGGCTGGTTCTTGGTGGGCTGGACAACTATGGACTCGTTGGACTCGTTGGAGTGGTAGGAGGAGGAGTCCCTCACTTCACCTCCAGGGACCTCCATGATGTTAGGAAGTGGATTCTGGGACGGTTGGGCCCAGTCGGAGCAGTCCCAGTGGTATCCTACAGCCACAAGGGCAAGGGGGGAGGGGGATCATAGGTACGTTATTCTCCAAGGACCCGACTTTTAGACATGCTGTACCGCCTCCACTATTTTTCTCTACCTCCAACTTCACAAACCATATACTCAACAGTTTAATATCATGTTAGTACCATCACTGCTAATGTCTTTCTTTTCTTTCCCAAAACCTAAATTAACTACCGTAATGGTATACTGTACTGTAACCATAAGTAACAAGTACAATATAATTTTGGTCAAATTTATCCCATTAGCATGTTATAAGGTTATTAATTAAAGTGAGGGAGTTATAATTATACAATGAAGTACAGCCAGATCAAATGGTTCACAGACAACCTACAGTAGATGAGAAAGCATGTACAGTACCAGTAACTTGAATATGGATCACTATATTATGACACTCCTTAGTTGTTTCCAGTTTTGGCTCATAGGATTATCAGAATAATGAATTTCTCTCTGGAATGTACACCATTTCTCATGATAGCTATCACAGAACTTTTGAATCGTGGTGTACATATAAAATGCTTATTAGGTTTGTAGCATAAAAGGAGGAAGGAGAGAATTAAGTTTGTATATGTGTGAAGACATACATATGTAAACACACTGCATACGGTACATATTAAAGTGCACATACAAATGCTACTTCCCATTATATTAAAGTAACACCGTATGCTGATAAGTTACAGACGGTGATGGGAACAATTTCGTGCCAATTTAGATTATGACTGTGTCTGGTTATCCACAACACCACTTTTTCTTCATTGCATTTACAGTCAATCCTCCGGTAACGCGTGTTTTGGAAGCACGGATTTGGTGGCACGCGGTACACCCCAAATATCCACAAAATTTGCTAACATGGTCAATACTTACACTGGCGCGGGGTCTAGCCGGGCGCCGAACCTTTACTCCCGACTTTCGTCATTACCGATGCTCATATCTCTGCAAATATATGGCCTAACCAAGTTTTTATGCATACCAAAGGTAAATATGATTGTTGCCGTGCATTGGGTGAAGACTAGAACACTCCACATTGTGTAGTTATTGTGCGAGGTGAGAATAATTACCGAAACACACTTATGTTATTGTTTGGCTATGTCGAGTGAGTGTGTGTGTGTGTGTTGTCATTGTGTATGTGTACACTACGTGGCTAGGCTATCTCGGTCGCCGAATCTTTACTTCCATCTTTCGTAATTTACCGATGTTCATATCTCTGCAAATAAATGGCCTAACCAAGTGGTTATGCATACCAGATGAAGATATGGTTGTTGCAGTGCGTTGGGTGAAGACTAGAACACCCTACATTGTCTAGTTATTGTGTGAGGTGAGAAATAATATGACGAGTTATGCGGGAATTCCGAAGTTCAGATTTTCGCAATTTACCGATGCTCATGTCTCTACAAATAAATGGCCTAACCAAGTGTTTATGCATACCAGATGAAGATATGGTTGTTGCAGTGAGTTGGGTGAAGACTAGAACACCCTACATTGTGTAGTTATTGTGTGAGGTGAGAAATATGATGGCAGGATTTCAGAGCTTCGATCGAAAAATGTCGGCTACTGCTGTGACTCTCTCTCCTTAACTAGCCTAGCCTAAACGAAATATTTATTCAGAGGTAAGAGTTGTTGCAATGGGCAAATCAACCCAATGCACATGTTAAATAACCTTTATAATTCATTTAATTATTATAAAATGGGCTTCTATCGAGAAAAAGTGGACTTTGTGGAAACCCCCAGAACACCAAGGTACGTTTAACATGTAAACATATGGGTTCGGTAACGCATTTTTTGGTAACACGGGATGTTACCAGAACACATTAGCCGCGTTACCAGAGGATTGACTGTATTGTCCTACATTATCAATTATTTCATTGTGTTCACCAAATGGTCTATTAGGCTAGTGACCCTTCCCTGTAAACAGGAACAAGGAAGAATAAATCATACAAATTTCCTAAACATATGGAAGCATATGAAGCCGATTCATTAATGGCCACTGCCTCTGGGATTGAGATCAAGGTATCTGGCAATAGGTAGATTTTTCAAGGTAATTGTTATCCATTAAAGCTGATGGTGGTATTGTGTGTTGTTGTTGTTGTTGTTGTTCCCCAAGCTGCCTGGCCGAACAGCCCCAAGGCCCCGAGCAAGGCCAAGGCCATAACCGAGCGCCCCCACAGAACCCTCCCCGCCGACCACAATAAAGCCTGGGTGACCGAAGCCACTCCATGGCGGGGAGCTGAGGAGGGTGCGGAAATGCCCGGGAAACCAAAGCCCCACCCAGGGCCCTGTGTCCCTCAGCAATTATGAAGAGAAAGTTGAGGGGCAAGGGAAAAATGTGATGCTTTGGCTTCCAATCTTGGTAGATTGGGAGGTCAATCCACGTTAGAGACGCCGTCACTTGAGATCTAGAAAATATATAAGTAAAAGGAACAGTCAGAGTAAGCTATGGGTATGGCAGAGATTGCTCAGTCCTCACTCTGATAGACCAGCCCATCACCATGGTATTGTGTGTATCATAATGCCATAGACAAATACCTACACACAAAAATCCAACTCTCAATAAACCTACATAACCAAACAAGCTCTAAGCTCATAATTAAAATAACGGTACTATACGATCGGATATAAAAGTTTATGCAATCACCAATGTAAAAGAGAAATAATAAATTGTAGCATGTTTAGCAAGCGAAGACCAAATATGGTTATTTCAAAAGCAAGACATGAGTACCTAACATGGTATGTACTGTATACCATACTGGTGGATTGACCTCCTTACTGCCAACCTAGAAGTTGGCAGATTGGGAGCCAAAGCGTCACATTTTTCCCTTACCCCTCAACTTTCCCTTCATAATTGCTGAGGGGCACAGGGCTTTGGGCGGGGCTTTGGTTTCCCGGGCGTTTCCGCACCTTCCTCAGCTCCCTGCCATGGAGTGGCTTCGGTCACCCGGGCTTTGTTAGTGGTAAGCAGGGAGGATTTTGTGGGGGCGCTCGTTTATGGCCTTGGCCTTGCTCGAGACCTTGGGGCTGTTCGGCCAGACAGCCTGGGGAACAACAACAACAACCATACTGGTAGTACAGCAATGTAATTCTAGTCCTGTAATGGTAGCTAAAAATATATAAGCACACATACCATACTTCTATTCATATCCCCTCACTCATAACATGGTATTGTTTAAACAAAAAATGTAGAGAATTTTTTTTAGCAGTGATATAAAATAATGCCGTATATAACACTAACTGAATACCAGGCAAAGTCAAGCAAGTGGCCACACATCAAACCAGTCTCTCTATTTAGCAGGGCCAAAACCCAGAGTTTAATGCATGAAAATGAACAGTCTATTTTCAACTTCAGAGTACAGTACTGTGCAGTACAGTAAACCCCCGCTAACTCGGACTCTTTTTAGTCGGAAACCCGCACTTCTCGGAATGGCATCGGCCTCTCGGAAATGTCCCTGTATATCTCTGAGATTTCCGAGTTGGACGGGATTTGTGTCCGGTTTACAATATTCTCTCACTCGGTTTTAAGTGATTTTAGGATGAATTGAAGCCTGTGCCTTTTAATTATTGTGTCAATATTAATTACTATGTACTGTACTGTCCCTGAAAACATATTAAGGTTCGTATTTGTCATTAATATGATGAATTTTACATGTAAGAAAAAAAAAAAAAAAAAAGTGATCTCAATTTTCTCTGACGCGGACTTTCCTCTTCTAATTCGGAATTTTCCCTCTCATAAGTCGGATATAAGTCGCACTTCGGACATCTCGGAAAATCGGGCTTCTCGGAAGTGGTCTCCCCCCAATTAGTCCAAGGTAGCATGGGTTTACTCATACATTTAAAAGCCATTGATCCATAAGAAGTAAGACTTCACTTGAGGCTAAACCTTATGGTACTTGTGAATCACTTGGTCTTCGTATGTATGTATGTACCGTACGTATGTACAGTACTGGTCTTCCTCACTATCCGATGCCCTGATTTACGATATCATTATAGGGGTTTGTGTGTTTGGGTTTTAGCTGGTCTGAGAATGCATCCCCATTTACCCCAATAATTTTAGGGTTTGTTATATGATTTTGCTATTTAAGATCGGGTTTTCAGGAACGAAACACAATCGTAAATTGAGGGAGACTTGTATGTAGCCTATGTATGTTTGTATGCAGTCTGGGCAATTTGTTTTGGCTATGTTTATGCAGGAGGCTAGGAATCCTCCTCCCCTTGTAGACTTTACCTACTAGACGAGACAGAGAAAGGGGCAAGGGAACGCGAAAGTGGTCCTGGGCCCTAGGAATTGGAAGTTTAAATGCTGTTTATCTTCGGTCTCTGTCTCGAGTCGGCCACCCCCAGCTATGGGGTATGTACCTGAGTATATACTGTACATACATACATGTTTATGCATTTCATATGGCAACACATATAATTACTAAAACTAATTGTGTTTTTATGACTGTACTGTACAGTATAGAGATGGACCGAATATTCGTTTCGTATTCATATGTGCGAATATTCGCTATGTTTTTCAATATTCGTATTCGTATTCGTATTCGAATTTCCATTCATAGCTATTTGTAAACATGCGAATATTTTCACGAAACCAATAGAAGATATACAAAAATGTAAAATATTACATTTTAAACCGTGCGTTCGCTTGTACGATGTCGGGGAAAGGCATGCTTCTTTATTAAACCCTCTAAGTACCATAGTATGTGAATGTTTTTTAAACTAATGGAACTGAAATTGTGTACAATCGCGCTAAGAAGTCATGACTCGATTTTTCTAAGGCTCGGACAAAAGTCCCCAAATCTGGCTACCGCTGGCAACTCTCCACTGCCCGTCAGAGCCCAGTCATTTCCTAATTTATAACTATAGGTCTCCGGATATTCCCAATAATTGGCCTACTTACAAAATTAACCTATTTAGGCCTTTTAAATTATATTTATGCTGTTGTTTGAATATATATAAGTAAGGTTTGTTTTCAATATCTTTATAGAATAATGAAAGTATTTAATTTCCTGGCGCTATCTAGCATGTTACACTCCCTGGGCCTGCCGCCTGGAGGCCTGCAAAAAAATGCAAGTCAGTCACTGCCAGTATATGAGGGAGAGTGTATCTCTTCCGCTCATATATTCACCTTTGTCCTTTACTACATGCCTTTCCATCTTTCGTTCCTATATGGGTATCCCTATGGGCTATTAAATATGTTATAAGAGAAATTTCATCGTCTGTCTATACAAATTACAAGCTGTTCTCGAGTATTCAAGCTTTATCCCAAAATATACTGGAGACCGCTTTGTTTTTTAAGGCAGACTTGTCCCACACAGAGAATTAAATGTGGAAAAAACAATCTGTTATATGTTTATTTATGTGATTTATTGACACTCATGGGTTGAATATTACTTTTAACGGTTGGTTTTAATTTTATGAGATACTTTTCTCCCAGTATTGTTGGCTTAAAACGTAATAAAAGCATTAAGAGACTTCCTCCACATTTTAATCCTGCATCTAGTGAGCGAAATACTACGAGTTTCACATTCTTTCGTTCGGGTTAGTCTCAACTTTCGTATTATTTGGTTTGCTCTCACATAATGAGATAAATATATTGTAACAATACTTATATATCGTGTTTTTGGTATTGTTTCCTTCAATACAGTTCTCCCCGGTGTGTAATATATGAATATAGTAGAGCCTCAATAGTTGCCAGATAGCACTTTCTGAACAAAAGGTACTGGGAATCGAGTCATCACTTCTTAGCGCGATTGTACATCGACTTCCAAACCAATCTGATGATCTCTGAACTTTGAAATAATTGTAATAGTTCCGAAATCTGACCTTGTTCATTATAACGGAATAAATGGTCTTGGTACAATGTTGCCAATGTACCGGCTACCGCTAGATGCAGCGAATCACTTCCATCACTTCCATCTAGCGACATCAAGATGTGATGAATTCTAGTGATATTCAAGTTATGTTCCCTATTTTAAGGAATTGTAGAGATTTTTCGATTGTTGTTGTTGTTGCTGTTCCCCAGGCTGCCTGGCCGAACAGCCCCAAGGCCCCGAGCAAGACCAAGGCCATAACCGAGCGCCCCCACAGAACCCTCCCTGCCTACCACAATAAAGCCTGGGTGACCGAAGCCACTCCATGGCGGGGAGCTGAGGAGGGTGCGGAAACGCCCAGGAAACCAAAGCCCCAACCAGGTGCCTCTCAGCAATTATGAAGAGAAAGTTGAGGGGCAAAGGAAAAATGTGACGCTTTGGCTTCCAATCTTGGTAGATTGGGAGGTCAATCCACGGAAGAGACGCCGTCACTTGAGATTTAGAAAATATATAAGTAAAAGGAACAGTCAGAGAAAGCTATGGGTATGGCAGAGATCGCTCAGTTCTCACTCTGATAGACCAGCCCATCACCACATGACTAGAACCCAATCCTCTCAGCATCAGCTAGGAAAGGCCCTAGAAAGCCGCCTTTGGCGGGGGGATAGCTCCCCTATTTCAACCCCTTTCGGGGTTGGGCACCCGTCCGATTGTTAAAGATTATTCTAGATACTTCAACATATGTTTTCTAGTGACATACAAGTTTTTAGTGTCTGGTGACTATCTAGCGATTTGTCAATGCTATTCTAGCATACATTTGTGCTTTAGTTTATCATGCATAGTTTAATTTATTTGCCCCAATTCTCCAGAAGACTTCCTACATGATAGAGTGTATTGTTCTAGTGATAATTAAATATTATACAGGGCTATTTTAAGTTGGCTGATGATTATGAAACAGTAATATGCTGGACGATGAGAATACTGTATGTAAACATGTCTCGGATATCACTGATCATTTTTGGCATTTTCTGCCAAAAGCCCAATGGCTAATCAGTGGTGGTAACGAAACACGCAACTTTGCACATTCACATCGTCATTGGCTTCCGGTAATTAATTTCATAGTAATTTAATTAACGTTTGTTGGTGATATAAAAAGAATTACCAGTTCTTGAAGGATGACAATTTCATCCTTCAAGAAAGATTGAAGTATTCGCTATTCGTATTCGCGAATTTTATCAACAAAAATTCGTATTCGTATTCGTAAATAGTGAAAATTGATATTCGTTCCATCTCTAGTACAGTATATCCATTAGTAGGTCATTTACACAATTTCTCCTAATTAATTACTCTAATGGAGTATGAAGATATGGAAACTAGCACCAAACAATACTTATGTGAACAGCTGAAATGTATCAAAAAGTATTTTAGGAAATCACACTGAGGTAAAAGCAGACTGCATGTTAATGAAAACCCTTATGTCACTTGATAAATTCCTTAACTTTGAGATGTATGAAATAAAAACCTTCTATAATAGAAAATGATAATTGATGAACTGTGCCTTGTAGGTGTGACAAATGATAATCACAGACACAACCATGCAAGGGTAAAAATAAAAAAAAAAACAAAAAAAACATGCAAGATACATAACGAACTAAAGGCAGAGTAACATAAGAGCTTTTTCCGTATACATGCATATACATATGTGTGTATATATATATATATATAGTATATATATATGTCGCGAGCCATGTCATAGTCAGTAGAGCGTCGGCTGCTGATCAAATATTTATTTATATTTATATAGCCTATATTTATTTCTCCCGTATTACTGGACTGGCAGCTTCTAATTTCAAGCTTGATAACAAGCTGTATTGTATGAGCATGTACAGTGGTGCACCAAGTTTCGCGGCCAATAGGGACTGCCGAAAGTGCCGTGAAAGTTGGGGCATTGAGCTAATGGGAATTAATTTAATAGGGACCGGGCATGAACGAAAACTCACTCCCAAGTTGAACAAACCATCATGAAATACATATTATATAGAGTACATGGTAGATAAGCATATAAATGATAGATAAATACAGGTATAATGAAACACAAATAAAACTAACCATAGACAGCAGTGTTAAGGGCTTGATGGGCTCGATGGTAGGGGTTATGCGAGGCATTGGGTAGGGCTAGTTGGCCCCACCACTGCCTCCACCACCTCTCTCCTCACCACTCATCTGTGCACATCGCCGTAGCACATCCATTCGGTGTTGGTTTTCCCTTGAAGCCTGCTCCTCCAGAAAGCCCGAGAAATCATCGTCGAGCATGAGGTTTGCCAAGGCTTGGGGATCTGGTCGGTTGCCTTGTTCAGAGGAACCTTCAGCCTGGACTGGAACCTCCACCTCCCTAGGCTGCTGGGGTCTCGGCGGCTGCAGGTAACGAGATATCAAAGCCTGTTGGCCTTCATTAACTTGTTTGTTGAAAACTTCACTAAGAAGGGAGATGACTGACTGAAGATTCTCCATTATTTTTTCTTTATTGGTGAATGAAAGCTGCTCGGTCTCCTCAGCAATTGACTCGCAGGACACAATGGTGAGGGAGAGGAAGGCTGTGGTGGCAACTTTCACTATTTCCTCTTGTTGTTTGCCATCTTGCGTTTCTTTTTGTTCAATTTCCATCTTGTCCGCTTCCATCATATCTTCTAGCGACTCCTCTTGCGTCTGGCCGATCAGGTCTTCAAGGTCTTCGCTCGTTACCTCAGCAAAGCCAGGAACAGGGAACTGCCTTATTGCGTCTAAGGTTTGTGCTAACAGCCGTTAACGTCCCTCTCGGCCTGGCTGGCTGGTGATGAGATGTGGCAACAGATTTTTCCAAGCGTTAGTCAAGGCGGCCACCGACAATGACTCCCATGCCTTCACAAATGCCTCGACGGTCTGACGGATGTTTAATTTTTTCCAGAGTTCTTGTTGTGTGTCCGTGGCTGCCCTCATTCGATCGTGGATGTCCTTGTAAAATACGAGTTTGGTGTTTGCGATGACTTCCTGGTCCATCGGTTGGATCTTTGAGCTGGTGTTGGGAGGTAGAAACACTACCTGTACTGCAGGGTGCCGCCTGACAAGGAAGCGGGCATGGCCAGGAGCATTGTCCATAAACAATATGACACGGAAGGCTAGGTTGTTTTCTTCGCAAAAAGCTTGCGCATCAGGAACAAAATGGTTATCGAACCATTCAAGAGAAACGGTGCCAGTCATGTAACCCTTAGCATTTGCCTTCCATATGTACCCCCTCAGGTTATCCATATTTGCATGTTTGTATGCCCTTGGCCGCTTTGCATGGTAGAGGATAAGAGGGCGCATCCTGTGAGTACCTGTAGCGTTGGCAGTCAGGAGTGCTGTAAAGCGATCCTTAGCCATCTTGATGCCCCTGGCCTGCTTCTCTGACTTGGAAATATAGGTTGAACGGGGTGAACGCTTCCAGTAAACACCAGTCTCATCACAGTTATACACTTGAGCTAGGTTGTAATTTCCTTCCTCGATCATTTTTTCTGCAACAGGGATGAAGGCAGTCGCAGCTTCGGTATCTGCCGACTGTGCCTCGTCATGGTAGGTCGCATGCTTGACTTTGGCCCTGCCTTTGAACCTTTGCAACCATCCTCGTGAAGCAGTAAACTCGGGGGGCGATGCAATATTGCGTTTCTTAGCAATAGCATCATAATACAGGCGGGCCTGATCTTGTATTTCCGGACCTGTAACACCGACACCTCCTATTTAACCACCTTAGTAAATAATGTTCAGCCACTATCATAATCGAACTGTAATCACTCACAGTCTTCAGTCTTCTACTTGTACTTCCACCCTCTACACCTGCTCCAAAATATTTCTTGGCTAGGGCTAGATTGGTTTTAAGTTCATTCTGCTGCTTTCTCATGCTCCTAACTGTAGACTCTGGCACATTAAACATTCGGCAGATTTCAGAGTTACGAGCACCTTTCTCCATTTCTGCCAATATTTTGTTTTTCAGTTCATCATCATACTTGCGCTTCGTCACCCCCTTCCGATAGTCTCACTTTGTCTTCACTTTTCCTCTTGCTTTAGGCCTTCGATCGTCATTATTACCGTCACCTGGACCATCCCCCATTCCACTTGCACTAGAAGATGCCATAATTAAAGCATATATGGCGGGACAGCAACGAGAAGGCACGATGTGGTTGATCACAGCACGTAAACTACACTGAACCAAGCGCGGGAGCAGGTCAACTGTTTACTGGCGCTGTCTGGCGGTGGCCAGATTTCGAAGCTAGGGAGCGAAACTCTGATTTTTTACTGCGAAAGTCAAATCGGCGGAATATTTAGAGACTGCCGCGAAAGTGTGATTCGCGAATCGAGATGTCTCGAAACGTGGTGCACCACTGTAGTGCAGTATTTATATTTCCACAGTGATTTTGATAAGTTCTTTTGCCTTTACATGTATATTGTGTTGTCTCAGTTTTGGTTTGTTTATTTTGAAAGTTTTACATTATTGTTTCAGTACAGGGAAATCATATACTGCCAGAAGAAAGTTGTTCATCAAAAATAGCTGAAAAAAGGTGCTGATAAAAAGATGTGGTGGTTTTGTGTTCTTTTATTCCAATTATTTGTTATTTGATTAAAGCGTTATTTCCACATAGCGATTTGTATAAGTTCTTTTGCCTTTATAGTCCCAGTTTTGGTTATCTATTTTGCAAGTTTTACATTTTAATAGACATGTAGGCCGGAATCTGCCATTAGAAATAACCGTGAAAAAGCGCTTGAGTGACTCCGCCTCACAAACCAATTGATCACTTGCGAGTTTCAGGCTATAAGGAAGTTGGAGCCGTGAACATCAATATTAAACAGAAATGCAATAATAATGTAGGTTTTTGATGGATAAATGGTATGTTGAACTGGGTTTTATGTATTTATAAAAGTATTACAACCGTATTTTGGCTGGTAATTCTGTTAAATATCTTCCTCTACAGCTCCAACTTCCTTATAGAACGAAACTCACAAGTGGTGAATACCAACAAGCCATGCAAGAAACAGATGTGACCGGCGGCAAAGGTCCCAAGGTCCCACTCACCTGGTAAGTCATCCACGGAGGCCCCGGATCGTACACTGGCGTCATCCCTGCTGCTGTTGCCATCTACACTTAGCTTCTTGAGGCTCATGTACTCACCCTGACGGAATTTTACATCTGCCGAGAAAACAAGATGGAGGTGTTCTCGTGTCAGCAGCAGTGACTAGGTCAAATATTACAGTTAAGGGGAGGCAGTTGGTTTTTCGAGTCCTCCTCCTCTCTCATGTTTAGCCCCATTAGTTATGAGATTTCAAGACATTCGCCCCATTAGTTTGGCAATTTTAACACCTTTCGCCCCATTTCGTTGTCAATTCAAAGACCTTTCGTGCCATTTAGGTGTCAATTTTTTTCCTGGCGAGCGATAGTGAGCCTGAAATTTTAAGAGGAAGGGGCCTTCGGCCGGGACATTTTTCTACCGAAATGTGTACAAATTTATCTTGAAGGAGGGTCTAGGGGGTGTTTTTTTTAAGCTTGATGGAGGTCTAGATAGAAAACTAAGAAATAAAAAAATACATGAATTAATAGAAAGAAAAAAAAAAAAAAGGTCTGCCTCCCCTTAATTTTTGAGAAATTTGTAACAATGACCACAATACTGTACAGGAATACAGGGTATCATTGAGCTCAAGAGGTTTTAAAAGTTTAGTAGTTTCAAACCAAGTTGACCATGAGATGTCTTTCCTAAACTGAATAAAATTGTCTAATAACAAAAAAGCTCATCATACTGCAGGGGTTAAATAATCTGGGAACTGATATGGGCAACACAATAAATCAATATAGAGGGCTCAGTATCTAGTGATTTTGACAATAATGTACACTCAGTCAAAAAAGTATCTGCACCCCTATGTTGATCATCTGGTGTATACAGCTTGATAGGGTTGGCACTTAAGCCTGCAACTATATCCATGTGACAGAGAGGATTGTCTCTGACACATGGATATAGTTGCAGGCAGAGGTGCCAACCCTACCGAGCTGTACACACAAGATGATCAGCGTAGGGGTGCAGATACTTCTTAGACCGAGTATATGTAGTACAGTACATATCAAATATAGGACATAAATAAAAAAAAAATAATAATAATAATATTATAGTGTCTATATTTTATGTTAGAATACATATTAAAGTACGTTATAAAATAATGAAATAAAAACACAAAATATTTCCAATGAAAAGTACGCTGCTCAAAGATATCTCTCAACACTCCTACTCTGCATGAAAATTATACAAAAAACAGATACAAACCGTTCTGAATCTTGTTATTCTCATAGTAGGTATCCTTCAAGTTATGCGCAAGTGCATCTTTCCAGGGCTTGTGCAAACTGTCAGTGTCAGGCTGGATGGGTGAAACAGGGGAACACCTTGTGGAACCCAAAGTGGAACTGACAGTGGATCCCATGGTGGAGCCCCGCAGGGTTACCAGGGGGTTTATCTGGGGGGTCTGGTGGTGGTAGTACGGGCTGTTGGGCTTGGATATATTTTGGACAAACTCCCGGGAGAACTGGGGGAGGTTCTCTAGTTCGTCGCCGGCCGAGCCATAGCTCCGGATAGTGTCGAAATTGTTGAGCGGCATGTAGGCGGGTTCGCTAGGACTAGTGGGGTAGGAGTCAGGGCGAGGTGTGCAACCGTGCGGATTCTGCAACACATACAAGTCCACACAACAGTCAGGCAAGCCAACACAACACTTAAGGGGACCCACAGCGTTTATTTCTTCTCTCTCCCTCTCTCTCTGGATTGTATCCATTCGGCCCCATTCAGCCTACTGTTTTAAGACGCTTATCCCCATCCAGGTGTCAATTTTTACAGCTCGCAAGCATATTTTGTTTTTATTTATTTGACAGCAGGTTAAATTTGTACATTTTTCAATAGCCAAATTTCTCCAGCATAGCTGGATTTCTTCATACAATGTTGGCTCGCTATTGCTCGCCAGGAAGAAATTGACAACTGGATGCGGATAAAAGTCTTAAAACAGTAGGCTGAATGGGGCCGAATGGATACAACCCAAAGAAAGAGAGAAAAGGAGAGAAAAAAGCAAGTCGCCCCCACTTAAGAGATAACGACTCCGCTGATATCGGGAGGAAAGGGTAAGCCATCAAAATAATACACAACTCATAGGTGAATAAAAGGTTCAGTACTGGTAACCGTTACATACCATCATCTAAAGGGAATACTGCACAACAAACACTGTACAAGTAAAAATATAAAAATTAGGAATACAGTAGGACCCCTCCCATCTTGTGCTCTCAGATCCGGAAACTCAAGAGATCCAGACAGGCATTTTGATCCAGACTCATGTTTCAGCCAACCAAACTTGTCTGGATGGCTTGGGAAAAATATAAGTCAATCCGGAACGAATGAGACGAATATAAGTTACCGCACGTAATGTTTACATCCAGCGTTAGATATCCAGACTTGTATGTCAGCCATCCGGATTTGCCTGAATATATATCCGGACTTTTGGCAGATCCGGACAGGGTTCTACCCCAACTAGTCTGGATGGGTGAGGTTTTACTGTACTTTGCTAAAACTGGTTTAATGATGGAAGTATTTTTTTTTCTATGTGAATGAGGGAGACAAAAGGCATAACTGGCTGCAGCGAGTGCCTCCCCCAGATTTCATGTAACATGGTTCACCGAATGATTGAAGGGTATTGGAAAGGATTCATTGAAATTTTGATGAGTTACCTTAATGTTAGTGTGGCCACTCAAAAACACAACTCCATAATAAAATGTCCTGGAACTCATTGAAATGCATGTGAAAAACTCTCAAGCCTATGGATCATGCACAGCTTCTATTAAGTAATGAAAATGACTAATATGCAAATACAGTGATGGAAGCAATATCTAGCAGTGATTCTATAACTTAAACTTCCATAATACGTAAAAAACTTAACTAACAAAATACTACAAAATAAAATAAGCATAGATAATAAGAGTATGTACGGTACTGTGACTATTATCATTAGACTAAATTGGTTACTTATCAACACTTTTTAAATTGGTGCAGTCATGACCATTATTGAATACAGTAAAGAAAATTAGTTAAACCATCACTCAATTACACTGCAACGATAGCCTAAGTTAACACACACATACACATACAGAGGAGCTCAAAACAAAATCCCAAAATGGGGAGGTAAAAGGTTTGGCCATTTAACCAAAATATTTCCGAATTTACAAAGACATACACAAACACACAACAAGAAAAGGATCTTCATTTGTTAACCAATATTAACTACAGTATGATCAAAAGTGACAGTATAAAGGTGGATAATATAAAGAGTGATTAGCCCCTTCAGGAAAGCATCCATTTGTACTCTCACTTACGGTCACTTTTAATCATACTTTTTTAAGGCAAAGGTATCACTGAGTAATATTGAATAAGTAGTGGTTTTGTGTTCTTATATTTCAAAATTATATTTTGCTAAATCGTTATTTCCACATAGTGATTTTGATAAGTTCTTTTGTCTTTATATTGTGTCGTCCCTGTTTTGGTTTGTATATTTTGCAAGTTTTACATTATACAGTAATGCCCACAAGGGAAAGTGCTAAGGTTGTTCAAGCACTAAATATCCATGAAAGTCTCCAAGGGGAAAGTCCACCCATCAGCAGAAAGACTTACAGGCCAACCTAACCCATCTTCCCTTTGGTTTGTTTATTTTGCAAGTTTTACATTATAATTTGCTAAAGGTAGATAGTAACAATCACAGTGATGTGAAAGAAAACTTTCATGTCTTGAGCTAGGTGCAATTGTGGGATCCCCGAGGTGGGATTCCAAGATGCTAAATACTAAACCAGCAAGCCACTTGTTACTATTGGTTGTAAAACTGGGCCCTGATCTCCGGAGAGCATAAAAAGAGGAAAGAATCACTTGTACACAATTACCAAGAACACACACACACAAGAAGAACAAACCACAGAGGGAAGCAAATAAGAAAAGCATCATCATTTACCTGAGAGGCTTCCAAGTTGCTCATCTTTGAATTTCGTTTGTATACATTGTGGCTGTGGTTGTCTGTGTTCTTGGGTTTGAGGATGACGTGGTTGGTTTGTTCCAGTAGCTGCCGCCGCCGAGCCGTCCGACGCTCCCGACAGTGAACCGCCAACACGATCATCAGGCCCAGGATGATCACCGCTACGATGCCAATTACAATGTAGATCACCTGGAAAAAATAAATATTAAAGTTATTATAATGTCTATCTATCTATCTATTGCCTGACGCCATGATCCCCAAAGGGGTGGCCACGAACGAAATGACCCCCTGCACCTCTGTCCTCAGTCAGTCGACGCCCCTCCTCCCAACCAGCACCGCCTTCATCCACATACCAAGGCAAAATACCTTATCAAAATCACTACAGTATGTGAAAATAACATAACTGAAGTATCGGTATTACTAACATGATCACTGCCACAATCCCCATTATAATTGATATTATCTGCAAATCTCCTACTCGATGAGACAGAGAAAGGGGTGAGCGAACGCGAAAGTGGTCTTGGACCCTGAGAATAGAAACTTTCAATGTTGTTTCTGTTCAGGCTCTGTCTCGTGTCGGCCACCCCCAGCAATGGGGTATGTGCCCGAGTATATACATACATGCTGTACATACATTATCTGAAATTAATACATAAATACGAAACTGAAATATTAAACAGGAATATAGAGCATGACTTTAACACTTAACAAACTTAAATAACAAACTACTGATACTGTATATGTACGGAATACATTTTGTCAAATAATTTCAAATAGGTCACAATACAAACCTCTTCTAAGCCAATATCTGGAAACATCCCTTTGTATGTATCACAGTATGTCCCAGTAGCATTTGCCAGGCACATGCACCTGAAGCCTCCATAAGAATTGATGCAGCTTCCTCCATTATGGCAGGGGTTCTTAGCACACTCGTTAATGTCGATGTTGCAGTAAGCCCCTGTAAATCCGTGGCACTTGCATATAGGTCCGGATATCCCCTCCTCACAGATCCCCTTATTGAGACATGGGTTTGGGTTGCAATACATGTACTGGCATCGAGGTCCGGAAACCCTTGCCGGGCACTCACACCTGTAGGTATTTTTTAGATTGACACAGTGGCCGTTGTTGAGGCAAGGGGATGAGGCGCAGGGATTGGAGTCCATTTCACAGAGAGATCCTTGGAAACGAGGATGACACTGGCACATAAATGAAGCTCCGCGCGCCTCACAAGTGCCCCCATTCAGGCAAGGATGAGCCCCGCACACACCAGGGGGCTTTAATGTAGCTTCACAGTGTGGGGACACATGCGTCAGTCTGGTGAGTGAAGCAACTTTTGTGGTAGTGGTGTGGGTGAGAGGCAGGGGCACATCATCTACTTTTGGGTTGTCCACACAACCAACCAGACCTTGGCGTGGATCCTGAGCACCCGCCCATGGTCGCACTTCAGCTCCTAGGTACAAGTGTGGGGTGTCCAGGTTAAGAAGGTCTGAGGACCCTGGAGAAGCTCCTTGTCCACGGTACCGACCATCAACCATAACTTCAGCAGTGTTACCAAATCTCTCCAGCCCCACATGATGCCAATTTCCATCATCCACACGTAGTGACTTAACAGCCACCATGCCTTCACCACTACCAAGATCCCAACGATAATGAAGCTCACCATTTTCCAACTGGAAAAAAAATAAAAATAAATAGAATATAAGATTAAGTAGTATCTTTTATATACCATTAAATTTTTCACTTATGGGCAGGTTAGATAAGGCTTTCTATAAGGCTGTATATAATAAGTAAGATATTGAACAACTATGGGATTATATTAAGTGAAATATTGATAACTGTACACAATTAAAGCATTTTCTTACAGCTCTATTAAGTTTATACATATAACAGTAACACTGACCAGTAATAAATAATAAAATATATTTTGCAAGCAAAATTTGTTATACACAGAATTAATTTTACCTCTAAGATGCTATAGTCAATCCTTCCAGCAGTAAACATGAGGTTCCCAGATGGGTGAAGTGTTCGGAACCAGAGTGAGAATGTGAAGTGGCGTTGAATAGGGTTATGCAAAGAATACTGGGCATAACTCTTTCCTTTGAAAGAGAGAGGAGAAACAGGTGTGTAGCATTCAGGAATGTTGTCTCTACCAAGGCAGTTTGATTTATTCTGTTGACATGTAGGCCCAACTAGTCCTTCAGGGCACAAACAGATATATCCCTCTCTGGAACTATCAGGAACACACCTCTTATAATCTGGGCATGGTTTATGAGCACACTGGTTGACAACAATATCACAGCGAGCTCCAGAGAATCCGCTTGGACATATGCATCTTGATTCATGTTGGTGGTGAAGGGAGACAAAACTCAAGATGTCGGTCGATATGGTAACTTGTTCATTGTCCAGTATAATATGTTCCTCGCAGTGCCCATTCTCACAAGTTGTCTCGCTACATTCATCCTCAACCACGCCCAACACATGCAGGCCCAGGACAGCCTCTAGTGTTTGCATTCCCGAGGCTATCTTCTTCCTTACAAAGTTTCTTGGATAGAAGTCATTGGAGGATTTCCGGACGACAAAGAGTACATCCAGGTCTCCTTCTCTACTGGAGGGTTTGCCATACAATTTTTTCTTGCTATCTCTTCGTTTCCTTCCATGACTGTTTTGAAGACTCAGAATGATAACATCTCGGGATTTAGCATTCAAGAGATTCTTTATCGCTCGGTGGAAACTGCGTCGGTATGAAAGCAAGAATTCCTCCGCACTTGCTCCTCCCACCTGCACAATAACAGAGCTCTCCACCATGGCATTGCTCACATCAACAACGTCAATATGGGCATTACTGAGCGCCGTAAACTTCCCATCAGTGACGGAGATATTGACGGTATAGGAGCCTTCATCCAAGCCCCCTTCCGCCACCAGCGTGCCGTCCTGGGGGCCGATGGAGAAGTACCTGGGGTTGACGCCGAGTGGGTCAGGTAGTATGGAGTAGGTAAGGGTGTCGTAGGGGTCTTCATCGGCAGCCTTGACTTTACCCAGATCACCACCGTAGTATTCCCCCGTGTGCACGAACACCGTAACTTCCAAGGGGAATACTATTGGCTCGTACCGAGACTCTTCAATTATCTGGAAAAGAAGTTTCAAAAGTATATAAGAGGTTTGTAAATGAGAATCAGTTGTGTTCCATGGGCACATCAGTTTTACGAAATCAAAGATGATCAGAGTAATCATGGATATATTTATTTGACAGAAAACTAAAAAGAAAATATTCATGATTACCCTTAACCTTCTCTTTCTCTTAGGTTTGTAAATACTGTACTGTAATTTGAAAAATACAGATAACGAAATACAAAAACTTAAGAGATAGTCTAAAGAATTTGATAACACTAGTGACTAGGCCTACCAAATTTACCATTAAGATATAAATTTAAAAAAGTACAAATTCAAACCATATAGAGTTTATTAATTTTATCCACTGTAACACACCATTAGAACATTATCAGTTATTTTCAGTCATTTAATTTCTTTGAAAATATGATATATATAAAAATGATAAGTACAGTACATAACTAATAGATGAATACTTTAAATCAAAATAACAAAAAAACCCACATAACACAAATAAAATAAAATCCCAAACCAACCTTAACATCGACCCAAGTTTCAGAGAAAAGTGGCGGGCGTCCGTTATCATACACTCTGATCTGGAGTCGGTAGTGTCCCTGGATCTTGTGGTTGAACTTGGTGGCGGTGCGGAGGTGGCCGTCCTGGGTGATGCGGAAGGCGGTATTGTGGTTGCCCGACCGGACCTCATAGGTGAAGGGTCCCCCGTTCTTGGCCGCGTTGTCGTCACCGTCCGTCGCATCAAACTTAAACACTAAGTGGTTTACGGGCTTGTCCTCCTGTTAAAGCAAAAATAAGGTGAAATTAAGGAAGGAAAATTATTGTTGTTAGTTCATTTGGGTGACCTACAGTAGATGTGTGTGAATTTGTGTTTTATTTTGTGTGTTCATTGTTTTTCCTTTGTGTTTTTGTTGTCCTTGTTCGGGCTCTGTCTCGAGTCGGCCACCCCATGAAAAAAAAAATGGGGAATGAGCCTGGGTAAATAGAATAGAGAGTTTATGTGTTGTGATAGACTGTAGCCTACTAGACTCAACTTAGGGACTGTAGACTGTTAAGTAGCCTGTAACTCTTATGAGACCCCAAGATTATGATTGAAGCTTCGAGATGTTGGGGTCTTCACAGGGGCGGATTTACATGTTATGGGGCCCTAGGCACTGGGGTTATGCGGGGCCCCTGTAAATGGGTGGGTGGGGGATGAGCGAAGCGAGCCCCCACAGCTGTGGCATTTGGGGGGGCGCTGTAAGCCCCCCCAAGAAAATTTTGGAGAATTGAGTACATTTAGGGGCATTTTGAGGCCTATGGAGGGAGTGAAATCCTGTAATTTATAGCGGTTTTAATATGACCATAGTGCTTCTCACTCATGATAATCAAAGAGACAAAGACCGATCATATATATCTGAAGAAATTCTCTTCTCACTGTCTGAGATGCTGGATTTCTTGTCAGAGCAGGTACTAGCATTCAGATAAAAATCAAACTGAAGTATTCTTTTTTAAATTGCCAGAAACTGGCTTCTCATCTTAATTTCTGAGCAAATACCCTTTGGTAATTACAGACTAAATAAAATATATGATGCAGTGGTCTTTCATATTAGTTTATTTTAAACATTTACCATTAGGATTTAATTTATTATAATGTTGGTACTAGATTGTAGAACGTTATTTGCTATATTACTATACAGTCTATACAGTGTAACAATTATAAAATAAAACTCACATGGTAGGTTTTTATATTTTCTTTGAAAATGTATATATATCAACTTTAGTGACATGGTATAATTCTTTTGTATACCCCTATATTACCTACGAGGTAGAAGTTTGCGGTAATGCAAATGAATTAAAAATTAAACCTTTATGTATTAACAAAAAATAAACTAAAATTATAAGAATAATTTAATCGGCTCATTGGCATTGCAGAGAACATTCAGCACCATTATTTAAATCCTTAACCCTCGTCTAGCGTTTTTTTGGGGGCTATTTTGGGCATATTCACGCCCTCCTGAATGATCAATCAAGTATCTGCATGAAAAGAAATGTATTCAGCAAAAAACTAGGCGCTACAAGCTTCAAATTGAGACCAGAACGAGCTACGTAGCACTCGTCGTTTCATGCAGTGCTACCACTAACATGGGAGTTTAGCATATAGCGGCATATTTTTTCCAGCTACGCTCACTACTGGATACACTGCCGGCCTCTCGAGAACAGAGGGAGCGTGAGTCAGTGAGCGGCGGTAAGCCCTGGGTGTCGGCCGTGTGGCCTGCTGCGCTCCCGGCCATTTGCACTAGATTTTAACCCTTTAAAAGCTTTAATAATGCTCCTAACTTGCTGCATTTTAGATACGGACTTAAGTCGGGCCCCGCTCTTTAAGTGTTAAAGCTATTACCATTCAAAAAAAATTGTTTCTTCAGTAGCTAAATTTATGTTTAATTTAAGATAATGAAAGATCTTACTTGATCTCTCCATACTAGCGTATTTTTATTTTCTTGATGTGAATTCAGGATTAGGTCAAGTTCACTTTTTATATCATGCATAGAACCTGAAGAGAATAAAACTGATTAGTCTAGGTGTACTCTAGTGAAATAATTTACCAATGTAATGTGCAAATACCGTACCGAATCCAAAAATTAGCATTTTTTAAACAACCCAAGACCTAAAAAATTTGGTATTCATTCAAGTTTGCATTTTAAACTCCACACCTTAAAAATGTAACAATTAATATGAATATATACTAATAATTTGACACAACATGAGCGGCTGAGCCTATTTGTGCTAATTCACTATAAATTATTATGTTCCTTCCACCAACCAACTCTACTCCTAAAATCGATTAATGAAATTTACAAACACATGTGGCAGTCCGTGGATTCGAACCCAGGATGCTCACACCGAAAATCAACACCTTATGCATCGCACCACGAAGACAGTTAAAAAATGGTGGACACTGCTTACGATTTATTATGCAACTTCGAATCCTGCATATCAATCTAAGCATGTACACACATCCCAACTGCAACTCACGTAGGCTATGTATATGTGAATGGAAAGAGCAATTAATGGGGCCTTAACCACTAGGGAAGTCCTCTCGATAAATTACCCCTGAACCAATATCAATTATTATGTTCCTTCCAACAACCAACTATACTCCTAAAATCGATTTATGAAATTTACAAACACATGTGGCAGTCCGTGGATTCGAACCCAGGATGCTCACACCGAAAATCAACACCTTATGCATCGCACCACGAAGACAGTTAAAGAATGGTGGACACTGCCTACGATTTATTATGCAACTTCGAATCCTGCATATCAATCTAAGCACGTACATACATCCCAACTGCAACTCACGTAGGCTATGTATATGTGAATGGAAAGAGCAATTAATGGGGCCTTAACCACTAGGGAAGTCCTCTCGATAAATTACCCCTGAACCAATATCAATTATTATGTTCCTTCCAACAACCAACTATACTCCTAAAATCGATGAATGAAATTTACAAACACATGTGGCAGTCCGTGGATTCGAACCCAGGATGCTCACACCGAAAATCAACACCTTATGCATTGCACCACCAAGACAGTTAAAGAATGGTGGACACTGCCTACGATTTATTATGCAACTTCGAATCCTGCATATCAATCTAAGCATGTACACACATCCCAACTGCAACTCACGTAGGCTATGCATATGTGAATGGAAAGAGCAATTAATGGGGCCTTTACCACTAGGGAAGTCCTCTCATTAAATTACCCCTGAACCAATATCAATTATTATGTTCCTTCCAACAACCAACTATACTCCTAAAATCGATTAATGAAATTTACAAACACATGTGGCAGTCCGTGGATTCGAACCCAGGATGCTCACACCGAAAATCAACACCTTGTGCATCGCACCACGAAGGCAGTTAAACAATGGTGGACACTGCCTACGATTTATTATGCAACTTCGAATCCTGCATATCAATCTAAGCATGTACACACATCCCAACTGCAACTCACGTAGGCTATGCATATGTGAATGGAAAGAGCAATTAATGGGGCCTTAACCACTAGGGAAGTCCTCTCGATAAATTACCCCTGAACCAATATCAATTATTATGTTCCTTCCAACAACCAACTATACTCCTAAAATCGATTAGTGAAATTTACAAACACATGTGGCAGTCCGTGGATTCGAACCCAGGATGCTCACACCGAAAATCAACACCTTATGCATCGCACCACGAAGACAGCTAAAGAATGGTGGACACTGCCTACGATTTATTATGCAACTTCGAATCCTGCATATCAATCTAAGTATGTACACACATCCCAACTGCAACTCACGTAGGCTATGCATATGTGAATGGAAAGAGCAATTAATGGGGCCTTAACCACTAGGGAAGTCCTCTCGATAAATTACCCCTGAACCAATATCAATTATTATGTTCCTTCCAACAACCAACTATACTCCTAAAATCGATTAATGAAATTTACAAACACATGTGGCAGTCCGTGGATTCGAACCCAGGATGCTCACACCGAAAATCAACACCTTATGCATCGCACCACGAAGACAGTTAAAGAATGGTGGACACTGCCTACGATTTATTATGCAACTTCGAATCCTACATATCAGTCTAAGCATGTACACACATCCCAACTGCAACTCACGTAGGCTATGCATATGTGAATGGAAAGAGCAATTAATGGGGCCTTAACCACTAGGGAAGTCCTCTCGATAAATTACCCCTGAACCAAAATCAATCTAAGTTGTTTTATGTGGCGCGAACTGGCGTGTTTATCATGACGTAACTGTGGCCAATGGCGGTTACTCTCGACATGGTGATGGGCTGGTCTATCAGAGTGAGAGCTGAGCAATCTCTGCCATACCCATAGCTTACTCTGACTGTTCCTTTAACTTTTATATTTTCTAGATCTCAAGTGACGGCGTCTCTTCCGTGGATTGACCTTCCTATCTACCAAGATTGGAAGCCAAAGCGTCACATTTTTCCCTTGCCCCTCTAATTGCTGAGGGGCACAGGGCCCTGGGTGGGGCTTTGGTTTCCCGGGCGTTTCCGCACCCTCCTCAGCTCCCCGCCATGGAGTGGCTTCGGTCACCCAGGCTTTATTGTGGTCGGCGGGGAGGGTTCTGTGGGGGCACTCGGTTGTGGCCTTGGAATTGCTTGGGGCCTTGGGGCTGTTCGGCCAGGCAGCTTGGGGAACAACAACAACTCTCGACATGGGAAATGGGTGAATCTGTGTTTTTTTTTAGTTGAGAAACTCTTATAATTTGTATGCATGTTTACAGCTCAACATTTGGCTTCACCACTGTTTGGTCAAGGGACGCCGATACATAAATTGAACAGAAAACGATATTAATATTACGAAATAGGCCTTAGAACCGAGTTCCCTCAACTCTGGACCAGGCTAAACATGCATAAACACTGCATGTATGTTAATTGCTGGCGAGCTGGGATTATTTCTTGATGTGCACCACATCATCAGGATGTTGGTCGATCTTTTGCAGAGCTTGAGTATTGAATTGAAAGGTATTAATTACGAAAAACAGACCTCACTGTTCAGGACCGCATATCTTGTTTACAAACGGCGTCTCTACACAATGGAGTCACTCCAGCTGGCTGAAAATGCCAATTCGTCACCAACGACTATATATATTAGTATTTTGTTCTGGAGTTTAATGGAATTATATCGATATTGCCCATATACATATTACAGTATGTTCATGCCAAGTTATGACCCTGCATTAATCTTTGTTTTTTCGTTCATCTTTGAGCTAATGTAGGCAAACAGCCTAAGGAATAAGGAGATTGATTAGCAAGGGTCTAGATTCCATAGACCTATGCATACAAAATTGCACCGCCACCTACGGGAACTATAATTATTTTATGTTCTAAAAGTCTTAATGCCATTAATCCCAATAGTACTGGGAATGGGGTAATCGCTAAAAAAAATATATATAACCGAAAATGCAAACTGTGAATCACCTTTCCATTTTTTTTTTCCAAGCCATGGTGTGGGCCCCTTGGGAGCGTGGGGCCCTAGGCCATGGCCTACTGGCCCCCCCCCCCTCCCCCCCCCCCCCTAAATCCGACACTGGGTCTTCATATGTGGTGCACTAAATGATCTCAGTGGATCTTCAAGGTGTTGGTTGCTTTCTTTGTGCCACACTAGATAACGAGTATACTGTATATTTTTTCCAAATAGTAAAAAAACATGTCTGGACAAATTTCAAAAAGTAGTCTGGAGACATTTTACCATGGCCATCCCTTAGCTGAGTCTTCCCAGGAGAAAGCAAGAGGTTGGTTGCTGAAATGCCAAAACTAAAATACAGGTGATAATAAACCTCTCCACAATTAACTCCTCAATTCATAATACTGTAGCCAAACTTTAAACAAATTATCACCTGTACATATGCAGTATGATTGGTCTCAACAAACATGGGCGAGTTATCATTAGCATCACTGATTTCCACATTGACCATAACCGCCCCGGACCGCTGTGGGATGCCCTGGTCCAGAGCGATCACCTCCAGCTTGTAAGAGGAGGTTGACTCTCGGTCCAGTGGACCAGCCACAAACAGCCAGCCAGTTAACCGGTCGATGCGGAACTGGTGTTCCGAGTCTCCGCTGGCGATGCCATACGTTATCTTGCCATTGGCCAAGCTGTCTAAGTCCGTTGCCACTACCTGAGAGATAAACAAAAATAGTGGTTTTATGAGTATAAGTACATCTTTAATTATGAGCATATAAAATATTCTTTACTAATATGAGTTTCTTACCAGTACAGTAATATCATTCTAATTGACAATAACAGAAAATAGGTGTTGATGTTGATAAGTGTAAATAAACTAACCTTTATGAGTTTGAATAAATCTCTAACTTCATAAAGGTAAATAAATCTCTACTCGCATTAACACATAAATGTTCACCTGTATAAGTTTCTCCCCAGTAATGGCAGCCTCGTTGACGATGACGGAATAGGAGTTCTGGAGGAAGATGGGTTCATTGTCGTTGACATCAGTGACAGTGATGTTAACGGTGGCATGGTTGGTGAGGGGAGGTTCGCCCCCGTCTGTGGCCTGTACTGTCAGGAGGTAGGAGTTGGCACGTTCATAGTCCAGCCCCTCCAGGATTGACACCACGCCTGGGGATTTCATTGATGAATGATAATATAGTGGGTTTAATGTTGCTTTGAAATACTGGTATTAGTCATGAAACAAGCATAAAGTACAGTACAGTATATTGCATGATACTAATTCATGATCCCAGTCTATTCACTCCAAAAAATTATGACATTTCAAAATTTACTACCAGTATAATCCAATTAACCCCTACTGTACCAGAGTGTATTACTATAAATGTACCCTCCAGTACCAGGCATTGTGGCAAAAATGGCTTCAGAGTCAAGAGAGCATACCCTCTCACCCCGAAAGTTGAAGGAATACTGTCCCAGCTAGCTCCCACAGGCTTGGATCCAGGCTGAGAAGTGTTGCCAAGGTCTCAGAGTAGTGTTTACAAGTCACGGTACCTGGTATCGCTCGATACAGGCAGTTACAAGGACCGCATATTATGGACGAACGTCGTCCGTCGCTGGTACTTACGAATTACTTTTTTACTGTCGGCCAACGTACGTCGCTGGAACAGTAGGTGTTAATTAATTTAAATCCCAACACCAAACACCTCCCAATGAAATTAATCAAAGCATGTGCTCCTCCCAGGATTAAAACCTGGGATACAACATACAGATCTTAAACACTTTAACCATTAAAGTGAATAGGGTAAGACGGGGTAATTTCGCAGCGACGCTAATAATTTGCATTCAAACGCCGATATCTCCGAAACTGTTGCATGGATTCGGCTGCAGTTTGGCTTAGAATGTAGAACAGTTTTGGCTTAGGTTGTAGAGCTAGTTTGGCTTAGGTTGTATTGTTAGTTTGGCTTAGGTTGTAGAGCTAGTTTGGCTTAGGTTGTGTTGCAGTTTCGCGGGGCCTGGCGCTGGGGCTAGCGGTGCGTCTGACGGTATGGTCGGGTGTGTGTGGGTGTGTTTGTATGTGGGTGCGTACACTGTGGTGGTATGTGTGACACAGTGTTAGAAATAGCCGTCAGCTGCTGCCTGGTACTTTGCACTAGCACCCTACACGCCACACCCACACGAGACACGTCCACACCCGCACTAAATACTTCCACACCCGTAGGCCTAATAAATACGTCCACACCTGCACTAGACAGGTCCACACCCACACTAGACACAGTGGCGCCTAGGCCTACACGTGTGACACACCTGCATCTCTGCCCGCCCTGTTCAGTTGTGTGTGTGCACGTGCAAAGTTTTTCTATTGGCATGTTAGTGGCAATTTGGGTTCGTGAACGTTTTCTTTGCTTTTACCTGCGCGCTAGTGTTTTGTCTGGCCATTAATCATATAATGTTATCTAGTTTACTAGCTAGATGATGTGTTAAATAGGTCGCGGCGAAATTACCCCGCCCGGCAGGGTAATTTCGCCGCGAGAGTAACTTTTTTTGTTTTTTAAATCGGCAGCATGACCAAAACATTACATATTTTTTTTGTTTTTTGTTGGGGCATCTATAGCTGAAAGGCTGAATGTATAGATACAAAATAAAAAAATAAAAAATTTCATTAGTGGCAGTTTCTATTCGTCAAAAAACGCGATTTTCGGCGAAATTACCCTGACTTACTCTACAGCATACTTAAATAAACAAATATTCAAAGGTCCATAGCTTCATACCTGTTTTGGAATGAATAGTAAACTTCCTGTGTTCGTTGCCCCCAATAATGGAATAAGATATCTCTGCGTTCTTGCCAGAGTCTCTGGACGTGGCAAGAACACGGACGATCTCCGAGCCGGTGTTTTCACTCTCCGTCACCGTGGTAAAGTAGGTGTGGCTCGCAAACTCCGGGGGGTTGTCATTAATATCTGGAAATAAAGAGGAAAATCAATTCAGGTGGGTTATCATTTAATATCATTTGGGTGTGAGCTGGTCCTATCCAGAATGAGGTTTGGCATCCTCTACCCATGGACCTTTATCATATTGAACAATGTTTCGCTTAGCCCACAGAACCCCAGCGACGCAAACAGTGCGTCGGCAATGTTTGTAATACTAAACCCCAGCGACGCATACGTATGCGTCATTGTTAATTACTCCTGTCCTATGGCACCTAGAGGGCTCATATTTGTATGGGAACTGTGTAAGTATCCCATACAACCATGCCGATGGTTGAAAACTCTCAAAGTCCAACCACGTGCGCGTGAGCGCGCAAAAACCTGTTTTTGCCTTCACATTTCCCCTCTTGTAAATCCGACTTTCGGGTGCACCGTAGGACCCCTTAATGACCTAGGGGATTGGTTTTTTGTGGGTTTTCCTTCATTCCTAAGCCATTCCTGGTGTTTTCTGGATTTTTTTCTTTTTTCAAAACCTGCCGGTCCTGGGTGGTACATGTATTATAAACTAGCTGGGGCTCAGTGGGTTAATGGAAGTTTTATCGAGTGAATTGATAAAGCTTGAATTAAGCAAGACTTAGTCCACTACAACACAGTGTATCAATATCATTCTGTCGGCTACAATGCCTTTTCCACACTATATATGGTATGTATGTATGCATGTATGTATTTACTTAGGCCCATTCCTCAATTTACCTTTTTTTTTCTGGGGGTGGCCGACTCAAGACAGAGCCCGAATAGGGAAAACATAACTGAAAACAATGAACACACAAAAACAAAATATCCTACAAATTCACACACATCTAGGTCATCCAGGAGAAGACTCGGAGACCAGGGTCACCTAGGTCCCTCCAGCACTTCCCCGGCCCATTCATAAAAACATTGACCCTCCTAGGTAACTCTACCGAAATACAAGTTAGATATAAAGCTAAAGCCGGTATCACACGAGCGCTTTTTCACTCAAACATTTATCCTCAACACCGATCTGGCAGCTTATGTGGTAGACATATACAATAATTTGGTTGCCTAAATTCATCTATCATCAGTCTAGTTTCTGATACCGTTGCTAAATATTCCAAAAATGGTACCAGAAATTTGTTGATCATCGAATGTTGACTAGTGTCATACCGGGTCAAGTCTTAGTACTGTAAATAGTTCAACAGCTTCAGAGATTCACTTCAAGATATTTGGATTCATGAACATCCATAGATATTATAAAAAACAAAAAACACAATTGCATACCTGAGACGAGAACTAGTATATTTGTCCGTGATGACAGTGGAGGAGTGCCGTGGTCCGTGGCGGTCAGTGTTAGGTTATACATGGCCCGGTTCTCTCGGTCCAGTGTCTGGGTCACACTCAAGATACCTGTTTGGCGGTCCAGTTGGAAGATCTCGCTACCCTCAAGTCCGTAACTTACTTTACGATTCAATCCTGAAATAAGATACCGGTACAAAAGTTGGAATAATAATAGTTGTAATAATTGCTGGAATATCTATAACATAATATGGAAAGTCAAGAGAATTGGTAAATTTCCAATATAAATATCAGTACCATACCACATTACCAGTGGTATGTATGCTGATAAGTGTTCTACTTAGTGTAGATTAAATTAATGAAAAGAGTTAGGCAAAGGTAGGTTTGAACAAAGTAACCTGATAATTTTTCTACCATAGTCATCATCGTTAGAAAAAAAGCAAAGAACAAAACAAAACCAAAACAATTAATTTGTTGAAGATAAATATGATCACAATAGATGATGATCAATTCATAAGAGTTAGTTATTAGATCACTGTTACTAAGAATCACAAGGCATTCATACCTTTATCAGGGTCTGATGCATGAACTTTCAGGAGCAATATATTTTCTGGCGAATTCTCAGGCACATTAATGCTATAGCTGGGAATGCTGAAGATGGGAGCATTATCGTTGACGTCCGTGATCTCAATATCAATTTGACACATGCAAAACCAATCCAGATTTCCTCCGTCTTTCACAATAGCCTGAAGTGAGAAGTGCGGCTGAGTCTCGCGGTCCAGTTTCTTAGCGATTGTGAGCTGGCCAGATTTAGCATCCATCTGGAAGAGTGCAGCCCCCTCCCCCGTGATGGAGAACTGGGGGGTGGAGGTGAGGTCTGGGTCAGTGGTAGTGACTGTCAGTAGTGGGGTGCCGGGCAGTGCCGCCTCACTCACTCTGTGCCGGTACTGGGGCACAGTACACAGGGGTCCGTTGTCTGTGGAGAGGAAGGATACCAGATATAGTAAACTCAACAGGACAAGGACAAATGCCTCCCACAAACTCAGACTTGCTAGTGTGAATGTTGGTAGTTTGAATCTGCATGCGAATGAAGTGGCTGAGATGTGTGAGAGGAGGTGAGTGGACGTCTGCTGTACCCAGGAAACACTCTGTGGATTGTCGGAAGGAGGAAAAGATATAATAATGATAATCTTCTAGTTACTTATATAGCGCCCGTATCTCCTCCTTCGAGGATTCACAAGCGCTTGGCTTTCTTTAGTCTACCAGAGACCATTACCCACCCCCCTTGCTCATGGGGAGATGGTAACCGCCGGCTGTATCCCAGAAAAACTTTTCAATCTGAGCGGGGATTGAACGCGAGACCTTCAAGATGGGAATCAGGCACGCTATCAACTGAGCCAGCCGGACGGCTGGATGGGTGTGGAGACTGATAAAGCGAAAGGAGGAGTGGGTGTTCTGGTGGCTGAAGAGCTGGCGGAAAGTGTGTTTCAGATTACGAGAGTTAGTGAAAGGCTGATTGTTTTGAAGTTGAAAGTTGGTGAAAGAATTCTGAATGTGATATCTGCATATGCCTCACAGGCTGGTTTATAGAAAGAGATAAAAGAAGACTTCTAGAATGACAGTCAGTGTCATTTCAGGCCTCTCGGAGAATGAAATAACAATCGTGGGGGGGGGGGGTGGAGGACCTCAATGGTCACGTGGGAGCATCTGCAGATGGATATGAGGGGGTACATGGAGGAAATGGTTACGGAAGGAGAAATCTGGAAGGCGAATATATATTGGAGTCCTGCGTTGCACTCAACATGGTTGTGTGTAACACAAAATTCAAGAAAAGACAGAGCCACCTGATCACATATAACTCTGGGGTCTCCAGTAGCCAGATAGATTACATCTTGGTTAACAGGAAAGACTGGAAACTAGTTCGAGATGTAAAGGTCATCCCGAGCGAAGAATGTATCCCCCAGCATAAGCTACTTGTGTGCAACATGAGCTTATACAGAGATCCTAAGCGCAAGAAGGTATACATACCCAAAAGGAAAGTGTGGCTGCTGAAGAACAAGGAAGTTAGGGATAGGTTTCATAGTGAACTGGAGGAAATGAATAGAAATAAGGAAGCTAGGCCTAACGATGTACATAGTCAATGGAACTTTCTTAAGCATAGCCTTATCGCTGCCACTGACAAAGTCTGTGGGAAAACAAAGGGTCACCCCAGGAATAAGACCTCCTGGTGGTGGAACGATGAGGTAGAACATGCTGTGAAAGAGAAAAGGAGATGCTTCAAAGCATGGAAGAAAGGAGGCAGCAAGGAGGAATACCAGGCAGCTAAACGAACTGCCAAAAGAGTTATTTACAATGCTAAAAATTGCATTAAGGACCTGGTCCTCGAACAAGTGTGTAACACTGACAATCCCAATGGGATCAACCTAGCTAGGCGAGTTAAAAATGACAGTAGGTATATTATAGGTGAAGAGTGTGTTAGAAACGATAATGGGAAGATTGTGTATGCAGAAAATGAAATCAGAGAAGCATGGAAGGCACACTATGAACGATTGCTAAATGTAGAGTTTGAATGGGATAAGGAACAGCTTAGTATCGAAAAACCAATATCTGGGCCCCCTCCTTTGATAGCACCAGCTGTAGTGAGCGACGCAATCAATAAAATGAAGGACGGTAAAGCTCCAGGTTGCTCCGACATTGTCGCTGAGATGATAAAAGCCTCAGGGGAGACTGGTGTAAACTTAGTTACTGAGTTGATAAACACCATTATTAAGGATGAGAAAATCCCAGAGGATTGGCTCAAAAGTGTGATAGTGAATATATACAAAGGAAAAGTGGATGCGCTAGATAGAGGAAATTATAGGGGCCTGAAAATGCTTGACCAAATCATGAAGGTCTGTGAGAGAGTCCTTGAGGGTTTGATCAGGCAAAGCATCTCTATTGATGATATGCAGTTTGGTTTTATGCCAGGACGGGGCACAACCGATGCTATCTTCATAGTCAGGCAGATACAGGAGAGATACTTACCAAAAGGCAGGGATCTTTACTTTGTGTTTGTAGACCTGGAGAAGGCCTTTGATAGGGTGCCTAGAGATGTTGTGCAGTGGGCTATGAGGAAACTTGGTGTGGAAGAGTGGCTGGTGCGTGTGATAATGAAGATGTAGGAGGATTCGCGAAGTGCGGTGAGGGTGAAAGGTGTACTGAGTGATGAGTTCACAGTCCGTGTTGGAGTCCATCAGGGTTCAGTGTTAAGCCCCCTCCTCTTTATTTTGGTCTTGGAGGCACTGTCTAGAGTTTTTAGAGGCGGACTCCCGTTGGAACTGTTTTATGCAGACGATTTAGTCCTAATAGCTGACAGTGTGCAAGATGCTGAGGCCAAATTCAGAGAGTGGAGAGAGGGCATGGCGAGCAAGGGTTTAAGAGTCAATATTAACAAAACCAAGGTTATGCATTGTAGATTGAGACGAGGCAATGTGGAAAAGAGCGGTGCATACCCATGTGCAGTGTGTGGAAAGGGAGTGGGCGCTAACTCAATTCAATGTAGCATCTGTTGATGTTGGTACACCATGGGAGTAAAAACTGTAGTAGAATAAAGGGACCCCTGCCGAAGGATAAGTTAGAAATAGAGAAATTTGAGTGCGTAGTGTGCAAAGGCAAGCTTGTTTTAGGTGATGATCCTGTGGCTGTGAATTTTGGAAATGAGTCTTTGGAGCTGGTGAACAAGTTTTGTTACCTAGGAGATACCATCTCTGCCGGTGGTGGGGCCGAGGCTGCCACTGTTGCTAGAATTAGGTGTCGCTGGGGGAAGTTCAGAGAACTGATGCCAATCCTGACCATGAAAAGAATGCCTCTCCCCCTGAAGGGAAAGTTGTATGCCTAGTGATAGAAGTGCAATGACGTATGCCTCAGAAACGTGGGCCGTTAAAGTAGAGGATGTCAACAGAATGGAGCGTAATGAGATGAGAATGGTGAAATGGATGTGTGGGGCCAGGCTACAGGATAGAATAACAAATGTTGAGCTGAGAAGACGTTTAGGTATAAAGAGTGTTAGCGAGGTGATGCGTACAAGTAGACTGGGATGGTGTGGACATGTGGAGAAATGGATGAAAAAAATTGGGTGAAAAAATGCAGGTCTGTGATTGTGGAGAGAGCTGCACCAAGGGGTGGACCGAGGAAGACCTGGGATCGGACTATACGTGCCGATCTCAAATCCAAGAACTTGACAAGTGAAGCAGCCCTTAACAGGGTTGCCTGGAACACCGCCATTAGGACAAGAGACTGAAACTGCACTTATGTATGGAACACTCTGTCTTAAAATTTTATGTATGTATGTATGTATGTATTATTTAAAGTACTGCACAAAGCAGTACTTTAGATTCTCCATATTCTAAGAAGTATGAGTATAAAACAATTAATATTTAGAGTGGAGACCATATGTTATGAAAATTTATCAAGTGACTAAAGCATATAGCTAAAGAACATAGAACTGGTTTTCAACTGCAAGATAGATAAAGGGAAGTACAATCGTGCTAATAAGTGATGTCTCGGCACCAAGTATAATTTGATCAATAATTGGTATCAGCAATATCTATACTTCATTTCTTCATATCAAGTGAAATATACAAATATGTTCCTACACTTACCCACCCTATTCAACATCTGACAAGACATTAATACAGCACACCTAGCCTTATGAGGGTTTCTGCCCAGTAGGCTGTTGAAAAATAGTTTTATTATTATTATATTAATACAGCACAGAGCAAGTCAAACATAATGACAGCTGTGACATGACTTATTAGAGCGACCGTACTGCAAGAAAAACAACTTACCATTAATATCCAGCACTTCGATAAAGACCCAAGCCTTGGCCACAAAGACCCCATCGGTGGCAGTAACTTCCAGGGCGTAGTGATCCAGAGTCTCGCGGTCCATGGTCCGGGCCACATATACCTGTCCACCCCCTCTGATGTGGAAGTGGTTGTGGTGGTTGCCGGCAGTGAGGTGGTAGACTACACCGTGAGTACCTACCAACGCCTCTCCACCTAGCGCCCCACCACCACCACCACCACCCAGGTCATAGTCCAGCACCTCTAGTTGGACCACCACTGTTCCCGGCAAAGCATCCTCTCTCACTGTCAATAAAAGAATATAAAGTTAAAAATGTTTTCCTCTTTTAATATTAACAATAATTTGAGCATCCTCAATGTCAGCGAAAAATACTAAGTTAATAATTTTTTATAAAGTTTTTGGTTGAAGACTAGAGGTGGGATAAAAGTCTCACGTAAGGCCGACGTTAATTTTTATTATTCCACCAGTAAAGCCAATCTAAAAAAGTCATATACAATATAATGTGATACACGTCTGCATTGTACACTAATGTCTAGAATAATTTTAATTGATAGTTTATAATGTAAAATTGTAAAATAAACAAACCAAAACTCAGACGAACACAGTAAAAAGACAAAAGAACTGATCAAAATCGCTATGTGGAAACAACGCTTTAGTAAAATAATATTATAAATAAAAGAAGAGACAAGTATATACCTGAAGCATGGTAGTTGTCCTTTACAAATACTGGAGGATTGTCATTGTAATCAATGACTTCCACAATGACACTCGTAGTTGATGTTCTGCGTGGGCTGCCATTATCTTTTGCTAGCACCTAAAGAGAAGAATATGAAGGTTGTTATATATAAAATGTCTACCTAAGTATCTGCCAAATTGCTTTCTCATTAGATACTATACCATCTTTATAACTTATATAAAATTACACAAAGGACTGAGAAACATCATGTGAGGATGGGCCATATTAAGTTAATGTTTCATAATAAAGACACTTCCTGACATGCTTTTCTCTTACCATATTTATGTATGTATGTATTGTATGTAGGCCTATACACTCAGGCACATACCCCAATGCTAGGGGGTGGCCGACTCAAGACAGAGCCTGAACAGCAACCTTTGAAATTCTAATTCTTAGGGTCCGGGATCACTTTCGCGTTCCCTCGCCCCTTTCTTGTCTTGTTGAGTAGGATAATTTTACAATGGAAGGAGGATTCCTAGCCTCCTGTGCCATATGGTGAGTGAAAGAATTACTTAAATAGTTAATTCATATTTTTTCACCAACCAACTTTACTTCTAAACTCAATTAATGAAATCAACAAATACATGTGGCAGTCCAAGGATTCGAATCTAGGATACTCACACCGAAATTCCGCCCATTTATGCATTACGCTATCAAGACAGTTAAAGAATTATGCACAAGCCTACGATTTATTATGCAGTTTCGAATCATGCATATTAATCTGAGCATGTACAGTCTACGACAGAACTGTTGTCATGGCCTGAGGCAATGTGTCAGTTCACTTATCTTTTAATAGATGGCCCTTTAATCGCTTCTAATAAAAGGGGGCGGGGTTAAATATAGAGGTTGGAAGGAGGAGGAGTCAAACTTGTGTGTGTGTGTGTTCTAGAACAGCACGCAGAATAAGTTTATTTTAACATAACACACAGGCTATATTATGAGATTAGCTCATGCTGGATCACAAATAAGTAACACACATCAGGTGTTGCGTTATTTATGGAATTTAATATACAGACAATCAAGTTTCTATCCTTCGAACTTCCCATTCCCCCTCCTCCCCCTCTCCCTTTCACCCCAACTCTCCTTCTTCACCCACTTTCTCTCCCCTCCCTCCCACTCCTCTCTCTCTCTCTCTCTCTCTCTCTCTCTCTCTCTCTCTCTCTCTCTCTCTCTCTCTCTCTCTCTCTCTCAAGGACGTAAATGATACCCTCTAAAATACGCAGATTAATACTACGGGATTGTTTTGAATTTACATATACATAATAAATGTTAGGGATGACTAAAATAACAAACATATATTGATTAGGCATAGGATAACTAGCGAGGCAGCGAACAACACCTGTTGCTCGCTGCCTAGCTAGTTATCCTATTCATACTTAAGCTACGATTCCAGAAGAACACGTCTATATTTGTTTGTAAATATATTAGTGTAACAATAACACTTAGGATTCAAGTTATATGTGTTGGCTTAAGGAATAAGTTGAATAATACATATACTTATGACCTCCACAATTTGTAATGTTCGGGGAGATGGCGCTTCAACCTCTCTCCTCTGTCCATCACATGCAAGCACCAACCCACCCACACCAATACTAACACAGGATACAAAACACACTCACACACTCACACCCGATAACATAAAACGCACATCACACACATGATCACATACAATGTAATGGGCACAAATCACTCACACATGATAACATAATTATACCACACACACACACACACACACACACACACACACACACACACTGGTCCAGGCAAACTAGAAAAGGTATTAGCATTATTGAGGAAATGCTGCTGTCTTCAGTGCGTGCCATGGCCATCCTGAGCCTTACGACGTATACAGACTAATAACACACATGTACCAAATTCGCTACAACTTCGTCTCTCTCCATCACCCCTTCTCCCCTCTCTACACTCTTCAGATAATAGGAAAAGTAGAAAGTAGCTACGAGGTGCCGTTTCAAAGTGTTATCCTTCAATATCTTCACCTGACCTGACCCCATCCGGGGTTTAGCTGGTCCACAAGGGTGTGTGACATGAACCCAATAGAGAATTTGTAGGCCATCATGTCATGGAGTGTCCACCTGGGGAGGGTGACATAAGCTCTACAGCTTCACTACCCTACATCCTCAACAAGAAGAATGCCATGGAGTGGAATGTGGTCCAGGTTAGAATTGAAAAGGGCGGGAGGAGTAGGATCGGGGGGCAGGGGGCGGGGGGAATCCGTCGCCGCCCTAATATAAGTTGGAAAATGTTTAAATCAGCTCCAACGAGAATACAGGAGGTAATTGATGCAGCTTGTGGGTGGAGATCATATTGATTAAATAAATATAAATTGTAAATTTTTACATTTAAGAACCCTTTATATATATATTATATAATGTGCATGTCTTTCCAATGTTCACCGTAACATAATGATGGTGAAATAATACATATTAAATTAAATTCAAGGTAACATACACAGAGCTATAGTATACTTTTAATTATGTTTGGACGATAATTTAAACAATTCGAAGTAAACATATAAAAACCTAAACAATTTACAGTATATCAACTTTAAAACAACATAACCAGATTGCTTGGATTATTGTTAATTGTTCAATTCGATGACCTACTGTATAGTAAATCATTGCAATGGGTAGCGCCGAACTGTTTACTGATAATGGGAAGCCACAGTAATTAAGCTTATAATTAAGAATCCACTGAGAAAAGTATAATGCAATAATCATAGCGTGTCATATTACATGTTAAGGTAGATTATGAATTGGTCAACCACAGTGCTGTGAATAGTGGTATGGAAGAAAAACAGATTTACTCTAATATCAAAATTTGTGTTTATTACAAAGAAACACGTTTCGGCTCATCTAAAGTGTTTTCTCCAACTGAACCGATATTATCTTGTCTTTATGATATAATTATATATTTGGTTATAATTAGGTCCAAGCTAGATTACAATGTGATTCAACTTGTCTTGATGCGTGGATTGTAACATCCCGTTTAAATTACTTATATATTTATACAATTGTTCACACTAACCAGGACGCCAAGGTTGGCAACTTTGAGTGTTTTGCAACGGAGCATATCTATTTATTTTCTATGACACATTGTATAAGGTAAAGAATAGAATACGAGTTAATAATTGAGAATCAGTAGAGGTAAACAGAACAGTATTATTAAAACACCAAAGTAATTTTTATGGACGGCTTTGAACACGATGATGGGGAAAATTATATATTCGGTTAGGAGAGAGAAGGGGGAGAGAAAAAGAGAGAAGGGGGGAGATAGGATAAGGCAGCAGAGAGAAGGGGAGGAGGGGGGAATGGGAAGTTCGAAGGATAGAAACTTGATTGTCTGTATATTTAATTCATTAAATAACGCAACACCTGTATATGTAAATTCAAAACAATCACGTAGTATTAATCTGCGTATTTTAGAGGGTATCATTTACGTCCTTGAGAGAGAGAGCGAGAGAGAGAGAGAGCGAGAGCGAGAGCGAGAGCGAGAGCGAGAGCGAGAGCGAGAGAGAGAGAGAGGTGGGAGGGAGGGGAGAGAGAGAGGTGTGGGAGGGAGGGGAGAGAAAGCGGGTGAAGAAGGAGAGTTGGGGTGAAAGGGAGAGGGGGAGGAGGGGGAATGGGAAGTTCGAAGGATAGAAACTTGATTGTCTGTATATTAAATTCCATAAATAACGCTACACCTGATGTGTGTTACTTATTTGTGATCCAGCATGGGCTAATCTCATAATATAGCCTGTGTGTTATGTTAAAATAAACTTATTCTGCGTGCTGTTCTAGAACACACACACACACGTTTGACTCCTCCTCCTTCCAACCTCTATATTAGCCCCGCCCCCCTTTATTAGAAGCGATTAAAGGGCCATCTATTAAAAGAAAAGTGAACTGACACATTGCCTCAGGTCAAGACAACAAGTTCTGTCGTAGACTGTACATATATTCCAACTGTGCTATGGTAGCCTAATGTATAAGAGGAAGGTGGAAGGGCAAAGAGGGAGATCTTTATACAGTAACTACAAGATAAACAAATTTGCAAATGAACTGACCCTGAGTTCGTATTTTGATTTAGTCTCTGCGTCGAGTTCCTGGTTGAGTGAGAGCCATCCAGAGTACGGGTCGAGGGTAAAGAGCGGCTCCTCCACCAGGGGCGACTGTTCCTCCAAGATGTAGCGGATCTCTGAGTTGCTGCCAGCATCATCGTCTTTGGCAAACACTACAAACAGAGTAAGGAGGAGGTGAAAATACCATAGCAAACAACATGTGTATAAATAGAATTGTTTATTCATGTTGGTGGTGTTATGGGTTATATGCTTATGTTCTGGGTGTGGTGTCCCGAGTTCGAATCCCGGGAGGACCATATGCTTTCATTAGTTTATTCAAGTACATTGGGGTTTGTAATTGATGATTAATGATAAGAACGGGGTGTTACTTATATCTAACATTGGTCTTAACACCAATAACACCCCAAATTAAATAAATGAAAGCATGTAATTCTTCCGGGATTTGAACCCAGGATATCACATACAGAACTTATATGCTTTAACCATTACACCATCAAGACAGTTTATTAACATATTCCAGAATATATGAAAGAATATTTAAATATGTGCACAGTACAGTACAGTACAGTATGCTTAGAACTGTATATAATTTTGTTCTCATTGTTTTAAATTCATGTAGGCCTACAGTTATGTCGGATTAGACTCTTCCTCAGTTCATTGGTTATGGCATGATCGAATCAGAAAAGTATAGGTGAACCAGGAGAAAAGGGAAACTGCTCCGTATATCAAACCATTATTTACCTTGATAAATGAAAGTGTTGGTGACTAAAGATTAAACATTTGTGTAATATAACCTACCCAAAATATTGATCTTGAAGTTTTAGCTATTGTCTTAAAATGTATGCTTAAATTATAATGCAGTCAAGCATTACTATTACCTTTGACAACATTGGAGCCGGAAGGTGTGTTCTCAGCAACGGACACGTAGTATTTCTCACTCTCAAATGCAGGAGAACAATCATTCACATCTTGAACCTGTAAAATAAAATTATAGTTAGAAAGACAAAAAAATCCCCAGCAAGAATGAATAGTGTAGATGGAGGGGGTTGGGCATTATAATGTAAAACTTGCAAAATAAACAAACCAAAACAGGGACGACACAATATAAAAGCAAATGAACTTATCAAAATCGCTATGGTTAGAAAAAAAAAAATCCCCAGCAAGAATGAATAGCGTAGATGGAGTGGGTTGGGAAGCAAGATAAAATGTACTTTCAGGATTTTGGTGAAACATTTTCTATTGCACTAGACATCTACAGTTTCTTATAAGAGTCTGGCACAAATAACTTATTTCTAAACTGCCATCCTTCAGTTTCTATCTCTCTATCCGTGTCTTTATCTCCAATTAAATGTTTGTCCGTTCCATAGCGGAGGTTGTGGACGGCTATCGTTCACATCCTTAACCTATCAACTCCGATATTCCTCAGGATTCTGTCCTATCTCCAGTTTTATTTATAATATTCAATATAATTTTGTCAACTGTACTTCAATGCTGATAATAATAAATGTGCTTCAGAGCTTTCTCAGTCTATAGCACGTCTTTCAGCACGCATGGGTCGTCTCCTATACGAAGCAGTCCGCAGCCATGGATAAAAAAACGCCATCCGAGAAGAAGCAGCAGTGACATAAATCATCCAACGCCAAGCAAAAAACAGAGGCATCCGACGACCACCAGCGATAAGGAACGAAGACAGCGAGGACCGAGGACAGCCATGAACATAAATGTAGATCCGACAAGAACCAAAAATATTATTAAAGAGCGTTCCGTGAGTTCTAAAATAACAAATTTAAAGGTTTTCTATGCAAACGCTCGTAGCATACGCAATAAATTTTCAGATTTGGAGGAGCTAGTGTTTACAGAAAATTATGATGTGATTGGCATAACAGAATCTTGGCTCAATACAGAAGATAGAGACTTTTTAGCAGAGTATTCACTTCCCGGTTATGTAATGTTTGAGAAAAGCCGAATAAATCGAAATGGAGGTGGCGTTTTACTTTATATCAAAGAAAGTCTTAACCCTACCCTCTTGTAAAAACCTCAAATTGTGAACGTCGACACATCTTTTGTGCTAATAAAGAATAATAAAGGTACAAAAATAATACTTGCATTAATATACAGACCTCCAGCTCAATCAGTGCAAACTGACCGAGAAATTTACGAACAAATTGCAGATGTAAGTAACTCACAAGATACCGTAATATTTGGCAACTTTAATTTACCTGTGACCAAGTGGGGCGATACTCTTACTTCACACTCCGGACATGACTTGTATACGAACTTGCAAGAGAGTTCGCTTTATCAATTTGTTCAAACGCCGACCCATGGTAATAACGTTCTTGACATTGTACTTGCAACAAAAGAAGAATTGATAGAGACTTTGAATGTTGGTGATGAATTCAGTAACAGCGACCATTGTACGATAACTTTCACTTTAAAGTTTACTAGTAACGAACCAAATAGTAGCATCGAAAAAGTCCCTAATTTCAAGAAAGCAAACTACCATAAAATTAGAGCTATGTTTAAAAAAACTGACTGGAGCTTTTTAATTAACAATAACGACATAAATACATCTTGGAAGTTATTCGAAACCACTTACCTAAAAGCAGTGCAAGACTGCATACCATCGAAAATACGGCGTCCAGGCCATAATAATAAGCCCAAATGGTGGAATAAAGATATTTCAAACTGCCTGCTTGCTAAAAAATTTGCTAATGATAGATTAAAATCCTCACAAAATGACGAAGAACGGGTGAAATTTGTAGAGCTACGACGCAAAGCCAAAAAGTTAATTAAGCAAAGTAAAAAGACCTTAGAGTTACATATTGCGAATCAAAGTAAAACAAACCCGAAAGAATTCTATAGTTATATCAGAAAGAAAAAAGTAGTTACTTCAACTGTTGGACCGTTAGTCGATGAAAATGGAGAATACACCAAAGACGAAGTACAAATGAGTAATGCCCTCAATACCTTCTTTGCATCAGTTTTTTACAACAGAAGACCTCAGTGATATCCCTACACCATCGCCGATTCAGATTGATAATTCAGATGTTCTAAGCAATATCACCGTTACAGAGAGAGAAGTATTGAATTGTTTAGATAAACTCAAGGTAAATAAAACGCCTGGACCTGATACAATCTCGTCTAGAGTTCTAAAGGAAGCTAAGGATGAGCTCTCCAAACCACTGACATTACTATTCAATAAATCCTTGCAGTCTGGAACTATGCCTGATCAGTGGAAGCTAGCCAACGTAACACCGATATTCAAAAGAGGCAGCAAATCCCTACCAAGTAACTATCGTCCAATTAGCTTAACCTCAGTTGTATGTAAAATGCTAGAAACGGTCATAAGAGACAGACTCGTAAATCACTTAGAGGAAAATAACATACTTAAAGATACACAACACGGCTTTCGTAAAAAACATTCCTGTTTAACAAACCTCTTAGACTTCTTCCAAGATATCCTCAACCTCTACGATGAGAGTAAAGCTGTAGATATTATATACCTTGATTTTCAAAAGGCCTTTGACAAAGTTTACGTTTACTGCTAAAACTAAAAGCGCATGGAATACAAGACGTTGTGTTGAAATGGATAGAAAATTGGCTCAGCAACAGAAAGCAAAGAGTAGTCATAAACGGTAAGGCATCTAAATGGACCAATGTAAGTAGCGGGGTACCCCAGGGATCGGTACTAGGACCAATTCTCTTTCTAATTTACATCAACGACATAGATGAGGGTCTCACCTGTACAATCTCAAAATTTGCTGACGATACAAAAATTGCAAATAGCGTACTCTCAAAAGAACAAGTTGACGATATGCAACACAATCTAGATAAATTGTCATGTTGGGCCCAAATTTGGCAAATGAGTTTCAATGCGGATAAATGTAAAGTACTACATATCGGATACCTAAATGAGAAAGCAAACTATTCGATGAATGGCACTCAGCTTAAGAATGTAAACAGAGAAACCGATCTGGGAGTAACAATATCGAGTAACCTAAAACCGAGTCAACAATGTTCAGAAGTTGTTAAGAAGGCAAACAAAATAATTGGCTTTATAGGCAGGTCATTTGAGCGTAAATCCAAAGAAGTTATCCTAACCCTTTACAATTCCTTAGTCCGCCCTCTTCTGGAATACTGCGTTCAATCCTGGTGCCCTTATTACCAAAAAGATATAAACAAGCTAGAACGAGTTCAACGTAGAGTTACCAAAATGATACCTAGCCTAAAGAACAAACCATACGAAGAGCGTCTTAGAGAATTAAATCTATTTCCTTTAACGGAGCGCAGATTAAGAGGTGACTTAATTCAAGTGTTCAAAATCATCAAAGGCATCGACAATATGAACTGTAGTAAGTACTTCACTATCGACCAATCTAATTACACGCGGGGAAACGGTTGCAAAATTATTGGTAAATCTTTTAACTCGCACGAATCTAAGAATTTCTTCTTCAATCTAGTTGTCAACTTGTGGAATGGGCTTCCCCGAAACGTTATAGACTGCATCACCGTTGATTCATTTAAACTCCGCCTAGACTAATATCTCGCATCAAACCCGCGACTGACTGCGTTTGTAAATGAATAACTTTATTTTATCCCCCCCTCAGTTATTAACCCCTCCGTCCTCTACTAACTTCCAAATCCTGCCACGGACATTAGTTCCAGGGCAGTAATTCCCTTTCCAATGTTCCCTTACCCACTCTAAACCACTGTTTGGACACTTGATCCTCAGTGTTTTGGAGGACAAGCAACCTAGAAGAGTCACTAGATCTGTTGTTGCTTGATTTCCTTTGTACTCCTTTGTACTCCTTTGTATATTGTACTGTATTACAGTATACTCTTACTGAGGTTTCATGAGTGTTGTTTAACATTTTTGGTTTGACGTTTGAAATTCTATGACACTATCAGATAATCTACATTTGGATGAATTTTTAGTCTGGTGTTACATATTCCATAAAATAAACAGGGTGAACAAAACAAGTTTCTTAGATAGTTCTGCCATATGGAATGTATGGGTTGCGAGAGAATGACTAAGAGGGTGTACGAGCAGGGGCGGATTTACATGTTATGGGGCCCTAGGCACTGGGGTTCTGCGGGGCCTCTGTAAATGGGTGGGTGGGGGGCGAGCGAAGCGAGCCCCTACAGCTGTGGGGTTTGGGGGGGCGCTGTAAGCCACCCAAAGAAAATTTTGGAAAATTGAGTACATTTAGGGGCATTTTGAGGCCTATGGAGAGAGTGAAATCCTGTAATTTATAGCGGTTTTAATATGACCATAGTGCTTCTCACTCATGATAATCAAAGAGACAAAGACCGATCATATATATCTAAAGAAATTCTCTTCTCACTGTCTGAGGATGCTGGATGGCTTGTCAGAGCAGGTACTAGCTTTCAGATAAAAATCACACTAAAGTATTCTTTTTTAAATTGCCAGAAACTGGCTTCTCATCTTAATTTCTGAGCAAATACCCTTTGGTAATTACAGACTAAATAAAATATATGATGCAGTGGTCTTTCATATTAGTTTATTTTAAACATTTACCATTAGGATTTAATTTATTTTAATGTTGGTACTAGATTGTAGAACGTTATTTGCTATATTACTATACAGTCTATACAGTGTAACAATTATAAAATAAAACTCACATGGTAGATTTTTAGATTTTCTTTGAAAATGTGTATATATCAACTTTAGTGACATGGTATAATTCTTTTGTATACCCCTATATTACCTACGAGGTAGAAGTTTGCGGTAATGCAAGTGAATTAAAAATTAAACCTATATGTATTAACAAAAAATAAAATAAAGTGGTGATGGGCTGGTCTATCAGAATGAGAGTTGAGCGTTCTCTGCCAAACCCATAGCTTACTCTGACTGTTCCTTTTACTTATATATTTTCTAGATCTCAAGTGACGGCGTCTTTTCCGTGGATTGACCTCCCTACTGCCAACCATGGCAGATTGGGAGCCAAAGCGTCACATTTTTCCTTTGCCCCTCAACTTTCCCTTTATAATTGCTGAGGGGCACAGGGCCTTGGGTGGGGCTTTTGTTTCCCGGGCGTTTCCGCACCCTCCTCAGCTCCCCGCCTTTGAGTGGCTTCGGTCACCTGGGCATTATTAGTGGTAAGCTGGGAGGGTTCTGTGGGGGCGCTCGGTTATGGCCTTGGCCTTGCTCGGGACCTTGGGGCTGCTCGGCCAGACAGCCTGAGGAACAGCAACAACAACAACAACAACAACAACAAATAAACAAAAATTGTAAGAATAATTTAATCGGCTCATTGGCATTGCAGAGAACATTCAGCACCCGGCGGGTGACCAACCCCGAAAGGGGTTGAAATAGGGGAGCTATTCCCCCCCGCCCCCCCCCCCCCGCCAAAGGCGGCTTTCTAGGGCCTTTCCTAGCTGGTGCTGAGAGGATTGGGTTCTAGTCATGTGGTGATGGGCTGGTCTATCAGAGTGAGAACTGAGCGATCTCTGCCATATCCATAGCTTACTCTGACTATTCCTTTTACTTATATATTTTCTAGATCTCAAGTGACGGCGTCTCTTCCGTGGATTGACCTCCCAATCTACCAAGATTGGAAGCCAAAGCGTCACATTTTTCCTTTGCCCCTCAACTTTCTCTTCATAATTGCTGAGGGGCACAGGGACCTGGGTGGGGCTTTGGTTTCCCGGGCGTTTCCGCACCCTCCTCAGCTCCCCGCCATGGAGTGGCTTTGGTCACCCAGGCTTTATTGTGGTCGGCAGGGAGGGTTCTGTGGGGGCGCTCGGTTATGGCCTTGGCCTTGTTTGGGGCCTTGGGGCTGTTCGGCCAGGCAGCTTGGGGAACAACAACAACAGGAACAACATTCAGCACCATTATTTAAATCCTTAAAGCTATTACCATTCAAAAAAAAATTGTTTCTTCAGTAGCTAAATTTATGTTTAATTTAGGATAATGAAAGATCTTACTTGATCTCTCCATACTAGCGTATTTTTATTTTCTTGATGTGAATTCAGGATTAGGTCAAGTTCACTTTTTATATCATGCATAGAACCTGAAGAGAATAAAACTGATTAGTCTAGGTATACTCTAGTGAAATAATTTACCAATGTAACGTGCAAATACCGTACCGAATCCAAAAATTAGCATTTTTTAAACAACCCAAGACCTAAAAAATTTGGTATTCATTCAAGTTTGCATTTTAAACTCCACACCTTAAAAATATAACAATGAATATGAATATATACTAATAATTTGACACAACATGAGCGGCTGAGCCTATTTGTGCTAATTCACTATAAATGTTGATTATTTTGTCAATAGCCTAGTGATCACGTTATTTTGTTTAGCTTTGTAACTAGTAAATTGAAATAGCATATGTATAGGCTACAGGTATACACAATTAACCATATATCTATGTACAACAATGATAACACTGACAATATTGATTGGGTCAGAGTCTGCTTTGTTCAAAAAACAAAAAACACAGAAACTGCATATTTTGCAGCTTTTGCTGTATGTAGCTAGGCTATGGGAATGGATCAGTTATTGGTTTTGCCGAATGAGGCTTTGAACTTCTGTGAAATATAGAAAATAATTAATATTTTACTTTGATCAAGTTTTCAATGTGAAAATTGTCATTGACATTATGTCATATAAATTAGAATGAGTTGCTGAAGATGAAGTCATGATCGCATTGCCAATTATATTTATCTTTAGACTAGCATGATAAAACCACCTTTAAATTGTAAACTACTGTTCAAGACTACAAACTATAATTGTTACTTATTACCTTTCTACTTAGCCTAATGCAAGACGGTATTGTAAGTAATTGGAAAATGGACTAGACAAAATTATTTTTCTTAAGAAATAGTATAATAGATTATATAGATAAAATATATATTGATATATATGCTATTGATATATATGCTATTGATATATATGCTATTATACATTTGTAATATAATAAAATCATATAAAAGAAGCCAGAAAAAAAAGATGACACTGATACTGAATGGGTTAAGCTAATGTAGGCAAACAGCCTAAGGAAAAAGGAGATTGATTAGCATGGGTCTAAATTCCATAGACCTATGCATACAAAATTGTACCGCCACCTACGGGAACTATCATTATTTTATGTTCTAAAAGTCTTAATGCCATTAATCCCAATAGTACTGGGAATGGGGTAATCGCTAAAAACAAAAATAATAACCGAAAATGCAAACTGTGAATCACCTTTCCATTTTTTTTTTTCCAAGCCAAGGTGTGGGCCCCTTGGGAGCGCGGGGCCCTAGGCCATGGCCTACTACCCCCCCCCCCCCCCTAAATCCGCCACTGTGTACGAGAGCAAATTGGAAGGACACAGAGGGAGAGGTAAACAGAGAGAGAGGTGGAAGGATGGAGTGAACTTGTGAAGAAGTATGTGAATGAAGGCGGTGCTGGTTGGGAGGAGGGGCGCCAACTGACTGGGGACAGAGGTGCATGGGGGCGTTTCGTTCGTAGCCACCCCTTCGGGGATCACAGCATCAGGCAATAGATAGAAGTCATGAATTCCGAACTGACCTCAATAACCACGTTGGTGTTGGCGGCCAATTCTGGTTTATCAACGGGGCTGGTGGTGACGATGAGAGAGAGTCGAGGTATAGACTCATGGTCCAGCAGTGAGGTGATGGTGAGGGTACCAGCCGGAGACACTGATACTGGTGGAGACATCTCATGGCCACCCCACTCTATGCTGTACTCTACCTCACCATCGTACCGGGCCGCCACTGAACCAATGACCATTCCTGCAGAAAGGCATTATTGGTTAGTTAGTCATTGGGAGGTGTTTGGTGTTGGGAGTAAAATATATAATTAAGGAACACCCCGTTCTTAACATTAGTCATCCATTACAAACCCCAATGTACTTGAATAAGGTAATGAAAGCATATAGACCTCGCAGGATTCAAACTCGGGACACAATACCCAGAACATAAGCATCTAAACCATTACACCACCAACACAGGTAAATTAGATTATGAAATTTAATTGAATGCAATAATATTTTTGAAAGCATTGCCAATGTTAGCATGTATACACTTTTTCCTCACGATTTAAATTATATAAAAGTATAAACACTAAGCTTAGATAAAAAAAAGTTAACACATAGCCTACTGGTAGCTGTAAAAATATGATGCATAACTTGATTGAGATACTGTAAATCCAACCTGATAAAGGGTCACAGCCCAGTAGGCTGTAGTTTTTTTTTTAGTATAATTCATGATAAAGATAACTTAAATAAATACCATCTATATAGTTACTGAAAAATGTATGTAAATTGTGGTAGAAAGCAGTAGCCTACATTAAGACATATGTATATAATGTACAGCAAACTGGTACAGGTATATACAGAGAGTGGAGACCCGAGAAATTTGTATGGAATGTCTATTCACTGTAAGTAGGCGAGAAATCATGATCTCTAACCTCTATAACTCAAAAACGATTAGAGTAATCGGGTTAATATTTCTACCATTTGGGAAGATTTAGTCAAGGAATAGATGTGGAAATTTACATCCAATTTGCTCTGGCCCTTTTTGAGTTACAGAGGATAGAGGTCATGATTTATCGCCTATTTTTACCGATAGACTATACTGTAGTTTTGTTGTTGTTGCTGTTCCCCAGGCTGTCTGGCCGAGCAACCCCAAGATCCTGAGAAAGGCCAAGGCCATAACCGAGCGCCCCCACAAAACCCTCCCTGCTTACCACTAATAAAGCCCAGGTGACCGAAGCCACTCCAAGACGAGGAGCTAAGGAGGGTGCGGAAACGCCTGGGAAAAAAGCCCCACCCAAGGCCCTGGGCCCTCAGCAATTATGCAGGAATAGTTGATGCCTTTATAGACTAGTTTGCCTTACCTGGTTGTGTATCCTCGGCAACAGTGAGAGTGTAGATCTTAGACAGGAACTCTGGTGGTCTGGCGTCCACTTTACAGCCAATTTACTCTAGCCCTTTTTGAGTTACAGAGGATAGAGGTCATGATTTCTGGCCTACTTACAGCGAAAAGACTATAGTTTGTGTTACCGCCTTTATCGCCTTTATGAGCCCAGAGCCATTGGGGAACGTGCTTTTGATGCTAGATCCTTCTTTTATGTTGCCCCACGTCTATTCAATAGACTTCCAGTGTCACTTAAGCAGTTGAATTGTGTTGACGCTTTTAAGAAATAACTGAAGTCGCACATATTTTTTAGGGCTTATGATAATGGGGAGCATTACTATAATGCTAATAATTACTACTATGATGACTATAAACTTTAATGTTTTTTTTGTTTTTTTGTTTTTTAATGGACAAATTTAAATTAACCCTCTCCGTCTCATATGACGCTACCGCGTCATATGACGGTTCCGCCCAAAACTATCAAATGACGCTACCGTGTCATATGAGCCTAGTGAAATAGCTCAATAATAAGTTATATGACTCTTCTGTGTCATTTTGAGCTCAGTAAGTTAGGTAAGGTAGATCATAATCTGTCGATTGGTGGCAACCCAAAAATTCCTCAGACTCCTATCGGTCCCTCAGTGTGAGAAAGATTGTTGTGGGGGAAATACCGGGCGGTCTGCCAACCCGTCAGTAAGTTAATATATTCTGTCTGAGGGGGTTAATGCGAGCGCTCGTGAATCCACTTGGAGAATTGGTGCTTGAACAAATAAAATACCAGCATATTATTATATAATTATTACCTGGCTGTGTATCCTCAGCTACAGTGAGAGTATAGATCTTAGACAGGAACTCTGGTGGTCTGGCGTCCACATCCACAATCCTCAACTGGACAGCTACGTGGGAATGGAGGCTCGGTCGTCCACTGTCCCGACCCTCAACAAAGAATTCAAACATTGAGCTTCCTGGAATATGAAACGCAATAAATGGAAAATGGAATATAAAAATATTTAAGATTTGACTAGGCTACTTAACTTAACCCTTAATTAACCCAGTCAGTACCAGGGACATCCTTTTCATCATATTCTGGCAACTATTAGATGATTTTATTCAGCTTAGGAAGGACCTTTAACACAAATAAGGCTTCAAATAAGGGGAGGTGTGGTGGAGTGGTCTTGCCACTGGCCTGGTAATCCAAAGGTCCCGGGTTCAAATCCCGATGTATCAATGGGAAGATATTATTGGGATGGAATTTGTGCTGTAACTGGTATCAGTGCATTACCACAAGCCCACCGAAACGTCAATAAAATACCCTCATTGTTCCCTGATTAAATAGCACTGTATGAATATTTCCATATTCAAAATATGCTATAGGGGTACAATGCCTGGTGAGTTATCTGCTCAACAGGTGGCGTTGTGTGTGTGTAAGTGTGAGAGTCCGAGTGTAGGGGATGAGACTGAAGCACGGGAACGAGGTGGCTTCAGAGATGGGGTCGTTTCGGGCCATGAGTGAGCACCGTGCCTCATGTGAAGGCAAGATGGCAGGTGCTCGTTGTACTCTACGTGCTTCACATGTCTCACTCCCTAGACTGGAACAAGACCTCACAGGCTTCACTGTTCATTGTAAAGCGGTGAATGTTAAGGCTCTAAGCCTATGCCCGAGAGGAAGTAAGTTGGAATATAGAAAAAAAAAAAAAAAAAAAAAAAAAAAAATCTCAACCAACCCCTTTAACTACCACAGATCCTTCCTAAGCTGCATAATATCATCTAAATATAGCAAGAATAAGATACAACACATGTCGCTGGTACTCAAATGGTTAAAGGTCGGGTGACATCTGGAGATGTTTCTGTGGTGGGCTCCGGCTAACATCCTGAGATGTTCTGGATTCCCCACGCTAGAAAATGCTCCAGGGTGACACATGAATGATTTAATAGTACCTAGCGGTTGTAAAGGTTACTAGATGTCAAGCCCGGGCAACTTGACCTAGCAATTCGTGGCAAACGTATAATGTTAATGGCCACCCATTCTTGGGAATTACGGCATCTGGCAATACAAAAAAAAAAAAAAAAAAAAATCTTATGTTTATGTATGTATGTATTCTAGTTGCTAATTCCATTGTAAAAAGTATAAAATTTTTGCCAGTATAAAGTTTGGGATTAACCCCTGGTGTAAATCCACCTCTACTGGGCATACATACTGTACAGTACATACATTATTAGCTCACGTGTATTTGCGAGATATACTTCTTACATACATACATACTGGGCATACATACATGCAGTACATACATTATTAGCTCACATGTATTTATGAGATATACTTCATACATACATATATACTGGGCATAGCCTACAGCACTATACTGTACCTAAGTCATGAGCGTTTTTCCGTAGGATGATTTCGCCAGTTTTATCATTAACGGAGAAAGCGTCCACGGTGTCGGGCAGGGTGGAGGTATGGAAGTGATATGACACTGTCCCATTCTCTCCAGAATCTGCATCTTCAGCATTAACCTGAGGGAAGATACAATTTCATTATATTGACCTCTTCAACAGGACGAGATTTCTTAATTAATGCCTCTGACAGAACATATTACTCAGCTTAGGAATGACCTCTATATAAGGATCAAAGAGGAGCAAAATATCTCAATTAACTAGTTCTTTACTCATACAGAGTATTCTTAAGTTAAATAAAATTGTCTAGAGCTAGCGAAAATATAATACAAACTAGAATCATCTGAATGAAGGGGTTAACAGTCTTCATCACAAAATAAGATTGCCCAATTATAATTTAAAACTTCCAAAATAAACAAACCAAAACAGGGACAACACAATGTAAAGGCAAAAGAACTAATCAAAATCACTATGTTGAAATAACACTTCAATAAAATATAATTTTGAAATATGTATCTACAGGTAGGTATGTAAATACACAGGCACATACCCCATTGCTGGGGGTCGCCAACTCGAGACAGAGCTTGAACAGAAACCTCAAAAGTTCCAATTCTTAATCTGGGACCACTTTTGCATTCCCTCGCCCCTTACTCTGTCTCGTTGAGTAGGAGAATTTAATAAGGGGAGGAGGATTCCTATGCCCCTGTAAGAACACAAAACCACCACATAGGGTGTACATCACTACATAAGCAAGTTAATCTGTATAATTACATACATACACATATATAAGATTTTAAGACCGAGTGCTCCACACATACGTGTAGTTTCAGTCTCTTGTCCTAATGGTGGCGTTCCAGGCAACCCGTTAACCCACGGGACCCCAGCGCCACAACGTATGCGTCGGCAATGTATGTAACGCTAAACCCCAGCGCCGCATACGTTGCGTCCGCTACTTCGAAATGATTTACTCTTGTCCTATGGTAGCTAGAGGCTTGAGTATGGTATGGGAAACTACCTTATGATGTTGCCGAACAGTGGTGGTACACGACAACCCCTTAGCCCATCCGTGTGGGTGAGTAAGGGCGGATGGGGAAAGCCAGCTTACCCACTTATCCCACCGCCACTTTTGTGCTTATTTATTCTTATCCTATGGTAGCTAGAGGGTTCAAATTCATATGGGATATACCTTATGATGTTGCCCAATAGTGGCAATACTTATCAATTGGCAATACCCAAGTCCCACTGCGGTGGGGAGTGGGGAGAGAGAGCGCGGGAGTGGAAGGACTGGGCGGCCTCCCACCTCCCTCCCGGCCCAGTTGCCTTGTTTACTTCGTCGCCTCGCTATGTTTATCGCTCCCCTAACGCTTCCCATAACATAGTTGACTCCCCACCAAGTGGGGAAGAGGAGGAGGAGGATGACCCAGACCCCCCGGCATTCCTCAAAATTCCGCCAGGTCATGGTAGGGCTAAGATGAGACGAGATAGTGTGTCATGTTGCTACGTACACAGCAAGTTTAGGCTTTTGTGTACACTGGTCCTCCCCCAATCCCCCTGCCTTCACCACCACCTCCCCTGTCTCCCCACTAAGAATACGTCAAAACCCATATTTCTAAGTCAAAGGTGCCTAAAACATTGTGTAACACTCATATTCTAACTATAAAATATACGGTAAAGTATAAAATCAATAAACAGAGTACGTGAGAGAGGCATAATAAAAGTGAGAGTGAGTGAAGGGGAAGTCGGGTGTCATTCAGCTGGCAGTGTGTACGTGCATGAGTCCATGAACAAGGTGGCCGCCAGCCCGCCAGTCGTCATGGTAACCACGACGCGCGCGAGTCTTGCCACACCCTCGACACTTATAAAACTTGAATCTATGCACTTATCACACTGTAACATCACTTACAATGACAATATGTGATACATGTTGCTAATATCTGAACTATGAAGGCACACATGATGCTCGGGTGGTATAAATAACCGTCACTCAAAAACTGGACACATCGTACATCTGCCATGCTGCCACGCTCAGCTGTGTCTAGCCAGGCGGGAAGCTTGAAGGCCGCCCGGCATCAGCTGATAGCTGAGGCTTCTCCCCCCCCCCCCCCCCTATAGGACCCCCAAATGACCGAGGTGAGTGTTTTTGTGTGTTATTCTTAATTTCTCACCTATATAAGCTACTAAAAAAAAAAAAAAAAAAGCCAAATCAGCTGGTCTCTCAATGTACATTTACTCTAAACTAGATGGAGTTCAGTGGGTTAAGGGCTGCTTCACTTGTCAAGTTTTTGGATTTGAGATCGGCACGTATAGTTCGATCCCAGGTCTTCCTCGGTCCACCCCTTGGTGCAGCACCCTCCACAATCACAGACCTGCATTTTTTCACCCAATTTTGTTCATCCATTCTCTCTACATGTCCATACCATCCCAGTCTACTTGTACGCATCACCTCGCTAATACTCTTTATACCTAAACGTCTTCTCACCTCATCATTTGTTATTCTATCCTACAGCCTGGCCCCACACATCCATCTCACCATTCTCATATCATTACGTTCCATTCAGTTGACATCCTCTACTTTAACGGCCCATATGTTTCTGAGGCATACGTCATTGCACTTCTAACACATGAGGCATACACCTGTCCCTTCAGGGGGAGAGGCATTCTTTTCATGGTCAGAATTGGCAGCAGTTCTCTGAACTTCCCCCAGCCACATCTAATTCTAGCGACAGTGGCAGCCTCGGCCCCACCACCGGCAGAAATGGTATCTCCTAGGTAACAAAACTTGTCCACCAGCTCCAATGTCTCATTTCCAAAGTTCACAGCCACAGGATCACCACTTGACACAAGCTCTCCATTGCACACTACGCACTCAAATTTCTCTATTTCTGACTTATCCTTCGGCAGGGGTCCCTTTATTCTACTACAGCGCTTACTCCCATGGTGTACCCAACATCGACAGATGCTACATTGAATCGAGTTAGCGCCCACACCCTTTCCACACACTGCACATGGGTATACACCGCTCTTTTCCATATTGCCTCGTCTCAATCTACAATGCATAACCTTGGTTTTGTTAATATTGACTCTTAAACCCTTGCTCGCCATGCCCTCTCTCCATCTTCTGAATTTGGCCTCAGCATCTTGCATATTGTCAGCTATTAGGACTAAATCGTCTGCATAAAACAGTTCCCACGGGAGTCCGCCTCTAAAAACACTAGACAGTACCTCCAGGACCATAATAAAGAGGAGAGGGCTTAACACTAAACCCTGATGAACTCTAACACGGACTGCGAACTCATCACTCAGTACACCTTTCACCGTCATCACAGGTCGCGAATCCTCATACATCTTCATTATCACACGCACCAGCCACTCTTCCACACCAAGTTTCCTCATAGCCCATTGCACAACATCTCTAGGCACCCTGTCAAAGGCCTTCTCCAGGTCTACAAACACAAAGTAAAGATCCCTGCCTTTTAGTATGTATCTTTTCTGTATCTGTCTGACTATGAAGATAGCATCGGTTATACCACGGCCTGGCATAAAACCAAACTGCATATCATTAATGGTGATGCTTTGCCTGATCAAACCCTCAAAGACTATCTCACAGACCTTCATGATTTGGTCAAGCATTTCCAGGCCCCTATAATTACCTCTATCTAGCGCATCCCCTTTTCCTTTGTATATATTTACTATTACATCTTTTAGCCAACCCTCTGGGATTTTCTCATCTTCAACAATGGTGTTTATCAACTCAGTGACTAAGTTGACACCAGTCTCCCCTGAGGCTTTTATCATCTCAGCGACAATGTCAGAGCACCCTGGAGCTTTACAGTCCTTCATTTTATTGATTGCGTCGCTCACTACAGCTGGTGCTATCAAAGGAGGGGGTCCAGATATTTTGTTTTTTTTCGATACTAAGCTGTTCCTTATCCCATTCAAACTCTACATTTAGCAATCGTTCATAGTGTGCCTTCCATGCTTCTCTGATTTCATTTTCTGCATACACAATCTTCCCATTATCGTTTCTAACACACTCTTCACCTATAATATCCCTACTGTCATTTTTAACTCGCCTAGCTAGGTTGAAGATCCCATTGGGATTGTGTGTTACACACTTGTTCGATGACCAGGTCCTTAATGCCTTTTTTAGCATTATAAATCACTCTTTTGGCAGTTCGTTTAGCTGCCTGGTATTCCTCCTTGCTGCCTCCTTTCTTCCATGCTTTGAAGCATCTCCTTTTCTCTTTCACAGCATGTTCTACCTCATCGTTCCACCACCAGGAGGTCTTATTCCTGGGGTGACCCTTTGTTTTCCAACAGACTTTGTCAGTGGCAGCGAGAAGGCTATGCTTAAGAAAATTCCGTTGACTATTTACATCGCTAGGCCTAGCTTCCTTATTTCTATTGATTTCCTCCAGTTCACTATGAAACCTATCTCTAACTTCCTTGTTCTTCAGCAGCCACACTTTCCTTTTGGGCATGCATACCTTCTTGCACTTAGGATCTCTGTATAAGCTCATGTTGCATACCAGTAGCTTATGCTGGGGGATACATTCTTCGCTCGGGATGACCTTTACATCCCGAACCAGTTTACAGTCTTTCCTGTTAACCAAGGAGTAATCTATCTGGCTACTGGAGACCCCAGAGTTATATGTGATCAGATGGCTGTCTTTTCTTAAACTTCGTGTTACACACAACCATGTTGAGTGCAACGCAGGACTCTAGTATATATTCGCCTTGTACAGTAGGGCCACGCGGATAGCGTAATTCAGCATAGCGATTTCGCGGATAGCGACAGGATAGAAACTATCTAACAGCGGGTAGCGAAAAGCCGCATAGCCGAGAATAGCGGGCAGCAGCGGCTAGCCGGATCAGAGTTGCCAGCGTCGGGACCTTGGCAACTCTGATTTGAGTGCGCAACGCCAACGTCGGCGTATGGACGATTCGCCTCCGTATAGGGTTAATTTTTCGTCCCCCTTGGTGTAGACCATTCGCCCCTACTGCAAGACTTTTCCCCTAATGATTGTAAATGTCAATGAAATAATGGTTTTGTTTAGTTATTAAAATACCACAGGAACGAAAATCCTGAGAGCGAAACCCCCACCCCTAACGAGCCACAGGAACGAAAATCCTGAGAGCGAAAACCCCACCCCCAACGAGATTCCCGGTCCCATTTCCATCCCCGATTTGGTCTCTCTCTCTCCCAATTCATTCCACATATTATACGTCTCTCAATCGGGAATTTAGATAAAGAGGTTAAATTGCATATCACTGGTACATGAAATATCCCAACAAATAGTTATAATATAATTACCAACGACGTAGTCGATGGGTGTATTCCAGTCCCCCACACACGGCTAATTCAATTGCATGACATGTAGGAATGTTCACATAATACAATATCGATACAATGAATTACAGTAGGTTAGAGGACTGGTGATGTAGGACTGTTGTTATAGATTAGTATTTGTAGCACATGGTGAACTGTGGGTTGAGTCCAGAGCCGCGGGGAAGATGTTGGTTGTATGGTGTTGATTGAGAGACTAAAGGGCCGGCATCCGATCGCTTCGCGAAATTACATATGGCTGCCGGCTCATAATAATTATAACCCATAACTTGGTTTCATGATACATCTAGAGCTGATGTAGATATTTATACATTACAGTTAATATTTAACCTATACTTAAGAATAAACTACAATACACAAAGAACCAGCCGAAATCGTACATGCGATACGATACCGCCAAATTCAAATGTCCTATTGGACCTAAAACTGTCGGGATCATTACCCAATTCCCGACAACAGTCTTCTAATATACAAACCACAATACTTTACTCACTGACATTCTTGATGTACCACCTAAGTAAGATATGTATTTAATTATGTAACCACCATACAAGCTATAATACTTTCATTGTGTAGGTTCGAGGCGATCTAAAAGACACCTTAGCTTCCATTTCACACCAAATCAGATCGTGATTACGTCAGCCCTGTATTTAGTTATATAACAATCATAGTCCCCCCCAATTCTAGCAATTGTATGTCTCTAACCTCCCGTTGTTTTATCCACTAACTATATATATTCCCAACCTTCCTAATACAACCTCCATTTCACTAGACAAAGTACCTAGGGGTAATTCCGAGATTAATTATGAAATTACACTAGACAGCCCCATAACTCACTGAGATCCACATTGCTATTTTATTGATGTACCAACTCCCTAATGTTAACATAATTTAGGGAACTTGTCCTTATCTTCTAGTAACTAAGTGTATATATAATATTAACCGGAGTATGCCACCAGTATTGATACGACATAGCGGCACTGTCCTTGTGTCGTATTGTGCCACGTGCATACCAAACCAGTTTTCATCATCTTATTAGGACGACGTCTATAATGCCGTCGTTTATGCATGTATTCACTCCTTAGGGTAACTATCTGTTATCCACGATGTTTTCTCTTTTCCACTTAACTCCGCATGTTACACGCCTCTTAAAAAACCCAGTCTTCTTTAATACAAACCACATGACTTTCCTCCTGGACATTCTTGATGTAGCCTACCAACTAAGTACCGGTTATGTATTTAATTAGAAAACCACCTTGTGAGTTATAGTATTTTCATTGTGTAGGTGCGAAGGCGATCTCAGGACACCTTCGTTTTCAAGTCCACAACGAATCCGATCATGATTATGTCCGCCCTATAATTAATTATGATCCCCCTCTGTCCTCTGACCTAACCTCTAACCCGCAATACTAACCCTCTGCCAGTTATTGTATTGATTCATATCTGTTGATTTATATATGTTTAATTATGACCAATCTGCATACGATCATCTCAAGAGAAATGCAGGAAAGCTACCTAGTATCTCTCTCCATTACGAGAATAGATATATGCAGCCCCCTGCTCAGTTACAACACCCACATACCAACCCCATGCTCAGCTGTTCCTTTCTTTTGTAGTAACTAAGTATATAGATATATACCCCCGTGCTCAGTTGCCCCTTGTCTTGTTCTTCTAGTAACGAAGTATATATATAATATTAACCGGAGTATGCCCACCGATCTTGATACGACATAGCGGCACTGTCCTAGTGTCATATTGTGCCACGTGCATACCAACCCGGTTTCATCATCTTATTAGGACGACGGCTATAATGTCGTCATTCATGCATGTATTCAATCCTTAGGTTAATTATCTTTTATCTGCCATTGTGTTCCTCTCTTCCATTTACGTTTCCACAATTGTTATACGTCTTCCAATCACCTCCTCCTTATCCACAATCCACACTACTCTGTTTTGCTTCGTGACCCTATGCTCAGTGGTAACCTGTTTTTTGGGTCTTCCTGTCCTTTTCCCCTTCATGCCCCGCTGCACACACCACACTACCTGTTCGATCGTAGGGAAATGCCACCCCTATGTCCAGCGCATTAAGAGTCACGACCCTAGGTCACGAGCGGCGCGGCGCCTGGCCTCAAACCACCCCATTTACAATTCACAACCCTCCCCCTGTAAAGACGCCATAAGAACGTTATAACATGCCGACTCAGTTCGTTCACTAACCTCAACAAATGGAAGGTAAGGACCTATCCTTGTACCCCCCTTAACTATCCTCTAACTCCCTAGCCCCACTCACAACCTGAACCAGATCAATAGCCGGCGCGAGGCCAGGACGACCCCCTCTCGTCCCCCCTTAAAAATGTAAATTTCCCACTGACTTGCATTTTCACAAAACCACTATTCTTAACACCCACGAGTGATCCTCGTACATGAAAACTAGATGTAGTGATCAACCCTAACTAGGAAGATACCTCCTGACAACCTGAACTCATATCTCAACCCAATTAACGTAAGAACTCTCGATAACCATATTCAGGGAGCGGCATGCCCCCCCCCCCCCCCCCCACGGGGACCCTACCGACCCCCGCGGAGAATTACCATGACAAGCCAGCAAATTCTTGCCAGACAACAGGTGAGTTTCCAACAGGTTATGACCTACAAATCTAGATACCTATCCAAATACCATCCTACCCCATCCTTAACTAAAACCCCAATATCCCCCTTAACCCATCCTAAATTCCGAATAACATGTCAGCTAGACCAGAGAAGTATACTTAGGTGAATTGATGAATAATACCTCCCAGCCTAGTCACGTAGGGCGCCAGCAAAGTAGTACTTAAAAACCTTCACCAAATCTGCCTAAACATCTCTACTAGTACCTCATACTAGGGTTAAGATATCCACGATAATAAATCAGATAACAAGTTACTTACCGCCACATTAAAGACCCCCTCCCTAACCCCCTAAGTTCACCAGAATAAATTAACTACTTCATAGCACCGACATCCAATACTTCTAGAATATTCCTGAAGCTTCCTTGACCTGCCTATAAATAAGACACAGAGACAACAGTCAGGCAGTTGAATATTAGAGCCCAAAGCAACGGCTGGCCACACTGCGGTGGCGTCTATTACCTCCCCTCCCCCCCCTCAAGATTCACGATAATTCGGCATTCCGTAATCTGTGCAACTCGGTGAGGAAGTGAATTAACCCTTTACGAATGTTTTATTGCGATCGGGACTACCGGCAGTAATATTATATTGGTAGACAACAAATTCACAAATTATTGATTGTTTCATTAACTTCTGATAGTGCACCATCCGCTACTGGAGTTACGAACGATCATAACTGATCTAAGGCAGAAAGATCTTGTTATGTTAGAAGGGATTATGCGAGAAACTCTTGAGTGAGGACTCTGTAAGAATAACTCCTTGGCAACAATTGACATCAGCATTTGTTGACAAAAAGGTGCAAAACCGCCCACACTCCTTGAACCTCTTATAAGGACCAGAGATAGTTAAACAGTCGTTTTTCTCGACTGTCTTACGTTAATCCGATACGTTGTTAGTCCGGTTGAGCTTGAGACAGCGTTATTTAAGGTCCCCATCAAGGGTAACATATCGGAGTGTCGTCACCGGTTACGCAAGAAGCCCATCTGTAAAACCTTCTCTACACTACCGGACAGCTTGGACGGCCCCAGAGCTACTGTTAACCACCAACATTACTAACGCAAGATAACCAGGAAAACTCTATCACAATGTTACTTCGCAAAGTACCAGTGTTACGGTGCTATTAACTATAAACCATCCAGTGTATTCGATTGTGTCTCAACTTTCTCTGATGTTAGGAAACAAGTGATTATTATGCTAGTATGTATTAATATATATCAGTGAAATTTAGCTTAGGCGAACTGACTCCCGTAATTATTCTTGCCATCAGGTTTAACCTGATTCGCCCTCACTGATATTTTCGGTCCGAAGTATCACCTAGACAAGTGAACATCCTAGACCAGTGCAACTAGTTACAGTTATCCCTTTATGTTAATTCTTGGGCAATAACCACATTACTTATACTTTCATCCTTGATTAACCTCTGAAGTGCGCATGGGGGTAATTGGAAACGTCCCCCTGTGCTGACGTATTTGAGGTGTTTCCGTCACTAAAATATTCATTGTGCCATTAATAGCATTAATACTTATCCATATGCGCCTATTATGGGTTGATTATAAAGGTATTAACCTGAAACAACAATAAAACGAGTGAAAACAGCGTTTGGATGGTCAAAATCGGAGATATAGCCCGCGAGTTGTATAATGTATGGGTGAGGCAAGCTGCTTTCCCGCCAATTTCCCCCCAAGGCCACTGAGACACAGTCGATCGATACTCTCTCTCTCTCTCTTGCACTCGCTTGCCATCAGTGATGACAACACCCTGCTTGCAACTCGCTAATGTTAGCACGAAAATATACCTCAGAATAAGGGAATAACAGGGAAAATAGGTGATAACTGAAGGAGAGGAGGAAAGTGGGGAAGGAGGGGAGGTAGAGGACTGAGATTTTGCATGACCCAGGGGCCAATGTTTTTTTTTTGTTTTTTTTTATTTTTTCACTCACTCATAAGAGTCTCCCCGCAGTCCGCCGGGGGAACTCTTAAGAGTCTCCCCGTAGTTCCCGGGTTAAGAGTCATATTACCAGAGAGTTAACAAAGCGAAATACCTAACCTGTGTGATTCATGTACCCTACGTATCATAAAGCAATGTGATCAGAAGAATAATGCCTGAATGTTGGAAGTGGGAAGTATGTCTCTATCCAAATCCGCGATAAGTGCTGGGAGATTGTAATAAGTCCAATAACCTATCTGAGTGCTCCAACATCTATTGTTCGTGTGAATTCTATTACATACCTTATACCTGAGTGTTATTTTGAATAAAGCTGTATTACAAACCATTTATCCGAGATTATCTATGTCCTCTGTTGTTGTTGTTGTTGTTGTTGTTCCTCAAGCTGCCTGCCCGAACAGACCCAAGGCCCCGAATAAGGCCAAGGCCATAATAGAGCGCCCCCAAAGAACCCTCCCTGCCGACCACAATAAACCCTGGGTGACCGAAGCCACTCCATGGCGGGGAGCTAAGGAGGGTGCGGAAACGCCCGGGAAACCAAAGCCCCACCCAGGGCCCTGTGCCCCTCAGCAATTATGAAGAGAAAGTTGAGGGGCAAAGGAAAAATGTGACGCTTTGGCTTCCAATCATGGTAGATTGGGAGGTCAATCCACGGAAGAGACGCCGTCACTTGAGATCTAAAAAATATATAAGTAAAAGGAACAGTCAGAGTAAGCTATGGGTATGGCAGAGATCGCTCAGTTCTCACTCTGATAGACCACCACATGACTAGAACCCAATCCTCTCAGCATCAGCTAGGAAAGGCCCTAGAAAGCCGCCTTAGGCGAGGGGATAGCTCCCCTATTTCAACCCCTTTCGGGGTTGGGCACCCGCCTCTGTTGATTCTCTTTATGTATTACGCAAGAAATCCAATAACCCAGTCTTGCAGAACTCACCTATACCAAGTTAATCTTGTATAAAATCAGGGCATAACCCTTATCCTATTATAAAGTGTATTCATAGGCCTATTGATATGTCAACCAACCACTTACGCATTGACACTGGCCAATCTTCATTAATTACATTGCCACACTGACCCTGGCGCCTGGTATAACCTATCCTAGTCTACCAATGGCGAAGACTGTGAGTTTATTACATGGCTTGCGATCTAGACAAAAGGAAGGCAGGGAAAGCAGGAAAATAATCAGGATGGAATTGAGAGAGCTAGGAGACGAACGCCCTGCATTAGCATCACAAAAAATAACAGGCCTAGGCTAACCTTATGAGGATAACCTCGATTAAGCTTGTGTTGTTGTTGTGAAAGGTTATCAGACAGGTTGTTAGGTATCATTGGAATGACATATATAAAGTATATATAAAAGCCTCCAATAATCTCGTATCCATCCAGTAGGGCAAATTGAACCTTGGGCAAATCGTCCTGGTGGCGAATCGTCTAGGATTTGGACCGTCACTTGTGGCAGCCTCACAGGACGCCACCAGCTTCCATTATTACTTTTTTGTGGCCTCGACTTCTGGCATAGGTCCCAGCGGTGGGGAAGATGGTGGTGAGGGTGGAGAGAAATGGTCAGGAAAAGTAGGAGGTATGAAACGAGTGAAACAGACAAGAGAATATATGCGGGATAGGGCTAGAAGCGATAGGTTGACGAGCAGCGTACCGATACATACGCATCCAACTTCAATAAACAACACAAACAAATAATATAAAGTAAGTTTTAATATCCACCTTGCATGCCTAATACAAGATTATTTTATTGATGTTGCAATTTTACTTGATAAATGTGGTTTAGAGACCAAAACAGGGGCTTTTGAAAAAGTCTTAGACTAATTCGATTTATTTAGGCAAGAAATTTGCCCAGCGGATAGCGATCATTTCGCCAGACTAATACATTCGCTACCCGCACGGCCCCACTGTACAGAAAGAATTACAACTTGACCTTGAGAATGACAGAACCCGCCGTAATATTGGCCCTGATGATGGTCTTGTAGTCAACCTGCATGAAGACGGGTTCGTTGTCATTGATGTCGGCCACGGTGATGTGTAGGGTGGTAAAGCCTGTCCGACCACCGATATCCATGGCCATCACTGTGAAGGAGTACTCACTGCATTCCTCTCGGTCAAACACCTCAGAGGTCCACACATCACCTGTAATACACACAATAAGGAGAAAATAGGATTATATTTATCTATCTATTGGTCTATCTACCAATCTATATCCATCTAACCATCCACATCTCTCCCTCCCCCCAATACATACATACAGACTATGCATGTATACATATACATAATGTATAGAGAGAGAGAGAGAGAGAGATAAACAGACACAGACATAATAGAATGATATGGGGTTAAGTTACTTATTTATTATGTTCTCTCCACTAACAACTTTACTACTAAACTCGATTAATGAAATTAACAAACACAGTCTCCAGTTCCATGCAAGCACAGAACCACCCCCAAGGCAGCCTTTCAGGACAACAGCAGCCATTCCAGAGACTAAATTGGGCGCTCTAGTGTCCCATAGTTACCATGAGGATGAAATGAACCAAATGGGATGAACGATGGCCCAGACTTACGTCATCCCCCTTTTAGTCCCCTCTTACAACACAAAGTAGACACATGGGGCATATTCATGTATTTCCTCCCCCTATCCCCCTGGGGGGGGGGGGGGGGGAATATAAAACAAAATCTGGTTAATAATAATAATAATAATAATAATAATAATAATAATAATAATAATAATTTTACTTATTTAAAAGAGCGCTCAATCTTCAAAATTAATTCACAAGCGCTTGAACACAAAACACAATTTCAATAAAACTACATTAACATATTTACAACACAATTTACATAGCTATTAATACAATAATTATAACCACTCAACACACCACACCCCATCCTAATCCATTCCAACCCCCATCTCCTGCTCCCCAATCCCCACCCCCACCTCACCCATTCCAACCCCCAGCCCCTCCCTCATCATCCCCTACAGTACCAAATTAATACAGACCACACTTACAACACATCACAAACACCCCACACATCATCCTGGGTGGTGACTTCAACGCCAAGACGTCGGCCTGGTTTGTCGACAACCCCGACACAGACAGAGGGCTGGTACTACAAAACCAAACCGATAACCTCATCATCCTTAACGACATCCATCAACATACCCATATTCCTCACCAAGCCCTCTATAACCCATCATCTCCAGACATCACCTTTTGCTCCCCAGAACTCGCCCCCACAACATCCTGGAGGGTGGTCAGAACCTTAGGCTCTGACCACCTCCCGATCATTATCACCACCAAAACCAGACTCACCCCAGCTAGCCACAAACACACATACACCAATTATAAAAGAGCTAACTGGGAAGCATTCACAAATGAGACAGAACAACACTTCACAACTCTAAACAGTACACCCATCACTAACATCAACAATGCTGTACACATACTCAATAAAACTATCCAAAATGCTGACAAGAAACACATTCCAAGAGGTAACAGAAAAAGACACAACCCCAACTTCACACCAGAAATTCAAAACCTCATCAGACAACGCGACATACTGAAACACTCCCCAGCACCCCACACACAAGACATCACACAACAAATTCAAGCACACAACACCCAAACTAACAACAAAATACAAGAACAACAAAAACTAAATTGGAATAACTTCCTACAAACACTTGATCACAAAACAAACCCCAAAAAACTCTACAAAACACTAAACAGCATCACACTTTCCAACAGCAACACAACACAATCACATGCTGCAATCACAACAACAGACTCTACTCCTTCATGTAAACAACAAGCAAACACTCTCATCAATCACTTTTCACATGTCAGCCACCTAAAACCTCACAAAGACGACCGACGTGTCATCCGACGTAATAGACAATTCCCAACAGACCCTGACTATACACCCTTCACCAATCACCAGACAAAGCATATCATCAACAATCTCAAGCACTCACCCGCCGTGGCCTAGACAACATAAGCAACATACACCTCAGACACCTGGGACCACAAGGCATACAAGCACTCACTGACATATCAAACTACAGCTATTCACACAACACAATACCAGACATTTGGAAGCATGGAATCATCATCACATTCCCCAAACCCAACAAAGACCCCACGCTACCCTCCTCGCACCGCCCCATCACACTCCTTTGCTCCCCCTCCAAAGTCATGGAACGCCTAGTATTACAACTAATTACACCTGACCTACCCCTAGCTCCAACACAACATGGCTTTAGGCCACTGCACTCCACAAACACTCTTCTCACAGACCTTACACAAAGAGCTTTCGACGGCATCAATTCAGCTAGACCACCACACAGATCACTATTAGCCACACTCGACATTAGTAAAGCCTTCGATGCCATCCCCCGCCACAACCTAACAAACAAAATCTACAACACAAACATGCACAACAACACAAAACGGTGGCTGGCCAACTTCCTAGCAGGCAGATGTGCACATGTATCTTTTGCCGGTCAGTCATCTAAAATCCGAAACTTTCCAAACGGAGTCCCACAAGGATCCGTCCTATCGCCCGCACTCTTCAATCTGTACATGCACGATATAACTACACCCAATACGCCCCAAATAAACTTAGCCTCCTATGCAGATGACATAACACTCACATGCACACACCATGACCCAAAAAGAGCAACAGATCTCCTTCAACCCTATCTCAACACACTACATGGCTGGTGCACTACAAACAGACTTAATCTAGCCCCAGCCAAATCCACCGCAACCCTGCTCACAAGTTGGACAGGAGAACACGAATACATCCCTCAACTCACCATAAACAACACACCCCTAACACATACACACACACCCAAAATCCTAGGAGTAACATATGATACTCATATGACATTCAAACAGCACACCACAACCATTAAAAAGAAACTGACACCCAGACTTAACGCCCTCAGGTCACTTGCTCACACAAAATTTGGACACAACAAAGAAACTATCACCACAGTATATAAACAATACATAAGATCAGTGATGGAATACGCAAGCCCAGCTTGGGCTTCTAACCTAGCTGAAACACATCATAAGACCTTACAGACTATTCAAAACAAAGCCCTGAAGATCATTACAGGCTGCACAGCTACTGCACCCACAGATCACCTACATCAACAAACCAAAATCCTCAAAGTCAAAGACCATCTGGACATGAGAGGCACTCAATTCCTGGCAGCAGCCTCCACGAACCAAGACCACCCACTAAACTACATGGCAACACACCCACAGACACCAAGAAATATCAAAACAACACCCAGCACACGGTATCACACACAATTATTGTCCTCTCTCCCTCCCTGCCCACCCCGAACCAACTTCCAGAAGCACATCCATACTCATATCTCTCACCGATCCATCCATTCACTCACAGACAACACGCAGCTGCATGCACTACCTCCCGAAATCCATCCTTCCGAATCCTCCCTTCCTCGCGAGGACAGAGTCCACCTGGCCAGGCTGAGATGCGGACACCATCCAGCTCTCCTGAGCTATCAGAAGAGACTGGATGACTCCGTTGTCGACGCCTGCCCGGGATGTAACACAGCACCCCATACCATTAAACACATCATAGAAGACTGCATTTCACACAACCACTTACGCCAACAACACAATCTACACTCAATGAGAGCTCTGTGGGAAAGCCCGATCGTGGCCATGGCCTTTCTCAGGGACTCGGGGCTGTTCGGCCAGGCAGCTTAGGGAACAACAACAACAACAACAACAACCACTAAACTCTATAATCATCTGTCACTACACCATTCTCCAGGTCGTAACACTTTTGAAACATAAAGGCCTTTAAATGCTTCTTGAAGGACTCAACAGATATAGACTGCTTAATACAGTCCGGCAACCGATTATACAACCTTTGAGCCGTGTGGGAGAAAGCACGAGATACAAAAGCCGACTGATAAGCAACGGTAGGCTCATCCAATCTCAAAAGATCATCCCCACTGCGCAGAGACATACAAGGTCGATCCCGTTGGGGGAGCAAAAGTTCAGCCAGGCATTTAGGCTCACCATACTTAACCCCTTTGAAAACCATAAGACAAAGCTTGAACTCAATTCTGGCCTTGATCGGGAGCCAATGCAACTCAATCAAACTCGATGTAAGGCATTCTAGGTGGGAGGCCAAAAAACAGTCGAGCAGCACGATTTATTACTGACTGCAGTTTTCGTAGCAAATATTTGGGTAGGTCAAACCATAGAGAGTTACAGTAGTCTATGCGAGACATGATTTGAGAGTGAATCAGTGTCAAAAGACACTGTTTGTCCAGCGATTTTCGGACAGCATATAGGTTACGAATCTGGTAGTTGCAAGTTTTGACTATTTGATCAATTTGCTTTTTAAAACTAAGTTTTGAGTCAAAGAACACACCGAGATTCTTGACACATACAGCAGGAGAGAGTTCTGCTTCACTAATGTTAAGTGATCCAAAGTCGTTGACACCAGTCCTCCTGTTTCCATGGATAACAATTAGTTCAGTTTTCCCATCGTTCAGTTTCAGCTTTCTGCAAACCATCCAGATCTTTATATCCAACATCAACATTTTCATTCTGTCCTTTATATCTCCTACATCATTTATCTTAACATAGACTTGAGTGTCATCAGCATAAAAATGATATGATAATCCATGGTCACGAGAAGAAGAGATGCCAGACTGCTTATGTACACAGACAATAGAATACGGCCCAGCACATAACCCTGAGGCACCCCACACAGTAGAGAAACTGGATCAGACACAGTATCACCCACCATCACTGATTGGGTTCGATTAGACAAATATGATTTAAGCAAAGCAAGTGCCCTGTCACTAATTCCGGACTGCTGTTGGTCATTTAGCAACAACCGGTGATCGACCGTATCAAAAGCAGCAGAGAGATCCAACAAGACCAATAGAGACGAGTTACCGGCACTGCACTCCATCACCAGATCGTTGTGAACCCTACAAAGAGCGGTCTCAGTAGAGTGATGTTTCTTATAAGCAGATTGAAGGTGGGGAATAGTCCCGTTGACCTCCAACACGGGTAGTACCTGGTCTAGGATAGCACGTTCCATAATCTTCTAGAGGAATGACAAATTAGAGACTGGGCGGTAGCTTGACAAGTCCTGCACGTCAGAACCTGATTTTTTAATGAGAGGATGTACAATAGCTGATTTCTCAGTCTGAGGAAATGTACCTTTAGAGAACGATATATTAATGATTCTACAAACAAGGTCGGCTGCGTGTTCGTAAACATCCTGCAACATTGATACATCGAGAGGATCAAGATTGCAAAAGGTCTTTTTAGAGCTCCTAATATAGCAAAGAGCGTCACTGACCTCAACTGGTTGGAAGGTGGAAATAGTCAAATAATTGCTGTGGTGAGTTTGGAACCCAACAGAGAAATCATCTGGCACGTTACATATATTTAATTCATCGCGTATACCCGACACCTTGGAACTAAAGAAGAAGGCAAAATCTGAGGCAAGCTTCATATCACACACTGATGCAGGTTTTGAAGATGACATTTTTTTTCGAAGCAAGTTTCTGAGAATGCCGTAAATTTTCTCTGGTCACCACCAGAGGACGCAATCCTGGATCTATAGTAATCGACCTTGCGTTGTTTTACAGCTAAGAGAACAGCATTTCTTGCATTCACATATTGGGTACGAGCTTCATCTGTCCGCATTATACGCCAGTCACGTTCAGCCTTCCTACGATGTCGCCGGAGAGAAGGTTAGGGCCTTTAACAAAAATGTCCTATTTGTAAGCAGGGAAATCTCTACTCCAATGAAAGATAGGGTCTCTGTTCTGCCTTGCTTTGGGGAAAAGCATAAAAAGAATATTCCCTCTGTATCCTACTATGTGTCCTTAACCTTTAAAATGCTAGTATCCTTCCCGTAGTCCAATATAGAGGTCTGCTAGTATCCTATCCATAGACACTAACTTTACAGGCTAATAAAAACGTGCCAGTCTGCACACGGCCCCCATACTTTAGTGGTGTGTAGTGACACTAGGCAACTCAAACTTCCACACAGACACATCAGTTACCTGGCAGACATCGAGGAGGGATGTACTGCTCTGTTGGGCGATGGCCACTAGATGGGCGAGTTGAAGGAATGAGGACGAAAGCGAGGGGGAAAACAGTTGTGGTTTGGAGGACACCACCGCCACATGCCTAACTGGGGTGCACGTACACGTGCACAACATGCTTTTTGTGCACAATGTGCACTCCCTTTCAGTCCCATAGCCGAACACAGCTGACCAAGCACCCTTCAGTAGCACGACGTGCGGGGGATAGGGGACTGATTTTGTTCTCCCTCCTCCTCCTCCTTCCACCACAAATCCTTCTCACACCTAATCTCTATCAAAATTGTCAATCTGCCGCATAGGGCATATCCCTTTCCATACTTATAAACGCAGTTTACGAGTTAAAGGCAGCTATAATTACTTGGCAACAGGATAGGCATCCGGCAATAAAATATGACTTAAGGCCTAGATAACTCTAGGTAATTCTGAATTATTATCATATATATGTGCCATTGCTGTGCATCTGCAAGAGGTAAAAGTTACGGCTTGGACAAAAATAAAAATAAAAATAAAATCTCCTTACCCGTATTTTCATTAATCCTGAAGAACTTGTGGGTATCGTCCCCAATGAAGTGGTATGTGACGTCACCGTAACGGCCTGAGTCCACATCCCTGGCTGAGACCTGGGCGATGGGGGTCTTGATGGCAGTGTTCTCCTGCAGGAGGGCACTATACTGGGCGGCCTTGAAGGTGGGTGAATGGGAGTTGACGGGGGTGATGGAAACGGCCAGGCGGGTATAGGCCGTGAACACACCGTCGCTCACAGAGATGTTCAGGATGTGTTGGTTGACCTCCTGCAGCTTCTGGCTGTTCCACACACTCACCACGCCTGACAAATTGGTGGTAATGTTAGAATTAAGGTTATTTCAAAACATTTCAACCTAACTGCTCATCACAATTGAGAAGTTATAATATTTAATTTAAATTTTTATTTCAAACCTAATTAAATAAACCCATGGCTGAGAGTGCGTGGGGTTTGCTACTGTACATTGTGAGCACGAATTCACAAACACTAGGGTTGCTTAAGAAGCTTTGAGTCCTTACCATCTCTGATGTCATCCAGACTGGAGACCTGACACTCACACTAATAAAAACCGAAACTTCAACATAATATTTAATATTCAAGGTAAAGAAAGAAGAAAACAAAATAAACCTGCTTACCTGAGCCTGAATTCATGGCAAACACCTGAAGATCATTGCCACCAACGACGGAATACGTAAGCTTGTTGACGTCTGTAATGTCGCGGTCCACAGCGGCCACAAGGGTAACAAAGTGGCCCCGGGTGGCATCCTCTGTCACCACACAACGCTGGGACTGTTGCTCAAATACTGGAGGGTTGTCGTTCATGTCCAACACTGAAACAAACCAGGCATTCTAAAATAGTTTCTGTTGCCTGACCTGGACGTTAACCTTGAACATCGTTGCCTTGTTGGGTCTTTGACTATATTTCATAAGATATTTCTTAATGCTGATCATCCATTACATTCTAAAATTCCAACACCGTTTCGGCCTGTTCGTGTGACTAGATATTCATTGGAGTTAAATAATCCGGCCTTTGCTCATGTTCATTGTAACACATCACAATATTCAAGATGTTTTATCCCATCAATCACAACATTCTGGAATACTCTCCCTAATGAAGTAGTGAATGAGGAGAGCTCTCTGGTTTTCAAGACGAGGGTTAACGCCTTTTTAGTTAGCTAGTTATATCTTCCTGGCTATTTGTGCCCCTCACTGAGACCCTTCGGGGTATATAGTCTCCCCACGGCTCTTCGGTGGGGTTCACATGTAGTATCTGATAAAAATAATAATAATAATAATAGTAAGTTAGGTCCGGTGAAGGTATTGAGGGATAAGCCTTTACAATGGCACCTCGTAGCTACTTTCTATTTTCCTATTTTCTGAAGAATGAAGAGAGGGAAGAAGGGGAGTTGGAGAGAGAGGAAACTGTTGGAGTGGCTTTGTTATGTGTGTTATTAGTCTGTATAGTGTAGAGAGGGGCGAAGGGGTGTTGGAGAGAGAGGAAGCTGTTGGAGTGGCTTAGTTATGCATGTTATTAGTCTGTTTACATTTTCATATAACAACATTTATTATAACATGGTATAAGGGGCCGTGGCATGGTTGGTAGCGCTTCTGATTGTTGACCAAAGGGTCTGCTGTTCAATCTCACGTCATGCCATAATTATATATTCATTAGTTTCATTGATTTCATTACTTAGGCATATTTTTTTTCTTCTATGTGAATGAGGGAGACAAAAGGCATAACTGCCTGCAGCGAATGCCTCCACCAGATTTCCAAGTTTGACAGGGCCGAAATCAAGGGACGTTCGAGCTAAAATGCCTGGACACACGGAGTTTGAAGCAATTTAAGTCATAGGAAGAGGGAAAGACTTATTCTGGGAGAGAGTTCCAGAGCTCAGTAGTTGAATAGAAGAAAGTCTGAGAATAACGTTTCACTCTTGGGTTGGAGAGTTGCACAGAGTAGGGGTGGGATTGTGTTGCAAGGCGGGTACTACGTACCCTACGTAGAGGAGGTGGTATACACTGGGAAAGCTCCGAGGAACACTGATTATTGTAGTAGCGATAGAATAGCGAGAGAGATGCAACATTGCGGCGAAGAGAGAGAGATTGCAGAGAGTTGGTGAGTGGACGGGAGTTAATAATACGAAAGGCTTTCCTTTCTACTTTACCTAGGAGTGCGGTGTGAGAGGATCCTCCTCACACATGTGAACAATACTCGATACAAAGACGCACTGTGCCCCTGTACAGAGCAAGAAGCTGCGCAGGGGTAAAGAACCCCTTGAGGCGGTTGAGCACACCCAGCTTCTGGGAGGCTGCCTTAGCAAGACTGATAATATGGTCTTTCCAAGTGAGAGCAAAAGAAAAAGAGACACCGAGAACATGAGGGAAGATGAAGGGTTGATTTTTGTATTGTTGAAGAATAAGGGATAGTCCTCTGGAGGTTCCTGACGGGTAGTAAGATGGATAAATTGAGTTTTGGAAGCATTAAATGCAACAAGGTTTTCTCTACCCCAATTGGAAATAGTAGCTAGATCAGAAGATAAGCATTTTATGGCTTCATTACGTTTACTTTTGAGGGATTGCTGGCTGGGGCGTTCTGGAAAACTAATTGAGTGGTGTAAAGTAGAGTCGTCTGCATATGAATGGATGGGACTGGATGTACAGTTGAGAAGATCATTTATGAAAATTAGTAAGAGAATAGGAGATAGAACAGAACCCTGAGGAACACCGGATTTGATAGGATGAGGAAATGAGCGATGGCCGTCCACAACCGCAGCTATGGAACGGCCGGAAAGGAAATTAGAGACAAAGGTACAGATGGAGGGACAGAAACCGAAGGAGGGCAGTTTGGAAATTAAAGATTTGTGCCAGACTCTATCGAAGGCCTTCAATATGTCTAGTGCAACAGAAAAAGTCTCACCGAAGTCCCGAAAGTTGGATGACCAAGAGTTAGTAAGATAAGAAAGAAGATTACCAGTAGAGCGACCCTTAAGGAAGCCATACTGGCGATCTGAGAGCAGATTATGAGAAGAGAAATGCTTAAGAAATTTGAAAGCAAGAATAGTTTCAAAAACTTTAGCGATACAAAAGATAAGAGCAATTGGACGATAGTTGGAGGGTTGAGAGCGGTCACCCTTCTTTGGGACAGGTTGAATGTGAGCAAACTTCCAGCAAGAAGAAAAGACGTTAGAGGAGAGACAGAGACGAAAGAGTTTGCCTAGGCAGGGGGTCAGCAACAACGGGAGGAACACCGTCCGGACCATACGCCTTCTTAGTATTAAGCCCAAAAAGGGTAGAAAGTACATCTTTAGAAGAGATTAGGATATTAGGCATAAGTAGGAGAGAGAGAGGGGGGGGGGTGGGGGGGGGGGGGGGGGGGGTTGGGGGGGGGGGGGGGGGGGGGGGGGGGGGGGGGGGGGGGTGGGGGGTGGTGTGTGGGGGGGGTGGGGGGGGGGGGGGGTGGTTGAGGGGGGGGTGGGGGGGTGGGTGGGGTGGGGGGGTGGGGGAGGGGGGGGGGGGGGGGGGGGGGGGGGGAGAGGGAGGAATAGCACCTGAATCATCTAAGGTAGAGTTTCTGGCAAAAGTTTGAGCAAAGAGTACAGCTTTGTCAGAGGAAGAAGTGATGGTTGTGCCATCAGAGTGGAAAAGGGGAGGGAAAGACGAGGAAGAAAAGTTGTTGGAGAAGTTTTTGGCTAGATGCCAGAAAGCTTGGGGAAGAGCTAGAGTTGGATAGTTCAGTGCATTTATTATTGATGAAAGAGTGCTTGGCAAGTCGAAGAACAGACTTGGCTTGATTCTGGGCAGAAACATAAGAAGAATGAGATTCTTGAGTTTAATTTGTGAATTGATTGGTGGGTTGGTGAATAAATATTAATTGTTTTAACCTTTTCTGATAAATATTACTTGAACCATCACTTACCTGTTACAAATATATGTGCAGTTGAGGAGAGTGGTGGGGTGCCCTTATCAATGGCTTGAACCAAGAAGTGATGTAGAGTATCTGTCTCCCTGTCCAGCCCCTGCTTCAGTATAAGAACCCCCGTAGTGCTGTCCATGTAAAAATTTACAGGGAGGCTACCGTTGAGTCCCATGAGACGATAGCTAACACCAGCATTGGGCCCCGTGTCCCAGTCCGAGGTTGTGACAGTCAAGATTTCTGTGGCGATGGCAGTGGCCTCAGAGACGGAGATGTTGTAGAAGTGTCGGGGGAAGGCAGGAGGGTTATCATTGACGTCCATCACCTGTACAGACACCACCACCTCTGCCCACTTGCCGGAATAGCTGTCCGTTGCTCGCACCGTCAGCTGGTATGCTTTTTGACGCTCGTAGTCCAGTTCGTCCTGAACGCGGATGAGGCCTGAAGTGAAAGAGTAGAAGTATGGTTAATCTGTGCTGAAATCTGGATCACTTCACTGATTAAAGACCTCATCTCTATCCTCAATTCAAAATAATAAAACTTCAAAGCAATACCCGAATATGAAGCACATAGGACCAAAAGTTAAATCACTATAAGCTCAGAATCAAGATGAATTATTAAAGGGATAGCGAAACCGACTCTGTATCCAAAGAAAGATTCATTTATGCACCATGGAAGGAAAAGAATGGTTGATTTTGCTATTATATAAAAAAAAAAAAAACGATACATTCATACGTGCGAAGTAGACAGAACATGTGCCGCATGCCAGTTTCCTTAAAAAAAAAAACACAAACAAATTTAATTCTATGTGATTCTCATACATATAACACTTGGCTTTAATTAAGTTACCTTCTTCATGTTCCATAGAAAATGCCTGGTGCTCATTCCTGCCCACAAGAGTATAAATCAGCTTTCTGTTGAGCTGACTGCGGGCCATGACAGTCACGATAGGGGTGTGAGGCTCGGCACTCTCTGCTACGGTGGCGCTGTAAAACTGTTGGTCAAATATAGGCTGGAATCTGTCCACTACCTTTAGTCGGACAGTGACTTGTGACGAGAGAGGTGGAGAGCCTAAGAAACAAATATAAGGCACATTTAGTTGATCTCTTTTACAGGACTTGGTGTGCATAAATTTGTAAACAATGGAACAAATCAAAACAAATATTTATTAATGAATTACAGCACTATTCGTGAAGCATTATATACACAAATACTGTAATTACTTAATAATATAGAACTTTTCCATTTTGATTCATTGGTATTATAATACAAAACAATTGTATAGCCTTCAAGTGAGTACAATATACATATATTTCTACAACATCAACATCAACCTCATACAGGTCTCCCTCGATTTACGATTGGGTTACGTACCTGAAAACCCGATCTTAAATAGGACAATCATATAGCAAACCATAAAATAAATGGGGTAAATGGGATGCATTCTGGGACCAGCCAATATCCAAACACAAACACCTAAAACCCTTTAATAATATCGTAAATCGGGACATCGGATAATGAGGGAAACCTGTACTAAAATACAATTACAGTATTGTACCAAACTATATTCATATAAAGTATACATATTTTTCTTACCTCCATCATACGCATTAATTACCAACTCATATTCACTCTTGAGGCCCTCCAAGGATTTCTTGAGGCTAATTTCCCCAGTATTGAGGTTGACAGAGAACAATTCACCATTGCCATGTCGGAGTTCATACCTCACTGCACTGTTTTCATCAACATCAAAATCTGTGGCTTGAACCTAAAAAATAAAAGACAATATACATAAACGTTTGGCCTATACTGGTAACCCCTCCTGTACCGGCGACGTCTTTTTAATGTTAGTCTACAGTAGTTATATTTAGACGATTTTGTGCAGTTTGATAAGGATATGTAGTCGTCCAAAGGGTTAAGTGAGATAGTTCGAAGCCTTTTAATTGCCTGAGCCCCTTTTTAAGCTAAATAACAGATAACTAAGTATAGCAAAAATATACTGATAAAGATGTCACTGGTACAGAAGGGGTTAAACCTTTAAACTTTGTCATGACTAATTGATTCAAAATTTTAAATGAAAAAAGTTTAAGCACAATTTATGCAGTTATTGTGTACTGTATACAAATATTTCAGACAATTATGACTGTCATTTTTAATACATGCTATAAGATTGCCTAATAAACATGGAATTAACTAACATTTACAATCAATTAAATAAATGGGGTATAACTATTTGCATTTTTAACACCACAAATGAAGTCAATGAAAGCATGTGATTCTCCCAGGATTCTCTAATGGATAGGCCTACATACATACATAACATTTTAAGACGGAGTGCTCCACACATACGTGCAGTTTCAGTCTCTTGTCCTAATGCAAGTAAAATAGCAAAAGAGCAGATTATAATCAACAGTTTACTGGAAATACATATATGTAAGATCAAGAGAGTTGTGGATGAATTAAATAGATAGATATAGAGAAATATCTGCAGTCAACATAATTCTATACAAGCCAACCCTATAGACTGACCCTAAAGACTACCCTGTGCCCCTTGGCCCTCCTGCCTCCCTCAGCGTCCACAGAGATGACACCATAATAGGGAGTGTTGACGAAGATGGGGGCATTGTCATTCTTGTCCTGAACCACCACATGTACCTGCACGTGGGCCACTCTCGCTGGGTTTGTGCGAGCCACGCTGCGAACCTGTAAAACACGTAGAAAACATGAAGAACAATGCCAACATGACATTCTTATATTATCTAACCATACGGAACAAACATGTTAATATTTCAGACACACTATGCATTGGGAAACATAATTACACTCAACCCTCCGTTATCACGGGTTTGGTTATAGCGTTTCACCATTATCGGGCATACCTAAAAAACCCAACTATTCTGTTACTGCGGGTCCTAGAGCCGTTATCGCAGTCCCTCTTTGACGGGAAAACTTGAAAATCCCGCCTGTCTACGTCCCCGCCAAGCATGGGGTGATTCAGCAGCTGATTGGCTTGACATCAGAGCAAGGTGGGGCTCTCATTGGCTGTTTTTTCTATCCCTATATTTATTAATCATGCATCATACAGTCTTGTCTTCTTGTCTTGAAGAAGACAAGACTGTGGAGCACCGAAAAAGAGAGCAAAAATAATGAAAGACTCGATATCAAACTAGAAAACACAAACAAACAAGTGAATCCGGTGAATCTGAAATCCGAGCGTCACTTGCGCAATTTACTGCCGCCATCTTTAATGTTGTCAACATTAGCCAGACGCTCTAAGTCCACCCGTCTTTTACTTGCTTATTTGTGCCTGAACCTCTTATCTCTCGCGTTTATTATAGCCTCTAATGCATTCAGTGATAGGGATGAAGGAATTGAAAGCCCGGGACCATCAAAACAGTCAAGTGCCGTGTCTGACGAATGCTGCAGAAACGACGATGAGTTAGGCAATGCTAAATATGAATATAGTTTCAAATAAAGTCTATGTGGTAAGTAATATCCTCATAATATGTATCTTTAACCCTTAATTGGCGGCGCGCAACTTATGTCGTGTGAAATAAATTTGGACTAAGTGGCGGTTCACAACTTATGTCGTGCGCCATTTTCAGCACGTAATGTTGCTGAGAGAGAGAGCTGAGCGGTGTGATGAGCCTAGCAACTCTATGACCGCTCACGACCACCGTGGTGGACCAACTGAGGTGACTCCCACCCTTCCCTCCCCTCTCTCACTCGCTACACAGGGAATTATGTAGGGAAATTACCTAATTACAGGGTTTTTGCACTCGTGTTGCACGATCGTTGCAAGAGAACCAGCGGTCGTACAAGGATGGTTCGGGTGTAATTGGAAAGCTCTGTTTACGCCCTTTCAGGGATAGATACTTGTTTTACGCTCTGGGTCTTATTTAGGCATGAAAATGATCACGTAAACAACCCTATTTAGGGTAAAAACCCTAAACCACGCTGGACGCTACAGTCCGCTAGACCGCCTAGCCCGCCAATAAGGTGTTAAATATTCTCAATATATATTAATTTGATGTAGGCTTATTTAAGGGGAGAAATGGGTACTTGGGTGACTGTTTGGACAAATCTGGGGGCGAAAAATGGGACCTGGGAACCAACTTATTTTTCCCCATAAGTTATTAAGTTCCATTATCGCGATTCTCGTTATAGTGGGACTAATTACCGGTAGGCACCAATTAGGCGTGATAACGGAGGGATGAGTGTACTGTCAATCTAATGGCATCACTCTAACTTTAACCCTCTCACATCCTGACGCGATTTTTGAGCCTATTAGGGATACTTTAAATCCTTTGTTACCGTCAGGGGTATCTATAAACCTTTAGTTTGTTTACTTCAACCCCTGCAGTTGTCTTTGAGTTAGCTGTGGGCAGAAAACTAATTTTGGAGAGGTAATTATAACAGTGAGAGTAATCTATTTCTTATTGCTAATCTGGCAACCTCTGCGTCCTATGGTCGTGAGAGGGTTAATATGGTAAAGTCGCGCAAATAAGTGATGTCTCGGCACCAAGTATAATTGGATCAATAATTGGTATCAGCAATATCTATAGGCTTCATTTCTTCATATCAAGTGAAATTTACAAACATGTTCCTACACTTACCCACCCTATTCAACATCTGACAGAAATTAATACAGCACAGAGCAAGCCAAACATAATGACAGCTGGGACATAACTTATTAGCACGACTGTATATGTGCCATTTTATGCACCTGAATTATACTGTACAGTACAATAAATGTCTTACTTACCTCAACAACAAGCAGATAGTTGTCCTGAACTTCCCTATCAAACGGCTTGCCGGTTGTCTGTATAACCCCCGAGGTGTCCCCGATGATAAACATATCGGTGGGGTTGAGGATGGCGAAGGTGAGGTGTTCGTTGAGATTGGAGCCCAGGACATGCACCATGGTGATGGTGTCGGCCCGAGTGCTATTTTCTTCAACAGCGGCGAAGTATTTGTCCTTGGAGAAGCGTAGGCCAGTCACCGGGATTGGTTCTACATATAAGTTGACGGAGGTACTCGAGGCAAATTGTCCATCATTCACCGTTACCTGAGATGAGGAGAGATACATATACATTTTAGAAGATTATGTCACTGAAGTTTTTTCTTTTTTTTTTTCTTTTTTGCCACATGCCGTAATTCCCGAGAAGGGGTGGCCATGAACATTAGGGGTTTGTCACGAATCGCTAGGTCAAGTTGCCCGGGCTTGACATCTACCAATAACATTTTGACCGACAGTGCGGGCTCGATCCGCCAACCCTTTGATCAGCAGCCGACGCAATACTAACTATGCTACAGCGTTGATGAATTCTGCTACTGTACCTAGAAGATATGGTCAGTGCTTGGGGTGGTGTGCAAAGGCTAGCTCTGTTACTACACTCTGTTTCTTTTCATCTGACGATATATTTAATCCTTTAGTAGCTATTTTCTACATACTTAACACTCAAAGAGCGGGTGGTGGAGTGTATTTCACTGTGCCGCCCAGCGGGGGATTTTTACCATAAATGGGGTTGTTTCCATGCTCTTTTTCATGCATAAATAAGAGCCAGAGCGTAATACAATTATGTATCACTGAAAGGGCGTAAATTGAGCTTTCCAATGACACCCGAACCATCCTTCTACGAAGGCTGGTTGTATTGCAACGATCGTGCAACCGAAGGGCAAAATTGCTAAAATACGGTAATTTCGTTACATAATTACGTGTGTAGCTAGTGAGGGAGGGTGGAGTAGTGTGGAGTACATGTCAGTGGGCTCACAACGGTCGTGGCGAGCGGTCATGAGGTAACCTACGCTCCTCCCACCGCTCGTCTCTCTCTCAGAACCAATATTGCGCCAAAATTGCACACAGACTAAAGTCCGCCGCCGCCACATAGTCCAGATTTTTAGAGGTGGACTTAAGTCCGCCGCCGCTAAACAAGGGTTAATGGGAAAATATGAAACTTTGTCTCTGCATCATACTATGGCATATAATTTAGCACCAAATTTCGCTACAAAATCTTCAAAATAACTTGAGAAATCTCAATGGGAACTTTGCAATTTTCCGTCAGTTGAAAAGAAACTAACTATAGAGCCAGAAGTGGGTGCAAGAACTTCATAGAGTTGCTACCACTATTGATAACAAGGTATCTCTCCCTACACAATATAGGGAAGCTAATTGACCACTTGCAAGTTTCAGGCTATAAGGAAGTTGAGCCGTGAACATCGATATTAAACAGAAATGCAATAATAATGTACGTTTCTGATGGATAAATGGTATGTTGAATTGGGTTTTATGTATTTATATATGTACTACAACCGTATTTTAGCTGTAGGCCTACAGTAAATTCTGTTAAATATCGTTGTCTACAGTTCCAACTTCCTTATGGAACGTTCGAAACTCGCAAGTGGGCAATTCTCCCTACCAGGAATTCACCGGAGACCTCTGGTGGACGCTTCCAAAGTAGCGCCAGAGCTACGTCTGTCGACATCAACAATACTCAACACCTAGGCTATTCAAAGTTTATCACGATTTCTTATGATTCTGCATGATTTTACTATATACTAGATGGCTACACTAAGTGCTTATATGGTATGGTAGTTGTGGGAATGTCCATATGTAGCAAGAAATGACTTAAAGCAAAATTATAAGGATGATGAACTATCATAACAAAAAAGCGCGAAAATACCTTCTTCCTTATATATATAAATATAAGTTATTTAATATTATGGGTGACTTTAAAATATAATGAGCATCAATATGCAATGACTGTAATGTGAGTCAGCTATAGAAAGTACGGCATATAGCTTATAATTAAGAATTATTGATGGAGAGGGAGGGTGAAGAACTGCGGGATATCGCCATTTAAAGGGCCCAGGTCGCTTACTGTACAAAACAACGTGTCAGGCGCGGCAACTCCAAGAATTTCTGGTAGGGAGAATTGGTGAATGTGGGAGAAGTTCACTGCTTTATGATAGTAAGACATGGATACCGTAGTCAAAGAGGAAGACACCCATGTAATAGACTTGAGGGTACTGAAATAAGCATGATGAGGTGGATGAGTAATGCCACAGAGTGAGGGAGACACCAACGAGAGCAGAGGTGAGAGAGCGTATTGGTGTAGAATATATCCATGAGGTTATAGAAACAACTGAGAAGAAAAGGAATTGCAGCTTATAATCTAATTTATTAATTTCACTCCCAACACCTAACACCTCCCAATGAAATTAATGAAAGCATGTGATTTATGACTGTGTTGGTGGTGTAATGGTTTAGATGCTTATGTTCTGGGTATGGTGTCTTGAGTTCGAATCCTGGAAGGACCATATGCTTCATAAGTTTATTCAAGTATATTGGGGTTTGCAATTGATGATTAATGTTAAGAACGGGGTGTTACTTATGAGACATCGACGAATTGCTATAATAAAGATAAGTTTAAAGTTTTAGAATTACCTTGATGGGGATCAGTGGCTTTTGGTCTTTTATAAATGGATATAAAATTGTAGTCATGTACTTAACCTTTAACTGTCTTGATGGTGTAATGCTTAGAGTGTTTAACCCCTCTGGCCCGGCCAGCATTTTAAAAGGACGCTGGGGCAGATGGGCCGGAGCCCGGGAGTCCTTTTAAAATCCCTATGCTTGAAAGCGTGATTTGAAATCCGCGCGGCGAAAATTTCCTTTGCAGGGGCGATCGCAGCGCCACCAAGCCTCAACTACTACCGTTATCAGTTCCTCTGTGCCCGCCATAGCAAGTTATAGCAAAAAACATTTGTCCGACACGTCCGATTCCGTGCAGCCTCTCGCACGCCCCACTGCTACCCCGCTCACAACTTCTACGCCTGTTGCAAGCAAGAAAAAGGCTCAACGAAAGAAATTAAAGGTATTGTTGAGTAATAGTGCTATAGAGCGAGAACTTTTTGCCATTGAAGAGAGCAGTGGCGAAAGCTTAGTCGACAAAGAACAATTCATAAGTGCAAGTGAAGGCGACGATTCTGTGGGGTTTGGGGATGATGACAATGTAGATTTGTTTGAGGGAGGTGATAGTAGTGATGATCCTGATGTGGAAGTGTTACAGGAAGGTGCAGTAAAACTTCCAAATGTGCTAGAGCCTAGGCCTACCCCGTCGCCATCTTTGTTAGGTCAGCCTAGGCCTTGGCCTAGCCCTAGCCCAGGACCTTCCCCTTTGCCTGCCTGTACGCCCTTGAAAGTGGGTAAATACTTTTACAAACAATCTCTAGTGAAAAGTGCAGCCAAGAAAGCACGCAGGGCAGCAGAAAGGGTTAGGGAAGCCGAAGATAGTGATAGTGACGCCGACCCTGGTCTAGCAACCACCCGCATTCCTTTGTCCCGACGCCTTGACCCGGGAAGCCGCGTGGGTCACCCACAGCCCTCGGCTTCATCTCTCCCTCAGGATGAGCAAAGGGCCTCTTCAAGTGGCACTAGTGGTGTGCCATAGCCCTCATCACACCGAAGAGCATTATTGGCTGTGGAGAAGCCCTCGGCTCGCCGCAAAAGGAGCCCAACTCCCGAGGCCGAGGCTCCCATTGTTCAACCTCCCGCAGTCTCCCGCCCCCCACGCCCGGTCACTTCTTCACCGGAAATGTCTCCCGAAGAAGATGCTGACGACCCCAACATTGCCCCAGATGACCTGACATCGCCTGAGGAGGAGGAGGAGGAGGACGAGAAAGAGGAGGAAGTCCCGACACGACGAGTTCGAGGGTGAGGTCGTGGGCGTGCGGCTCAGCCTGCCGACGCCGACGCCGATGCCCCTGGGCCTGGGCATGGGCGTGCAGGGCATCCGCCTGGGCATCCGCGTGGCCAAGGGCGTGTGCCTGGCCGTGTGCCTGCTGCGCCTTCACGTGCGCGCTCATCCAACTTGTTTGTGTGGACAGATGGGGCGTATTTTGAGCCAAATTGTCCTGCCTTTGACGAGCAACAGATTGGTTCCGGGGTGTCACCAGCATATCCCTGTGGCCCAGATGCTACCCCCAGTGAACTTCTCTGTGGTTTTTATGATAATGAAGTCGTGGAATACCCCGTCGAGGAAACAAACAATCACCATGCTATCTGTGCCAACTTTCTTGTCAGGAAGACCAGTGCCAAGATGGTGGCATGGAGAGCTGTCACTGTGGCAGAAGTATATGTGTTCTTGGCACTCACAATGCTGATGACATATATCAGGAAGCACGCTCTGGCAGACTACTGGATTACTGGCGACCTCATAACGACTCCAGCATTTGGCAAGCACATGTCCAGGGACAGGTACTTCGACACCCTCTCCTATCTCCACCTGACAATGTTACGACCGGAGCTACGAATAAAACAAGGGCACTTAATGATTGGACTAGTAATAGGGCACTATGCAACAATGGTACGCTAGATCCAAACCCTCGAACTTATATGCCGGCGAACAAAAACACCTATACCCTCCAGAGTTAATCTACGATAATGGGGTATCCTTAAGGGGACCGACCGGTTAATTTAGGCTTAAAAAACTCGAAATCCTGAAAATACCAATAGGTGTTTACTCAACAAGAGTCAACATCCCTTCATAAGCCAGTGAAATGTTATTAGTGAAAACCCATTGGAATTTTTTTTTTTTTATGTTTTCCAAACTTTTCCTGTAATTCTAAAAACGTTATATAGCGAACTTTGAAATTAACATGTTCAGTAACTACTGGTCGTACGAGGAGCATACCTATATAAATCGAAAGAGCGTAAGCTACTCTACAACCTCCCATACGCTTTATCTTCTACTTTGCCATGTTCCTGCGTAAAATATTGTAAATCTAAAAACAAAAGTAAAAATGTTCACCTAAGTACCTTAGACTTTCACCTGTTTTTCTCAGAACCTATATTGCCGCACAATCGGATGTTATTCTACAGTTATTATTGTACCTATAGGAATGGTGTATATACCATTGGAAAGGTAATTAAAAACACTAAAAGGCCTATAAAGCCAATTTACTCTAGTAATTTAATTTTTTTCACAATATGTCGTCAAACTTGTAATTTTCTATAAATATATTCGCCTGAATCCGTAATCACCTAAATCGAACAAATTAGTCCATGAGCCAAGACCCGAATTTTGGGATATCGGTACCACCCGGGGTGACTAATTCTCTTAGGTGTTTTTAGCTTGCTACATGTCTCTAGTTTATGTTTTGATATGATAGCCCTTGCACATTGGTAGCTTAATGGTCGTTATCACTTCTTGAATAGACATACCCTACCGAAAATTCCGAATTTTTTTAAAATGTCAAATTTGGGGACAGGAATGCCTAAATGTCAACAAAATGCATATAGTAATTGTCACATTTAATACAAGTCCTGTAAATACACACTAAGCATGCCATGGGCTTGTACATACTATTATGGCAAATTACTACTCCTAAATATCATCTACGTCAGACTCGGAATCTGACTGTTGTGCCACCGGCTCTTCTTCAATAGCCTTGTTCTGACATGTCTGTAACCTGCACATGTCCGTGCATTTTAGACCATTGCTGAGGCAAGTACACTTAGGGAGTTCGCATGACCGCACACACTTGCAAGACAGTAGCTGCATAACAGCATCTGGTGCTGGTGAGCCTCGCATCCAGTTGACGGCAAGCTTACCGTCCTCATCTGTCATCCAACCGCAGTCTGTTGGGTTCGCAACAAATGGCTGGCTCTGAAGACTTCTCCTCCAGATCGCAGCCTGGTAGTTTGCACGCAGTGCATGCATGAAGAGGCAGTCCTCACAAGGAGGGAGTTGACTTGACTCTACCTCTCCACGTCTTGCACAGAACAGCTCATACCGAAGCTTGTTTACCTTAGTTGTGTGGGTAGATGGTAGGTACATGTGGCAGGTGATTTCCTGTAGCTTCTCAAAGAGTTCAGGAGACACTTCCCATGAGCGTCCAAGTTCGTGAAAAGCATGCTGGTATGTCTTGTCCATCTTCACCTGCTTGAGTGTCGTCATCTTCCCTCGGCCAGCGAATGCACTGACGGTATCACAGCCTGTAAAGGCATGCATACCAATCAATGAATCACACACGCTGCCTCCCAGTGTGCGGCTCAGTGTGGTGATATCCAGGAATCTTGTCCGGTTCTTCGTCCCGCACTTCTGGAACAGATGGGATGGGATCTTGTGGCACATGCCAAGACACAACACCATGACGTCTGTATCTTCTGCAGTGATGATGACAGACTTGTTCCCAGATTCTGCTGCATGAAGTGCATGGAGAAGAAGGCGTGTGTCTGCTTCTTCTTGAGTTGACTTAAGCTCAGGAGCCTCTTCCCACTGCTCTTTGGTGATCTTGAAGCAGCGCTGCTCACATGTGACATACAGCTCCTTGTCCTTGAGCTTCTCCCTGTGCTGTGGTGCCTTCCATTCTTCTACCAAGAACTTGATAAGACTTGCCTTGTTGGAGGAACTACCGAGTAACTTTCTCCACTGCTGGATGTTGTGCCCAGGTTGAATGTTCTTGAAATGAATTCCTGTGCCTGCACTTCTTTTGGCTCGTTCTGCATCCTTGATGGATGTCTCCTTGTAGATATCAAACACAACATCAATGCGCCTGCTCTTAGCACCTTCATGAACAGCGTGACTCAGTGCTGTACCTGCAAGCTGTGAAAAAGTTTTGTCGTTTCCCTTCAGTTTGTGGACCAGGCTCATCCCATCAATTATGGTAGCAGAGGGCTCGGGTATCACTTCTGCAGGAGAAACATTCCTCTCTAACTCCTTTGCGAGGGCAGCCTTGTTGGTCTTGCGGAGAGACCCATCACCGCTGGCAAGTGCCCAAGGCAAAGGCCCCAGGGGATGAGCCAAGACATCACTCATTTTGAGCTTTCTGTTCTCGGCAACAAGGATCATCTGGCCAAATAGGTTCCTGTCAGCCTTTAAGATAACCTCCTTGGCATGGTCTTGTGAGCGTGGCTTCATTCTGATGTTAGTGAACGTTCTCAGTTTCGTCTTCGTCATCGTGTCATGAAACTGTATAGTTGGCGTATCGATCTCCAGGCGCTCTTCCTTGAAGGCTTGATATGCATCCTCTCCTATTCTGTAGGCCCCTAGAAGGTCTTTGACAACTTCTGGTGGTGCCATAGTCGCAGTTGACAAACTGACAAGATCTTCTTGCTCTGCGTTGAAGGGGTTCAACCAGCTGGTCTCCATCAGTTGAACTAAAGATTGGACATCGGCCTCATCTCTTCTAATCCTGGGCATCTGTAGGTCTGGGTGGCTGAAGTCAGTATACTTTTGGCCTACTACCATAGTCCTGAGCTGCCTTAAGTACCTGCTGCGATACTCCGATGTCAGGTAGTACCTGGCGACAGCTCCGCCTTTCAGGCTGAAGCCTTTTGTGCCCCCTGGTGTCTGGGTGTCTTTGTTGATCGTCTCTTCGATTGTCTGGTCCACAGGGATCCGTCCAAAGGGATTCTTGCTACCGATCTGGACCGAAAAGCCACCTTGCATGAAGTGTTTATGGACCTCTGGGTGTTCAATGGGCAGTCGAGACATCAAGGCATAGTAGTAGGTTAGGAACCGGGCATAGTTCACTTTGTCATAGGCAAAACACCACGGTATCATCTGTCGGATTGCTCCTAGGTGGAGCATCCAGTTGCCTTCTCTGGAGGCTCGAATTAAGTCTAGCATGATCTCAACCATGTCCAGGTATGACATCCAGAATGCTGAGAGGTTGTGTTCATCTCTGAGGGTCTCAAGATAAACTTGGAAAAGCTTCATGATATGTGTGCATGATTCACTCTCCATCAGCTCTTGAAAGAGTCCCTGAGACACATTGCTGTGAAAGCTGTTGATGTCCTTCAGTGTTTCATCTAGATGGTGTATGTCCCTTGAATGGTTTTCTTCTAGCCATGAAAGGAAGCCTTTCCATGCAAGCCTCATCAGTGCTTCATACACGAGCTTGTGTAGTCTCACTGCTCTGTTGTACCTCTTGCCGTTCATCACTCCTGACACTGATCCTTCTGCGATGATACCTGATTCCACACACAGATCTCTAAGACCTGCATCTTGAAACCTCTTTCCTATGGTGGAGATGAGATTACAGATTGTGTGGAAGACGCCCATCCTGATGATAATGTTCTTGAACTTCTCTTGTTTCCAGATAACTTCGGCAGCTTTGGCATAGAGTGCTTGATCAAACACGCACACAATCTTGTTAAGCTGTAAGGACTGCATGATAGCATGCGTTTGTTCCAAGATTTCATTAACGGTGGACATTTCTGTTGCGGGAGCATTGATAGTGGGCAGGTAGCTTACAGTGTCCTGAACCACTGCAATGTCTCTGCGCATTTTGATGTTGAACCCAGTCCAACTGCTGATGGACTGGTCCTCATGGTCTGACATTCGAGTAAGAAGCCAGATATGGTTCTTTGTCTTTGAATCCTGGACTTCCTTGGTAGTGTCGACATACGCAGTCTCAATCCTAGGTGGCCCTGCCCGCCGCCCAACATTGTATATTGGCAGCATTGATGATGTCTGAGTGATGCTTCTTGTCTTGGACTTGGTAATCTCTGGCAGGACTTTCTCTGGCACAGAGCCTGCAACCTTGGACTGGACAGCAATGCCATTGACTCTATGAGAAGTACCTGCTCCACTTAGGGTCTCTTCAAGTCGGTCAATGTTATCCCAGGCCAGGGTTGTGAACACACCAGGGTAGATGTTTGCTGGCAGTGGAATGTCATCCTTTGAGCATTCCAGCTTCTGGATACAAAGGGCTGTATCGATCTCCTCAAACATTGAGTAAGACACACAGTGACCAAGACGATTCAGAGTTCGGATCAGTTCTGTGTTTCCTGTCAAAGACTTTACAGCATTGGTCAGCAGTACGTGCTTGGGTGGTTTTGTCTTGCCACTGGTAACAGCAAAGACCAAGTCACTGCCAAAGGAAGTGGCAAGACGTTGAGCTCTTTCAGAGGGAGTTTCACACTCACACTCTCCTGTCAGCAGGGTGTGCAGGAATTGAGTGACTGCTGCAGGAATGACATTCTGATCTGTATCGGGAGGCCATGGCTGACTCACATCTTGTTTATTGATCTCATTCCTCAGCTGCATTCCTGCTTTGGTTAAGACATCTTCAGAGTTAGCTGCTCTTGCTTCTTGCAGGTCTTTTGCCATTTGTGTGCTTGCCGGGCAAGGTCGTCCATTGAGAGGCTGCGTGGATAGATTAGAAGCTTTCCTTTCTCATCTGGGACAAAGCGTAGTGATTCTCCAAACTCGGTTTCAATCTTTCGGCGAACATGTTTCTTTGTCGCTGGTTTCAGTTGGATAATACCACGGGACATCATGGATCTCTCAAGCCTAGATGTGAGGTTTGTCATAGGCAGTACCTCTGGGTTGGGGAATAATTTGGTCCTTATATACAAGCAGAGTTCCTCGAGGGCTTCTGTCTCAACCTCTTCGTAGCGTGCTTCCTCGCTTTCTTCCTGATTTTCACCTGCACCCGACCTGGCGGCCGCTGGGAAATCATCTTTTGTGAAGAGTTTGTAGCACGACTTGTGGTAGTGACCCTCTGCAGCAACAAGGTCTCTGCTAACTAAACCAAGGATTCTCTGGTTGAGTTTCCTTATTGCTGCTCTGCGAATCTTCTCATCTGCTCGTAGCTCAACACACTGTATGAGTGGCTCCCTTGTCTTTGTTGTTTTTATGTACTTGCTTGACTTCTCGCAGAAGATACATACTTTGGCATACACCCTGCTAGTACTAGGGGTATCCCTTGATGCCCTCCTCCTGGGGTCGACGCTTGCTGATTCTATCTTGACACCCTTGGCAAGGATAGAATCCAGTGACTTCTTCATTGTAAAGAGACTACGACATTTACGGTGATAATGTATGTGTGGTATTCCTCCTTCTTCAAGGCCCTTGGCTGCTTCCAGGACTGGATCATGCTGCCTGATTTCTGCAGCCCTGAGCAATGTGTTCCAGGAGTCCAAATCCTGTGGTGACACCAGAGCATCGCTGTCATCATCAGAGCAGTGGATGATACAGTCGATCCGTGCTCTCTTCCTCGCAGATGGTTCCATCCTGCCGTCAAACAGTCGACACACACCTGCAAAAAATATCACCATTAAACCATGAACAAACAAACACATTACATGGAAACCACTCTACATATGTTTGCTCCTTCCAATAATAAATTATCCCCAAAATATAACAAAAAATCCCCAAATATGAAATAAACCCCTAAATATGGAGAAACTTGAAATACACATCGGAATAATTCTTGTAGAGAATCAAATAAGCTACAAGAGCTGTTAGAATATATTTTTCAATGTTCCCCATATTTAAGGATTTATTCTAGATTTAGAGGAAAATACCCAAAATATAGAGTATATTCCGAAATATGAGGAAATTTGAAAAATACCTAGGAACAACTCTGGTAGAGAATATAATTCTACATAGGTGTTCAAAGTTTCGCGATGATTGTGTGATGGATTTTAAAGAAAATGAGGAAAACGCCGAGCGTCACGCTAAAAATCTTTATTTTTGGGTAGCGCCCCTATTGCATCAAAAAAATTAGACTAAGCTACCAGTGCGAGAAGGCTATCATATCTTAATGTACTTACAGTCACTCTATAAACATTTTAGTACCATTCGTGTTTAGTCACCCCAGGTGGTACCGATATCTGGCCTGGCTCATGGACTAAATACACAAAATATATAACAAAAATTTTATAGAAACTACAGACATAATATTATACACCATTTGTGAGTTGTTTGATCACATAAAACATGTGCTATGGGGATTTCTGTAAGAGTTTATCATTTTCTGCAGTGCTATGATTTTCAAAGTTTTTTGTACCTAAATTGCAAGAAAAAATAAAAAATAAAATAAAATATATATATTTTTTTTATCTAGTTTTATGGTCTTATACACCTGTGCCAAATTTCATTTAAATTGAAAGTAAGACCTGGAAGTTTGTAATTAACCGGTCGGTCCCCTTAACTGGGCATAAATGTACTCTACTTCAGGCTAACCCACACTGGTATAGCCTGATAACAAACAAGATGCAAGTTACGTTAAAATGCATAAAAAAGGAAGCTATGGAAAGATCAACTAAATCACTGCAAGATTTAATACAATAAAGAGATGCTTCAATACAGTTACTCTAAACAACAATAAACTCTTCACTCCTATCTGAAAGAAAGTGAAGTATAGTCCTACAGCATAGACCTGGAAACTTCTGAAGAAAGTCTGATGCTCATAAGATGCTCGTATCTTAAATTATATAAAAGGCAGGAGGCAGGACACCACACGTGTAGACTGAATACACTAAAAGATACGACATATAATGTTAACTGACACGAGAATACTATAAATGCGCAACGGTAGTAATGCTCGACACTAAAAGAAGTACTTCCTCATCAACGAAACAGTCTGCTATGGTTGTGCGGCTCAGCAACAACCTAGACTAATAATGCTGGGAATAATAATGCGTACATATCAAAGAGCTTATATTAAATACTAACAAGTGTCTACTCAATTAATAATGTCTAGCTGGGATACTCTAGGTAAGGAACTGGGGTTGAGCAAGACAGGCTCGTAGCCGAGCGGTGTCCTTAAGACTGCATACTTTTAAGTTACGTTAATTGACTGGGATGCTCTCTTGATAGATCCAGATCACAAGTATCTGGTTCTATCCTGGTGACCCTCAAAAGACAAGCAAAGAGGCAGCAAAGTGTGGAACTGGAACAGGCCAAAGCCCTCAGTCAACACAATGCTGCACTCGCAAAAGACGCAGCCGAAAAGACAACCTAGGCTACCACAGGACCGGTCGAAGTTGTGTAGGTATAAACAAACCATACACACATCAGAGACAACGACTACAGTAACCTTATGCCAGTCTAGCATTAAATAAAAGAGCAGAACACTAAATCAATAATGGAGACACACACACAGAGTACTTAACCTCTACTAACTAAGAACCCTCAATCCTATTCTAAGTACATGTATATATCTCAGAGGACGGCGCATGCAATACAATGGGCCGGCTATGGAAACCGTATGCAGAACCCAAGGGGATAAGTAATTGAATAAAGGTGAGGAGCAATGGAAAAGAAGAAGGTCAGAGAGAGAGGTGATCAGGAGAGAGTATGCAAGGGATGTTAGAAGCATGCACGCCAAGCCTGTCCTGAGGAGGGTAGCTCCTCGGGAGCCTCATGCAGTAGGTTAGTTACACAGGAGCTCGCAAGGGCGCGATGGTCGGCCAATCACGGGCCGAGACGTCACAAGACAGCAGGCCCCTAGGCCGCGCCAGGAGCCACCAGCCAATCAAAGGCGAGGGAAAGCCCGCGCGGGCGGGAAAACTCCTCCGAGCGAGGTAGCACATACATACACACGCACATATTACCACCACGCTCTCGTCTCTCTCTCTCTCTCTCTCTCCTTAACTCTACACAATGCATCTTATATTCTAATAATGATATAAAATACTTCCCGTTGTCACAGACGAAAATAAAGACCACCACTGGACTGTCTGTGACAATGTGAGTACTATGAAAGAAAGAACAAAATTTTCTGATAACTGTAGCCCATTTCGATGTCCCTGGCGGACGCTAGCGGATAACGAGAGGCGATTCTGCCAACGCTGGTAGGCGTCACACAAACAACATGGCAGTCCAGCTTCCCGACGCACTATGGAAGATCAGGAAGCTGTATGACATGATACGTCATCGGTTTACCACCTACCTGATTCCTTTCCAGAAGATGTGCCTTGATGAGTCTCTGGTCCTTTTCCGTGGTAGGCTGCACTTCCGACAGTATATCCCGTCCAAGAGACACCGCTTCGGCATCAAGCTCTTCGTCCTCTGCGACTGTAAGACGGGGTATGTGCTGGACTTTGTGGTCTACAGCGGCAGTGGTGGCAAAATCGTGACTGACCCCGACATTGGTTTTGGCGGCACTGTAGTGCAGAAAATGATGGAGAAACATTTCCATAAGAACCACATTCTCTACACTGATAACTACTACACGTCGCCCATCCTAACCAAGTACCTCCATGACCGCAAGACCGGAACTGTCGGAACAGTCAAGGCCAAGAGGAAGGGTATGCCAACATAGCCAACCAAGACCAAGAAGACAGACATCTTCCACAAGAAGAGTGGCCCCATCCTCTCCATCCACTGGCATGACCAGTGGAAGATCAACCTCCTCACCACATGCCACAAAGCCGAGATGGTCGCCACAGGGAAGGTGGACCGAAGAACGAAGAACCCCGTCCAGAAACCAGCTGCTGTCCTGGACTACAACCTCAACATGCGCCTCATCGACAAGTCCGACATGCAGATGGGCTTCATCGACTGCCTGCGAACATCTTGCAGGTGGTACAAGAAGTTTATTCTGCATACGGTAGATATGTCGGCCCTCAATGCCTACAACATCTACCGTCTGAGGACTCCGGGAGCCAAGAAGTACAAGTCCCTGCAGAAGTTCCACATGCAGGTGATACTTGAGCTCCTGGCTAAACATGCGGGTACACCCGGGAGGCCACTACAAGGACCAGGCCAGCTGGACAGAACGGGGTGTGCCGACTTCTTCAGGAAGCACCAGCTCAGCCCCCTTCCTTTCCAGACTCCAGGTGGTAGAGTTAGAACCCAGAAGAGGTGCCATGTCTGCAGCCACACAACTCGCAGACCCCGCAAAGTCACAAAAACCACTGGGGAATGCCTCGAGTGTGAAGTGGGACTGTGTGCTGGATGGTGCTTCAATGACTTTCACACTCTAATACAACTTTGAAGTGCCTGTGACAATAACAGTGAAAGTGACACTCTAAAATGCAGGGTAAGAATAATATAAAATAATTAATAAAAGTGAAAGAGACACAAATAACTAATAATAAGTGCCTTCATAACAATAAGAACAAGTGAAAGTGACACTAAAATATATATTATAGCTTACCTCTAACAATAAATAAGTGAAAATGACACTATCAATTATCCTAGTCCAGTGAAAGTGACACTATAATAATAATAAAACTAAGTATAAGTGAAAGAGACACACATAAGTAATAATAAGTGCCTTCATAACAATTTGAGCAAGTGAAAGTGACACTATATATATTATTAGTTTACCTAACAATACATAAAAGTGAAAATGACACTATCAATTACCATAGTCCAGTATAATAATAATAATAACAATAAAACTAAGTATAAGTGACAGACACACAAATAACTTCATGAAAATAACTTTATTGATTGAAAATAACATAATAACTATAATAAATGGCATAATAAACAATAAAAACTCTCATATCGCTTTCCGGCATAATTGCGGCTAGGTCAACGAGTGCAACAGGGCGTCGTAGCCGGGGCCGTGGTTGAGTGTTCGGACGCGCCGAGGTAAATACGCGCCAAAAGTTACCTCCACTAACATCGCCATAACTCCGGAACCAGTTTAGCTAGAGAGCTCTACTCAATATCATTCTACGCAGCAAGGTAAGGCGCACATTTTGATGTATGTGTGATAATTGTAGGTCTTATATTAAGGGAGATTAGCCTTTGTTTACATGTGTCGTTTTACAGCCAGATCGCCCGGATACGAGCTCAGTCCTTTAGAAAGGCAGCCCGGGCCGGAAGGGTTAAGATCTGTATGTGGTAATCCAGGTTCGAATCCCGGTATGATCACATGCTTTCATTAATTTCATTGGGAGGTGTTTGGTGTAGGGAGTGAAATAAACAAATTAGATTATAATGATAATATGCTATGACCACAGGTCATAGCGCAGTTGGTAGAGCACTCGCCTGTAAACTGTGAGGTTGACGGTTGGAGTCTCGGGCCGACCAATGTGTGTTATTGGCATATGCCAGTGCTGTTGGTGGTCGGCGCGGTTTAGCAATCTGTGGCAACTAATCACTGAAGTCCCTGATCATCAGGGCACCCACCCTAGCCCAGCTCTTGACCAGGAAGTGCATGGTGGTAAAAACCGCATCATCACTCTACACAACATAACCCAATAGAGTACCCCATCACATTTATATAAAAGTAGTCATTATTTAAGGGGATAGTGGCTGTTTTTTTTTGTCTACTAATTTATTTATTTTTTAGTTTCCCCACTAGACCGCCATCAAACTTTAAAAAAAATCCCCTACACCCTACTTCAAGATAAATTTGTACATTTTTCGGTAGATTGCAGCCGGTAGCTCATAAAATTGCAGGCTTGCTATCGCTTGCCAGGAAAAAATTGACACCTAAATGGCACGAAAGGTCTGAAATTGACAACACAATAGGGCGAAAGGTGCTAAAATCGCCAAACTAATGGGCCGAATGTCATATAATCTGAAAACTAATAGGGATACACATGAGGAAGAAGGGGGACCAGAAAACTGGCCCATCCCCCTTTAACCCCTTCTGTACCGGCGACGTCTTTATAATTATATTCTAGCTATAAGTAGACAATTTTTCACAGTTTAAGAAGGATCTGTGGTAGCAAAAAGGGTTAAATGAGATAACTTGAAGCTTGAATAATATCGTTAAATAGTAGCCAGAATAAAGTTAAAAGGACGGCACCGGTACTGAACGGGTTATCATGTTTTACCTTAAGCTGGTAGTGAGTTGCAAGATTACTGGAGTCGTTGACAGTAATCAGTCCAGTTTTGGAGTCTATAGTAAACGTCTGACCTTTGTTACCATCAGCTATTTGGTATTCCAGGCTTGCTCTGCCTCCAAAGTCAAGATCAGTTGCATTCAGCTGCACAACCGACACATCCCTAGAGGAGAAAAAAAAATGAGAAAGCTAGCTAAAGGTGCTATAATGTAAAACTTGCAAAATGAACAAACCAAAACAGGGACGACACTATATTAAGGAAAAAGAACTCATCAAAATCGCTTTGTGGAAATAACGCTTTAGCAAAATATAATGTTAATAATTAGAGAAAGCAAGCTAAAAGGTACTGTATTAGCAAATATATAGGTAGTTTTTTTTTTTTTTTTACATAAATTTATGTTATGTTACGTTACGTACCTCTGTGTTGGTGTAAGCAGAGTGGCATTATATTCCTGCAGGAGGAAGCGAGGAGGAACATCGTTAATGTCAGTGATGGTAATGACAACAGTGGCGGTGGTGGAAGCTGACAGTCGGGGCTGACCGTTGTCATGGACTCTCACGCTGAAGGTTACCTTGGATACCACTTCATGATCTAGAGGACCAACTGTACGAATGGCACCTGCAAATTAAAAATAATATATTAGTAAGGTGCAGGTAACTAACGGTAAAATTAGAACCTGAATGATATGCATTATATTGATATAAAATCAATGACCAAGAAAGTAAAAAAAAAAAAAAAAATAATAATATTAGTTTAACCAGACCACTGAGCTCCATAAAAGAACTCTCATAGGGCTGGCTCGAAGGATTCGATCAAGATACTGTATATAACTAAACGAGTCAAGATAGATAGGGAAGGGCAGTAGGGGAACAAACCTAGGAAGGTGAAGACACGCAGACCTTTCTCGCCATGTCATCAGTTCAGCCGGACCACATGAGCTCCACATCAGAGCTCTTATAGGGCAGGGCCGAAGGATGAAGCAAGAACTGCTACACCGTAACACCACCCAAGAAGTGATCAGGGCGAAGAATGAAAGATCAGGTCGAAGGTAGACAAAATCACATCGAGAAGCAAAAAATGCATTACCGAAGGGAATCAAGTCAGTTCGGCCAAATCAGCAACAGAAGAGACAAACGGGTCAGGAGTCAACCACCTAGCCAGGCCAGGGAGACATGAGATATAGCTGCCCGAGGACAGCCGGATGGGATAGAATAAGAATAGAAAGGGAAAAACATAGATTGAGGAAAGAAAAACTACTCCAAATTAGTCAAGCTGAGGACGAAAGCTCGAGGGGAGATAGGAAGGGAAATGACCACAACCATCCCCCATCAAGCCCCAGTCGCCGGCCCCGAAGCCCCCCAACCGCGCCAAGGAGAGTAGTAACAGGGGGGAAGAAAGTACAGTACAGTATTTATTTTTTAACCCCTTCTGTACCGGCGACGTATTTAGTATTTGATTTTAGCTGCATTGAGACATTTTGTTTAAGCTTAGGAAGGATACAGTCCGTAGCCTTTTAATGGGTAGACATCCTTCCTAAGCTTAACAAGCTTGTCTAATAGTTGCCAGAATAAAATGAAAAGTACATCACCGATACAGAAGGGGTTAATAAGGATTTGATAAATGGATTTGCCGGAAAGCCTAAGCTAGCCAAATCGAGGCCTAGAATGAAAAACACATTATATGTACAGTATACAAATGTATGTACGGTAATCTTTTATGGCAATAAAGTATCAATCAATCAATCAACTGTAAAAGACTTATAATATACACTTGAGATGTATTTAGGATGAAGGCCAGCCCTATAAGAGTTGCGTTTTGTAGCTCAGTGGTCTGGTTAAACTACGATAATAAAAAAAAAAAAAAAAAAAAAAAAAATGAAACAAGTGCAGCAGAAAAGGCCACTTGTTGCTTGTGAGAAGAGAGGCAACAAACTTTGCAGAATGAGAATTGACCACTTGCTAGTTTCAGGCTATAAGGAAGTTGGAGCCACAAACATCGCTATTTAGCAGAATTTACAACTAAAATACGGCTGTAGTACATAATATATAAATACATAAAACCAAATCAATCATATTTTTTATCCATCAGAAACGTATATAATTATTGTATTTCTCTTTAGTATCGATGTTTACAGCTCAAACTTCCTTATAGCCTGAAACTCGCAAGTGGTAAACTATGGAGGTAATGAAACCTGCACTTATATGAACACAGTAATATGGCAGTGTTTCTATCATGGCAATATAGTAAGGATTTACAAGTGGATAAAGTTCATTGGAGAACTATCTATCTATTGCCTGACGCCGTGATCCCTGAAGGGGTGGCCACGAACGAACAGCCCCCATGCACTTCTGTCCCCAGTCAGTCGACGCCCCTCCTCCCAACCAGCACCGCCTTCATTCATATACTTTCGCACTTCATCCTTCCACCTCTCCTTCGGTCTACCTCTCCCTCTCTGTCCTTCCACCTCGCTCTCGTACACCCTCTTAGTCAATCTCTCGCTTTCCATACGTTCCATATGGCCGAACCATCTCGAGTTGTTCCTTTTCACACTTTCCAGCACATCTACCTCCACACCACACCTCCTTCTTACTTCCTCATTCATCTGTCTATCCCTCCATGTAACTCCGCACGCACTTCTCAAGTAACTCATTTCCACCGCTCTCACTCTTGGTTTGAGTCTCTTCCCGAACGTCCATGCTTCGCTTCCGTAAGTAAGTGCCGGGATTACCACACTGTCATGCAAGGACTTCTTCGCTTCCATACTGACCACCCTATTTCTTGTTACTGCTTTCAACGTTCCTACAACCCTCTTCCCTTGTTGTACCCTCTCCCGAACTTCCTCATCCACAGTCCCATCTTTACTCAACACACTGCCCAGATACTTAAAAGAGCTGACGATCTCCATATCCTGACCGTTAAACTTCACCTCACACTCTGTGACTTCACCCCTTTCGAAGACCATAACCTTGCTCTTCCCCGCATTTACCTTCAAATTCCGTTTTTCGCACACTGGTCCAAACTCATTTACCAGGCCATGCAACTCCCATTCATTATCGCTCATCAGAACTGTATCATCCACAAACAGCAGTAGGCAGCTTCCACTCATTTCCCTCACTTTTCAGCAATACACCAACATCCACTGCTCTTCCTAGTATTTCTTTCATGACTCCATCCATATATACAGCAAACAACCACTGGGACATCACACACCCCTGTTTCAACCCAACACTCAGGTCAAAGAACTCGCTCTGCTCATTCTCCACATGTACTGCCGCCTTTGCACCCTCATACATACATGCTCTTCACTGCTTTCAGCAACTTGCCATCTACTCGGTATATTCTAAGTACTTTCTACATGCCTTCTCTATCCACTCTGTAATAGGCCTTCTCCAAGTCCATAAAGGCAACATACACCTTTTGTTGCTTCTCCAGATATTTCTCCACAACACAATTCAGGGTAAAAATCTGATTTAGCCATCCTCTTCCCTTCCTAAAACCTCCCTGCTCGTCACCTATCCATTTCTCCGTTCTCACTCTCACTCTCTCAATCACTACCCTACTGTACACCTTCCCTACTACGCTTAAAAGACATATTCCTCGGAGGTTACCACACACTCCTCTTTCCCCTTTGCCCTTATATAGGGGGACTATTATGCCAGTCTTCCAGTCATCAGGTGCATTCCCCTTCTCCCATGCTAGTTTGTATCATTGGAGATGATACAAATATATATGATGATAAGATTCAGCTTTGATATTGGTACATAAATTTAAATTAATTGTGTTCCCTAATTAATGCATGCATGTATATATTTACTCAGGCCCATTCCTCACTTTTCCTTTTTTTTCTTCTCTAGGGGTGGCCGACTAAAGACAGAGCCAGAGACAGAGAGTGGAGAGAGGGCATGGCGAGCAAGGGTTTAAGAGTCAATATTAACAAAACCAAGGTTATGCATTGTAGTTTGAGACGAGGCAATGTGGAAAAGAGCGGTGCATACCCATGTGCAGTGTGTGGAAAGGGAGTGGGCGTTAACTCAATTCAATGTAGCATCTGTCGATGTTGGGTACACCATGGGAGTAAGCGCTGTAGTAGAATAAAGGGGCCCCTGCCGAAGGATAAGTCAGAAATAGAGAAATTTGAGTGCGTAGTGTGCAAAGGCGAGCTTGTGTTAAGTGATGATCCTGTGGCTGTGAAGTTTGGAAATGAGTCTTTGGAGCTGGTGAACAAGTTTTGTTACCTAGGAGATACCATCTCTGCCGGTGGTGGGGCCGAGGCTGCCACTGTTGCTAGAATTAGGTGTGGCTGGGGGAAGTTCAGAGAATTGATGCCAATCCTGACCATGAAAAGAATGCCTCTCCCCCTGAAGGGAAAGGTGTATGCCTCATGTGTTAGAAGTGCAATGACGTATGCCTCAGAAACATGGGCCGTTAAAGTAGAGGATGTCAACAGAATGGAGCGTAATGAGATGAGAATGGTGAGATGGATGTGTGGGGCCAGGCTACAGGATAGAATAACAAATGTGGAGCTGAGGAGACGTTTAGGTATAAAGAGTATTAGCGAGGTGATGCGTACAAGTAGACTGGGATGGTATGGACATGTGGAGAGAATGGATGAACAAAATTGGGTGAAAAAATGCAGGTCTGTGATTGTGGAGGAAGCTGCACCAAGGGGTGGACCGAGGAAGACCTGGGATCGGACTATACGCGCCGATCTCAAATCCAAGAACTTGACAAGTGAAGCAGCCCTTAACAGGGTTGCCTGGAACGCCACTATTAGGACAAGAGACTGAAACTGCACTTATGTGTGGAACACCCAGTCTTAAAATTTTATGTATGTATGTATGTGTATGTAAACAGAGACAACACAACAAAACACAAATTCACACACATCTAGGTCACCCAGGAGAAGAACCCAGACATATATAAATAATCAAACAGAAGAACGTGCCAGTAGAGGAGTCAATATTGAAGTACATCCTGGCCTCCTCCTCCAGAATGGTGAAGGCCAGGTTAGCGTTCTGGTCGGAGTCTCTGTCCCGCGCTGTGATGACCAGCGGGGTGTTGTTCTCTCTCAGCACCACAGAGTTCACAGCTGCTGCTTCTGAGATGTGACCGCTGTATAAGCTCTGGCTGAAGTATGGTGCGTTGTCGTTCTCGTCGCGGATGTTGATGATGAGCTGGGCTGTAGCCTCTTCTCCATTCTGATTGTAATTGAATAGACAATAAACAAATAATAATTTATTTATTTCACTCCCAACACCAAACACCTCCCAATGGAATGAATGAAAACATGTGATACACCCGGGATTCGAACCTGGGTTACCACATACAGATCTTAAACACTCTAATCATTACACCATCAAGACAAAGAAATATATAATAAAGATGCTATAAGTTGTTACTAAACTTTTTCAGTAGAAAAACATAGCTAGTTTTAACTAATCACAGGGAAACCCTGTCCAATAAAATATATTTGAAATAGTTTCAGAATAGGTTTTCTCTCAGATTAGTTCAGACCACCAAAATTAATGCCCAAATCCCCAGATAAGTTACAGTATATTTACATTTCCCTTGGGGCCTAGATCTTGTTGACGTTCAGAGTTCAAAATGGTAACCAAGTTTTATGGACAGTGTTCTTGGGCATTAAGACTTATCCAAAAGAATGTACAGTAGTAAGAGTACAAACTGAATACCAATTCTGAAAGCCTCTTGCCAACATCCACTATTAATTCAACTACAGTAGTAAGTTAATAGATCTTCTATTCTTCTGAAAAGTAGTAATTTTACTTTAAATATAAATGCGAATTATATAATTCTTTCCAAATTTTCAATAATAAAATTCAAGGCAACAAGCACTGAGCCTGAGTAGATAGATAGATAGATAGAACCAGCACCAAATATACACACCATAGAAGATGCCAAGACAGTGAAATTGTAGGACTGGATCTCTTCAAAATCGACGGGCATATCCAGGGACACAATGCCTGAGGCCGGGTTGATGACGAAGGGGTTACGCCTGGACTCCCCGATGAAGGAGAACACCACACCTAGCCGACTGTCTGCCTCAAGTACCCCGAGGAAGTCCCCGACGTGAGACCACTCGCTAACCTCAAACATGTACATCTTCTTGAGGAACCTGCAAAGAAGTTGTTCATGATTTCTATGATAAAGAGAGCTGCACATCTTCACAGCGATACAAGCTAAAATACAATTACAGGTTTCCCTCACTATCCGATGCCCCAATTGACTACTTGCGAGTTTCAGGCTATAAGGATGTTGAAAATGTATACATCGATATACAGTATAGTAGAATTACCAGCTAGAATATGGTATTACTACATTTATAAATTGAAATATATATAATCAAATTCAACATCCTTTTTATCCATCAGAAACCTTTCCATTTGGGTTTGATATCTATGCTTACGACGTCAACTTCCTTATAGACTGAAACTCGCAAGTGGTCAATTCACGATATTATTATAAGTTTTTAGGTGTTTGTGTTTAGGTTTTGGCTGGTCCGAGAACGCATCCCCATTTACCCCGTTAATTTTAGGGTTTGATATACGATATTTCTATTTAAGATCAGGTTTTCAGGAACGTAACCCAATCATAAATCAAGGGAGACCTGTACAGTATACTCTCACTCGGTCTCCTCCATCCACAGCCTTCCCAGCAATACCACTATTACAAGCGGATCTCTTCGGCTGGTTAATAGATATAATAATATTAGTAGTACTGTACCTATAGAGACAATTAGTTTCACTTCATCCTATTCTGATTTTGTTTTTAGTATAACAGAGTATGTATGTATATACATGTGTCTGGTACAGTACTATACCTTCAATTAGATTTCAAACAAAGATAAAAATAGCTAAACAAAAAAGGAATTACAGTACTATAAATAGGATAGCATACCTTGGAGGAGCACCATTTGCTATCTTGACATGAATGTTGACGTTGACATGAGAGTGTCGTGGTGGTGAGCCATTATCGCTGCCTCGCACTGCCAGCCAATACTCGGGCATGTTCTGGCGGTCCACGGGCCGAGCCAAGGAGATGATACCAGTCTCAGGATCCAGGCTGAACACTCCTCCTATATTCCCTGTGGAGAAAATATACAGTATGATAATGTTAAACTTGCAAAATAAACAAACCATAACTTGGACGAACATAGTAAAAAGACAAAACAACTTATCAAAATGGAAACAACGCTTAAGCAGAATAATAATTCTTTATAAATAAAAGAACATAATCCACCACATAGGGTGTACATTACTACATGATCAGTTTCCCAAGCAAACTAATCGAGCCAAGGAGATGATACCAGTCTTAGGATCCAGGCTGAACACTCCTCCTATTTTCCCTGTGGAGAACATTTACAGTATATTATATGATCCCATGTATAGTCATTATATAAACCATTGTTATCTTAATACAAATGTAAAACTTGCAAAATATATAAACCAAAACTGGGACAACACAATATAAAGGCAAAAGAACTTATCAACTTTTTGTTTATGATGATCAAATTGTTACAAAGTCAATGAGTCGTATAAAGACAATCAAATTCATACGGATCTTTACACATCTGGAGAAAGGTGGCCTCTGTATGAGAGAGGAAAAGAATACTACCCTTGTATCTCATATACGTCTTAATAAGTGAAGAATAGGTGTCTTGGCAGGAATAAAGAAAAACCCTCTATGTATGTTTGTATATACTCTGGCACTTACCCTAACCAAAAATAATTTCCATGCATAAGGAGCTTTGATGTAGTTTTTACCACCATGCACTCCCTGCTCAAGAGCTGGGCTAGAGTGAATGCCCTAATGATCAGGGATTTCAGTGAATAGTTGCCACAGATTGCTAGACCGCTCTGTCCACCAACAGCACTGGTGTCTGTCAATAACACACACTGGTCGGATCGAGACTTGAACCGTCAACCTCACAGTTTACAGGCGAGTGCTCTACCAACCGCGCTATGGCCTGTGACATGTAGATTTGTATCAAGAGAAGTATCAGGCTGTGAAAATACCCTAAGTGCTCTTGGCCAGACTCTCATGGGAATTCATAGCTCTTAGAATTGTCATGAATACCTATAGTCTGACCCACGCTGCCTCTTAATTACACTACCCAAGGAATTACTGTAGTCTGTAAAAACTCTAACAAATATAATGACACTCTTCTATCTATCTATCTATCTATCTACATACTCATGCACATACCCCATTTTTTTTTTTTTAGCTGGGGGTGGCCAACTCGAGACAGAGCCCGAACAGAGACAAAAAAACACACACACAAAAACAAAACACAAATTCCCACACATCTCGGTCGCCCAGGAGACACTCTTACCTGATATAATAGAGTACATGATGTGTCCGTTAGCCCCCTTGTCCCGATCAACAGCAAAGACTTCGGCCACAGTAGTACCGATAGTGGCGGTCTCGGTGACGGTGCCGTTGTACAGGTTGGCCAGGAACTGTGGGGTGTGGTCGTTGTAGTCCCGCACCTTCACCACAACGCGGGCATAGTCGCTCTTGGTCGGGGTGATGCGGTCCTTCACACATACTGTCAGTACATGTTCCTCTTGCACCTCTCTGGTAAAAATAAAAAAAAATAAATAGGCTAAATAAATACATATTATAATGTGAAACTTGCAAAATAGACAAACCAAAACAGAGACAACACAATATACTGTACTGTAAAGGCAAAGGAACTAATCAAAATCGCTATGTGGAAATAACACTTTAATCAAATAACATTTTGAAATAAAAGAACATAAAACCAAACACATACTGTAGGGTGTATATCACTACGTGAGCAAGTTAATCTATTTCCCAAGCAAACTAATCGCACATATAACAATGCACTATCGTCACATTTAAGGCATTAGTGAGGAATAAATATGACAAATTAAATTAATCGTTACCTGGTTATGAATTTAATAATTAAAATGGATCATCAGCAATATAAAAGCCTGTCCACACAAACTCGTTCTACCTGAGTTGGATGAGTGCTTTATTTATTTATTCTCTAGCTTGGTGACAAATCATCATATTTGAGCAAGGTTAATGCTTCAGTTTTTTGTGTCTAATGGTCAGTTTGCATGCATCCTCCACTATACTACAGTAAGATTTCTTATCTCCCTCGATATTATCTCGCCATTTCGTCCTCTCGTCACTACTCCCAAAGTCTCCTAATTCATCAATCTCGTCATGGAATATTTATCTTGCCTCGCAAAATATGTTGTACACAACTTGTATCAAGCGCCAGCGGACAGACTCGAGCCGACTGCCACCGCGTCAAAATTTTCAATCAATTTCAATCAATTATTTTTGTGCAATTTAGGAATTTGCAGATACAGTACAGTACTGTAGTATTCATTAGAGAATTTTTCATTTAGTTTTGTTAAATGAGAATCAATTTAGTTCTTTACAATACATGCACTTTTATGAAATAAATCCTACACTAAAGAAATCAACAACTTATTGAAAAGTACACCCATCACTAACATCAACAATGCTGTACACATACTCAATAAAACTATCCAAAACGCTGACAAGAAACACATTCCAAGAGATAACAGAAAAAGACACAACCCCAACTTCACACCAGAAATTCAAAACCTCATCAGACAACGCGACATACTGAAACACTCCCCAGCACCCCACACACAAGACATCACACAACAAATTCAAGCACTCAACACCCAAACTAACAACAAAATACAAGAACAACAAAAACTAAATTGGAATAACTTCCTACAAACACTTGATCACAAAACAAACCCCAAAAAACTCTACAAAACACTAAACAGCATCACACTTTCCAACAGCAACACAACACAATCACATGCTGCAATCACAACAACAGACTCTACTCCTTCATGTAAACAACAAGCAAACACTCTCATCAATCACTTTTCACATGTCAGCCACCTAAAACCTCACAAAGACGACCGACGTGTCATCCGACGTAAGAGACAATTCCCCACAGACCCTGACTATACACCCTTCACCAATCACCAGACAAAGCATATCATCAACAATCTCAAGCACTCACCCGCCTGTGGCCTAGACAACATAAGCAACATACACCTCAGACACCTGGGACCACAAGGCATACAAGCACTCACTAACATATCAAACTACAGCTATTCACACAACACAATACCAGACATTTGGAAGCATGGTATCATCATCACTTTCCCCAAACCCAACAAAGACCCCACGCTACCCTCCTCGCACCGCCCCATCACACTCCTTTGCTCCCCCTCCAAAGTCATGGAACGCCTAGTATTACAACTAATTACACCTGACCTACCCCTAGCTCCAACACAACATGGCTTTAGGCCACTGCACTCCACAAACACTCTTCTCACAGACCTTACACAAAGAGCTTTCGACGGCATCAATTCAGCTAGACCACCACACAGATCACTATTAGCCACACTCGACATTAGTAAAGCCTTCGATGCCATCCCCCGCCACAACCTAACAAACAAAATCTACAACACAAACATGCACAACAACACAAAACGGTGGCTGGCCAACTTCCTAGCAGGCAGATGTGCACACGTATCTTTTGCCGGTCAGTCATCTAAAATCAGAAACTTTCCAAACGGAGTCCCACAAGGATCCGTCCTATCGCCCGCACTCTTCAATCTGTACATGCACGATATAACTACACCCAATACGCCCCAAATAAACTTAGCCTCCTATGCAGATGACATAACACTCACATGCACACACCATGACCCAAAAAGAGCAACAGATCTCCTTCAACCCTATCTCAACACACTACATGGCTGGTGCACTACAAACAGACTTAATCTAGCCCCAGCCAAATCCACCGCAACCCTGCTCACAAGTTGGACAGGAGAACACGAATACATCCCTCAACTCACCATAAACAACACACCCCTAACACATACACACACACCAAAATCCTAGGAGTAACATATGATACTCATATGACATTCAAACAGCACACCACAAACATTAAAAAGAAACTGACACCCAGACTTAACGCCCTCAGGTCACTTGCTCACACAAAATTTGGACACAACAAAGAAACTACCACCACAGTATATAAACAATACATAAGATCAGTGATGGAATACGCAAGCCCAGCCTGGGCTTCTAACCTAGCTGAAACACATCATAAGACCTTACAGACTATTCAAAACAAAGCCCTGAAGATCATTACAGGCTGCACAGCTACTGCACCCACAGATCACCTACATCAAGAAACCAAAATCCTCAAAGTCAAAGACCATCTGGACATGAGAGGCACTCAATTCCTGGCAGCAGCCTCCACGAACCAAGACCACCCACTAAACTACATGGCAACACACCCACAGACACCAAGAAATATCAAAACAACACCCAGCACACGGTATCACACACAATTATTGTCCTCTCTCCCTCCCTGCCCACCCCGAACCAACATCCAGAAGCACATCCATACTCATATCTCTCACCGATCCATCCACTCACTCACAGACAACACACAGCTGCATGCACGACCTCCCGAAATCCATCCTTCCGAATCCTCCCTTCCTCGCGAGGACAGAGTCCACCTGGCCAGGCTGAGATGCGGACACCATCCAGCTCTCCTGAGCTATCAGAAGAGACTGGATGACTCCGTTGTCGACGCCTGCCCGGGATGTAACACAGCACCCCATACCATTAAACACATCATAGAAGACTGCATTTCACACAACCACTTACGCCAACAACACAATCTACACTCAATGAGAGCTCTGTGGGAAAGCCCGATCGTGGCCATGGCCTTTCTCAGGGACTCGGGGCTGTTCGGCCAGGCAGCTTAGGGAACAACAACAACAACAACAACAACTCTCATCAATCACTTTTCACATGTCAGCCACCTAAAACCTCACAATGACGACCGACGTGTCATCTGACGTAAGAGACAATTCCCCACAGACCCTGACTATACACCCTTCACCAATCACCAGACAAAGCATATGATCAACAATCTCAAGCACTCACCCGCCTGTGGCCTAGACAACATAAGCAACATACACCTCAGACACCTGGGACCACAAGGCATACAAGCACTCACTAACATATCAAACTACAGCTATTCACACAACACAATACCAGACATTTGGAAGTATGGTATCATCATCACATTCCCCAAACCCAACAAAGACCCCACGCTACCCTCCTCGCACCGCCCCATCACACTCCTTTGCTCCCCCTCCAAAGTCATGGAATGCCTAGTATTACAACTAATTACACCTGACCTACCCCTAGCTCCAACACAACATGGCTTTAGGTCACTGCACTCCACAAACACTCTTCTCACAGACCTTACACAAAGAGCTTTCGACGGCATCAACTCAGCTAGACCACCACACAGATCACTATTAGCCACACTCGACATTAGTAATAAGCCTTCGATGCCATCCCCCGCCACAACCTAACAAACAAAATCTACAACACAAACATGCACAACAAAACAAAAAGGTGGCTGGCCAACTTCCTAGCAGGCAGATGTGCACACGTATCTTTTGCCGGTCAGTCATCTAAAATCAGAAACTTTCCAAACGGAGTCCCACAAGGATCCGTCCTATCGCCCGCACTCTTCAATCTGTACATGCACGATATAACTACACCCAATACGCCCCAAATAAACTTAGCCCCCTATGCAGATGACATAACACTCAATGCACACACCATGACCCAAAAAGAGCAACAGATCTCCTTCAACCCTATCTCAACACACTACATGGCTGGTGCACTACAAACAGACTCAATCTTGCCCCAGCCAAATCCACCGCAACCCTGCTCACAAGTTGGACAGGAGAACACGAATACATCCCTCAACTCACCATAAACAACACACCCCTAACACATACACACACACCCAAAATCCTAGGAGTAACATATGATACTCATATGACATTCAAACAGCACACCACAAACATTAAAAAGAAACTGACACCCAGACTTAACGCCCTCAGGTCACTTGCTCACACAAAATTTGGACACAACAAAGAAACTACCACCACAGTATATAAATAATACATAAGATCAGTGATGGAATACGCAAGCCCAGCCTGGGCTTCTAACCTAGCTGAAACACATCATAAGACCTTACAGACTATTCAAAACAAAGCCCTGAAGATCATTACAGGCTGCACAGCTACTGCACCCACAGATCACCTACATCAAGAAACCAAAATCCTTAAAGTCAAAGACCATCTGGACATGAGAGGCACTCAATTCCTGGCAGCAGCCTCCACGAACCAAGACCACCCACTAAACTACATGGCAACACACCCACAGACACCAAGAAATATCAAAACAACACCCAGCACACGGTATCACACACAATTATTGTCCCTTCTCCCTCCCTGCCCACCCCGAACCAACTTCCAGAAGCCCATCCATACTCATATCTCTCACCGATCCATCCACTCACTCACAGACAACACGCAGCTGCATGCACGACCTCCCGAAATCCATCCTTCTGAATCCTCCCTTCCTCGCGAGGACAGAGTCCACCTGGCCAGGCTGAGATGCGGACACCATCCAGCTCTCCTGAGCTATCAGAAGAGACTGGATGACTCCGTTGTCGACGCCTGCCCGGGATGTAACACAGCACCCCATACCATTAAACACATCATAGAAGACTGCATTTCACACAACCACTTACGCCAACAACACAATCTACACTCAATGAGAGCTCTGTGGGAAAGCCCGATCGTGGCCATGGCCTTTTTCAGGGACTCGGGGCTGTTCGGCCAGGCAGCTTAGGTAACAACAACAACTTATTGATTTCCTCAGTTCAGTGTAAAGATTCTCTCTAGAGATGACAGGCCTCTCTCCCGTCACCAACTTGTTGTTGTTGTTGTTGTTCCCCAAGCTGCCTGGCCGAACAGCCCCAAGGCCCCGAGTAAGGCCAAGGCCATAAACGAGCGCCCCCACAGAACCCTCCCTGCCGACCACAATAAAGCCTGGGTGACCAAAGCCACTCCATGGCGGGTAGCTGAGAGGGTGCGTAAACGCCCGGGAAACCAAAGCCCCACCCAGGGCCCTGTGCCCCTCAGCAATTATGAAGAGAAAGTTGAGGGGCAAAGGAATAATGTGACGCTTTAGCTTCCAATCTTGGTAGATTGGGAGGTCAATCCACGGAAGAGACGCCGTCACTTGAGATCTAGAAAATATATAAGTAAAAGGAACAGTCAGAGTAAGCTATGGGTATGGCAGAGATCGTTCAGGTCTCCCTCTGATAGACCAGCCCATCGTGCACCGTCACCAATTTGTCTTTGTTTGTTATTCCATATTATCTTATTCACTTCCTCTTTCCTTGGTACTTTTGATAACCAATCACTGTTTTTGCTAATACAGTACAGTAATTGCCATAACTGCCTATTACTGCCACTGGTGATGGGCTGGTCTATCAGAGTGAGAACTGAGCGATCTCTGCCATACCCATAGCTTACTCTGACTGTTCCTTTTACTTATATATTTTCTTGATCTCAAGTGACGGCGTCTCTTCCGTAGGATTGACCTCCCAATCTACCAAGATTGGAAGCCAAAGCGTCACATTTTTCCTTTGCCCCTCAACTTTCTCTTCATAATTGCCGAGGGGCACAGGGCCCTGGGTGGGGCTTTGGTTTCCCGGGCGTTTCCTCACCCTCCCCAGCTCCCCGCCATGGAGTGGCTTCGGTCACCCAGGCTTTATTGTGGTCGGCAGGGAGGGTTCTGTGGGGGCGCTCGGTTATGGCCTTGGCCTTGCTCGGGGCCTTGGGGCTGTTCGGCCAGGCAGCTTGGGGAACAGCAACAACAACAACAACTGCCTATTACTAACTTAGATGAAATATCTCAGTAAAATATGGTAAAAGAATACAATAGTGGTCATACTGAACACATGTTTGCTTGCACTATGAAAGAGGAGAGGACTCCTCTTCGTCTCTCCTCAACCCAGAGCAAAGTGGAGGAGAATCCCACTAACGCTGATCGAGTCAGACCGACTCAATAATAATAATATTCTTATTGATTGTACCATTCTCTTTATTGTTTATTTTAAATATAATGTGTAAAATGGTTGGTGAAATTATTAATAGTTTGCCAGTCTTGATTCTATTTTCTCCATATGAAGTTACATTCGTATTTCACTATTTCGGATTCAGAGATCTTACTTCAGTATCATTGAGCACTAAAGGTGGAATCTGATTGTATGGAGAAGCCTTATGAGTAAACGATCCTAAATTCATCCCTAGAAGTAAAATAAAAAGCATCCTGACCTGTCTAAGGGTTCATAGAGGACAATATCTCCGCTCATGGGACTAATGCGGAACTTGGAGGCTGAGGAGATGTGTGCCGTGTTGATGAGTGTGAAGGTCAGGTGCTGATCAGAGTCTGGGTCGGCAGCAGTGAGGGTGAAGACAGTGGTGCCCGGAGCTGTGTTCTCACCAACCTCTACCTCGTACGTTGGCTCAGAAAAGGCTGGTCGGTTGTCGTTTACGTCCAGCACCGTCACTAGCAGCTGGGGAGGGAAGGGGATTTCATTACTAATTTTTTTGTTTTTTTCACAAACTCACCAATTAATTTACAAATAAACCTATCTATCTGCAGTATCTACCTATTTACTCAGGCCCAATCCCCACTTTTCCTTTTTTTTTTGGGGGGGGGGGGGGTCGCCGACTCAAGACAGAGCAAGAATAGGGACAACACAAAAACAACATAAAACAATGAACACACAAAGACAAAATACAAATTCACGCACATAAATAAACCTAACTACAGTGAAATCAATGAAAGTAATGAATACATGTGGTACTCCAAGGACTCGAACCTCGGATACTCACACCGAAATTCCACACACTAAGCACTAGGCTATCAAGACAGTTAAAAGTTTATGCACAAGCCTACGATATATTGTACTTTACTGTAGCCTACTTTAGTCGCGAGCCGTGGCATAGTCAGAATAGCGTTGGCTGCTGATCAAATGGTCGGCGGAAAGAGCCCGCACTGTCAACATTTTATTGGTAGATGTCAAGCCCAGGCAACTTGACCAAGCAATTCGTGACAGACTCCTAATGTTCATGGCCACCCCTTCTCGAAAAATAAAAATGACTACTCACTGATAAAGATACTGTACTGGGTTTATTATCTAGTACATTGTATGATAGCTTAATTCTGACATCTCATCTTTCTGCACAATAATTTCTTAAGTTTTACAGCTATATATTTGTATTTGAGTACAGTACTATAGGTAGTGGCAACGAACTTGACAATAATCTTAACCCCTTAACTTTTTATAACTCAAAATTAGTGAAAGTAATTGGGCTAACATTTCTATCATTTGGGAAGAGTCCACCTGGAAAGAGGTGTGGATAATTAAAGCCAGTTTACTCTAGGCCCTTTTGAGTTACGAAGAGGTCAAGGAACAAGATTTTTGTCAAGTTTGTTGGTGCTACCTATAGTGAACGATTGGATATCACAATAACATGATTACTGATGAAAGTGAAGTACAGTACTGGTAATTAAATTGTAAAACTTGCAAAATAAACAAACACAAGATGAATGCAAATGTGGAAATAACGCTTCATCAAATAAATTTTTGAATTAAAAGAACACAATTGGGAGGTTTGACGACCTCCCTTATAACCAAATAAGGAAAACCTCTTATTTGGTAGCAGTCTCGGAGTATCCAACGTAGGGCTTAAGATCTCAGCCGCTACCACAGCGGGCCGATTTATCGGTACTCACGCGAAGTACTAATAATCTCTAGAGTTGCACCTCAATTCACTACTAGGCACGTTGTACACACTCCGAGACGACTAAAGAAGGAAGAGAAAGCGAAGGAGAGAAAGAATTGTTATAGTTACCCATTTAATCTAGCTGCTCTCCTCTTAGCTACGCTCCATGTTCTATGAGCCCACGCCAGTACATATAACAGTATCTAGGTATCAAGTAATCAGTGTAGATCGGATGGGCAGGGGATCGGCATAAGGGCGGGATACTCTGTCGTTGGATACTCCGAGACTGCTACCAAATAAGAGGTTTTCCTTATTTGGTTATAAGGGAGGTTGTCAAACATCCCAATTTAGTAGCAGTCTCTACATTTCCAACGTAGGGCTTGAATCCCACATTGGAGGCAGACATCCAATAAACCACAAAAAACCCAAGCCTTAGCAAAAGTAGAGGACCAAGAAAAGACACAAATAAAATGTTTAGTTTATCGGGAAAAAAAGAGTGTAACAGTATGATACATATTAAGAAACTACAGTTACTAACGTATCAGTCTAGGGTCTAAAATGCACAGGCAGGTAAAGGAATAGGTCATGTCGACCTTAGAATGGCACACCAACATGGGAAAGGTGAAGTCAATTGTAAGTATTACAAAAATAAAAGGCATGGCACAGCAGGTGGATGACATCGGAAGACACTCCTCATTTACATGACATGGGTATGAGGCAGAGGCATACCAATACAAAACCCGTAGCCAGTGTAGTCCAAATGTAAAAACCTTAAGAGTTACATCCTTAACACTAAACAGATAGTACCTGTTCATACATGTATTGAAAGAGAAAGTCTTTGTATGAGCATACAAAAAAGAACTCCCCCCCCCCTGTTTAGGGAAAGGAAGAAAATACCGTAAGGGATGAAGAGACACAGGAGAAGGTGGACGTCATCATATGACACACAATAGTTATAGGACATGGGTAGGAGGCATAAGCATACCAACACAAAAGCCGGAGACAGTTGAGTCAGAATGTAAAAACTGTAAGAGCGAAATCTTAAATTGAAGCCAAGTGGAAAGTATTCACAAAAACAAAATGCACGGCATAGCCGGCGGACGTCATCATAGGACACTCTGTAGTTACATGACATGGGTAGGAGGCATAAGCATACCAACACAGAACCCGGAAACAGTGGAATCAGAATGTAAAAATTGTAGGAGCGAAAACCTTAAGTGAAGTCAGGGGTTAAGTGTTTACAAAAAGAAAATGGCACGGTATAGCCGGCTAACGACATCATATGACACTCGTCATTTACAGGACATGGGTATGAGGCATAAGCATACCAAGGCAAAACCCGTAGACAGTGTAGTTATAATGTAAAAACCGTAAGAGCTACATCCTCAATACTAAACAGACATGTATTGAAAGAAAGGCTTTGTACAAGCAAACATAAAGACTCCCCCCCCCCCCCCCCCCCTGTGAGGGAAAGGAAGAAAATACAGTATGGGATGAATACAGTATGAATAGAATCAGGATGGATGATGAAGCAGGGGACACGTTGATTTAATGCGACCCAAGGCATACTAAGCCTGGCCGTGGGCATGGAGAGGTATGAAGAGACAGATGCACTGCGGGGGGACCATAACCCTGTGTCGGTCATGTCAGTGAGATAGCAAGACTGTAAAAGCGGGAGGCATATGAGCAGAGACCATGAGCTGAGCCCTCTGTAAGAGGGTTACCGTCTCCACGAACATGACGGAAATGTAGGCCCACAGCATGCACACCGAAGCCCGTTCCGGCACAGTGACACACACAGAAGCATACAGGGCGTGAAGCAGGCATAGCAGAAGTTCCATTAGAGTCTACAAAATGAACAGAACGGGTCAAAGTGACGAACCCGAGGGAAGGGGCCCTGGCTATGGTTGCAAACCCCGATATCCACACCCCTGTTGACAAAGCAAGAAGAAAAATTGTTTCGTCTAGCAGTAGAACAGGGATTGGGCTAGTAGCGTAGGCGAGTGAGGCAAGGAACCCAAGAGCCCGTGCCAGAGACCACCGAGCCAGTATCCAGCATGGGGGCGGACGGAGCCTAAAGCAGGTCTTCAGATATATGACCCCCCTTGTGAGGGAGCACCAGCCCCGTCAAGGCCTCGAAGGGTAGGGGAGAGCGGTGATGGTTCGGACGGAAGGATGGTTCGGACAGTGCATTTCCTGACAAACGTATGGGACCTAAGGCCCCGAGATTTTGCGTGAAACTGCGAGAGTTTGTTTACTTTCGTCACGCGGGATTTGGCTCCTACACTAGCTATACTTATGAATGCATGTCCGATTTTATGTTTTTTTACCTTACCTTATGATACCTTATGATGTGTTCGCCACTCTTCTAGCGGCACCAAGGAGCGCGACGCCCCTCGTTTTGGGTGGTGATTTGGTGCAGTAGACTGTTTGAAGCGACAGCTCGCTCCCTTGCGAGGAAGGGCTCGTCTGGCACCTTTTGCAGTTCGACATCCAGGGCTCTCTTGAAGCTGTCTAATGAGACGTCCCTCATGTCTCTTACTCGCCGTGGGAGTTTGTTGAAGAGACGTGGGCCTCTGTGTGATAACCAGCCCTCTCGCAGAGCCCATAGCACCCCTGTTATTCATCCAGGGGGATTTCGCATTCCCAGCCTCTCCTATCACTGAATTTCATGACTATCGGAGTATGTAGGTTTGGTACTAAACCCTCTGCAATTTTCCACGTGTATATTATTAGGTAACGTTCTCTTCTACGTTCCAGTGAGTACAGATTCAGTGCTCTTAAACGCTCCCAATAGTGTAGCTGTTTTATCAAACTTATATGCGAAGTGAAATTTCTTTGTACACTCTCTACGTCATTTATTTCACCTGCTTTGTATGGGGATGTTAATACGCTACAATATTCAAGCCGCGGTAGCACTAGAGATTTGAAGAGCGTTATCATAGGTACTTCACCGCGTGTTTTAAAAGTACGCAGAATCCAACCCGTTAGACGTTACGCAGCCGCCACTTTGACCTGGTTATGTACTTTGAAACCCATATTTTCAGACATTAATACCCCAAGGTCTTTCACACTGTCTTTCCGTTCTATTATGTGGTTAGATTCTGTTAAGTAATTTGTAATTTCTTTAACACCATTATTATCTCCGTACCGTATTAATTGGAATTTGTCCTCATTGAATTGCATGTTGTTTTCCCTGGTCCACTGGGAACACTACATTCATGTCTTCCTGCAGTCGGCCCGTGTCTTCTTGTGTGTTTACTATCTTGCTTAATTTTGTGTTATCAGCAAAAGACGACACCATTCTGTGTCTGGTGTTGGTATCTATGTCGCAAATTAGCATGAGGAACAGAAGGGGCGCTAGCACTGTTCCTTGGGGGACTGAGCTTTTGACATCCGAAGGCTCAGATGTGACTTGGTTTACTGCTACTGATTGTTTTCGGTTTACGAGGAAATTGTATATCCACCGTACTTGCACGTGCACTTGCTATGTAATATTTTCACTTTATATCGTAAGCTCTACCTCCATGAATATGCCAACCAGCGAAACCTGCATTATTATGATGAAACTATGTTGTATGCCGAAGATATTGCCGTAAATAACAAATGCTAAACTTGCTTGTGTGAACGTTGAGCGTACCCATCAATTTATTATATAGATTCGGGATCATTCGGACAGTTGAGGGTGGTGATGGTTCGGACCTGTCCGAACCATCCTTCCCACTACTACCAAAAAATTACCTTACCAATTGATAACACTACTTCTTGTAAACATCTATATTATGAACACATAGTGAAACATAACTCTTAATATCCATCAGGGAATAATATATTTATATTTTATTATGTATTTATCTGTGCTAATACAATATAATAGGGTATCTTTACATAAAACACCTATTTAACCCCTTCCGTAACAATGATGTCATTTGTACTTTATTCTGGCTACTATTAGACGATTTTAGTCAGTTTTAATAGGGCCTCCAGCAATTAACAGGCTTCGATCAATCTCACATAACCCTTCAACTACTTCATCTCTTTCTTAAACTTTACAAAATCCTCTAAGAAATATCAAGAATAAAAATTAAATAATGTCACCGGTAAAGAAGGGGTTAACTATATGGTTTTAATTTATTATTTGCTTTTAACATATCAATGGCTCTAGAATTACAACACCCAATGTTTCTGTTGTTTCAGATATCCACCAGTTATGATGGGAAGGAAATACACAAGGGAAACCAACAGGGCCCCCCCCTGTTGGTTTCCCCCCTGATGAATCTGCTTTGAAAAACGCATTTCTGGAAGTTAATTAAGGAGAATGGAAGTTCGATAAGGATAGCTGCAGAGAAATTTGGGGTACCAAGAAGCACACTTATGGACTACGTGTCAAGGGGTAGAACTGACAATCAGGGATTCAAGCTTGCCAATTACTCAGCTCGCCAAGTCCTTACACACGGCATGGAAACAGAACTGGCTAATTACCTTAAACAATGTTCCAACTTATTTCATGGTTTAACGACCAAGATAACAAGACGGCTGGCATATGAGTATGCTGTTGCTAACAGTATAAATATAACTGATTCATGGAAAAGGGACGAGTCTGCTGGGAAAGACTGGCTCACTGGTTTTCTGAAGAGGCAAAGCGAACATTCTCTTAGAAGCGACAAGTCTGGCTAGAATGACAAGCTTTAACAGAACAAACCTCGGTGTCTTCCAGACGAAGCTAGAGCAGGTCCTAATACGTTATCAGCTAACAGAGTCAAGCATCTACAATCTAGATGAAACTGGATGTACAACAGTACAGAAACTGCCAAGGGTTATTGCACAGAAGGGTGCCCATCAAGTTGGGCAGGTGACGTCACGAGAGCGTGGAGAGCTTGTAACCATGGTGGGAATAATATGTGCCAATGGTAGTGCCCTGCCACCTTGCTATGTATTTCCAAGGGTAAGGTATGATGAGGCACGTATGATGAATAATATTACATTAGCATGCACAGGTCTTGTTCACTTTAGTGGCTGGATGACAAGCACAAACTTTCTCCATGTCTTACAGCATTTTGTTGCAAACACTAGGTGCAGTCAGGAAAACAAACTTCTACTGATCATGGATAATCAGGAGTCCCATCTGTCTATAGAGGTAATCAATTTTGCTAAAGAAAATGGAATTGTGATGCTAACTTTGCCTCCTCACACATCAAACAAATTCCAACCCCTAGACAAGAGTGTTTATGGGCCATTTAAGACGTTTTACAATCCAGGACTAAATGCATGGATGCTTCAACACCCAGGACGTTGTGCTACCATCTATGATCTGACCCCTATTATGTGCAGTGCCTGGGACAGACCAGCAACTCCCGTGAATATCAAATCTGGATTTCGCAGCACAGGCATTTATCCATTCGACACTGGGATATTCAATGATGAAGATTTTGCAGGAGCATTTGTCACCGACAGACCGATACCAACGTCTACAGAACAACCAACCCAAACAACCTCACAGGAAGCAAACTCCCAGCCAAATCCTGCACCACTACCGACTCCAACCCAGCAGCAAGCAACCTCACCTGATCACAGCCACAGATTCGAGCCAGAAACTCCAGCAACTCAGCAACAAACAGCAGAACCTCTGCCATCCAATGAGACTCATTCTACTGTGGTCTCAGATGGAGTAAATGGAATGTCTGTTCCAGATCAAACCTTAGGCCTATGTGTGTCTCCTGAGCAAATTCGGCCATTACGAAAAGCTGCAGCAAGACAAGGAACTTCAAGAGGAAGAAAACGTTGAAAGTGTATGATAGCAACTGATACCCTTGAAAAACTTTAAATCGAACAGAAGAAAGCAAATATTAGGCCTACAAACATAAAACAAGTTAAGAAGAAGTTAGATTTAGCAGAAGACCGACCTAAATAAAATAATCCTACTAGGAAGGATAACAGAGACGTTGATCAAAGCAGTGACGATGAGGACACCTTACATACTGAAAATCTCCTAGCTTCAGAACTAAACCAGCCTTCCGACTTCTCCGAAGAGGACTTCGAAGATATGGACATTGATTTTGTAGACAAGGCTCCAGATGAAGGGGACTTTGTCCTTATTGGAATTGATCCAATAAAGGGAAATAAAGTGCATTATGTTGGAAAACTAATCGGTGACATAGACGATGAAAGTGAGTTTCAGGTTTCTTTTTTAAGAAAATCAATGAAAGGTCGGGACATTTTTTTTGTTTTTCCCAAATACTGAAGATGAAGCATCTGTCCATAAGGAGTCTATCATTGGGGTGCTACCTAAACCAATTCCTCAAAGTCTCAAAAGAAAGCAAGGGTATTACAACTTTTATTTCAGTTTTGCGGGCTACAATATGCGTTAACAAATTTTAGTCAGTCAGTCAGTCAGTCAATTATGTAATTTATTTTAAGTAACATAGACATAGTCCCATTCCATACCTATAATATTGTTTATACAAATAAAGGTACTGTATGTTTATTTGATTTGTGGATAAGTATAATCCAGTTTGTTTTCAATATTATTTTTTTACAAATATGAAGAGGTTAATTTCGATTATGAAGTTTGCATTTTAGCAAAATAAAATGTCTTTGAATTGATAAATTCTTGTTTTTAGCCAATCAAACTCACATAATTTTAAGATTATGCCAATTAATATACGTGACCGAACGATCCCACCCTTCTGACCGAACCATCACCACTGGTAGGGAAGGTTCTGACGATTTAGAAACTTATGTTTCGGGAACTATAGCTCAAAACTGAAAAGAGCTAAGGGTTTGAAATAATTAGGCTAAAGAACCAAATAACGAAGCAACATTTTAACATCAACTAGATTATACTACTGCTTCAACCTGAATTTCTACAAATATTTAAAAAAAAAAACGTCCGAACCATCACCGGTCTCCTATACCCCAAGAGCGGACAGGCAGCCTCGAAAGATGTAGTACATGTCGGCGAGTGTCCCAAACCAGTGATGAAGGTAACGGAACAAGAACACAACCGAGGAAGCTGTGCGCTCAACGTCATTGAGCCAGTTATGGAACCCAATCCAAGACGACCGAAGCCATCCATGGAGATGTCAGCCAGCGCCGATGAAGCATATATCAGCCAAGCTGAGGTCAAATGGTGGCAACCACCCTGCCACATAAACCTGTACGACACGAATGCCAACGAGGTCCCTAGGTCTCCAATCTGGTCCAAGAGGAAGCCGTAGACAGGGAGTGGAACGGAACACTGACACCATCGTTTCAGCTGTTTGGAGTCTTGTGAAGGTGCTGTCTCTTAGAAACACTGTTAAGGCTGGTGTGGTTACAGAGACTGCAGGAGCAAGTGCTGCAGGGGGACTCTGGTGAGTCGTGCTGAGGCACGGTTAGCACTATACCAACATCATCCACAGTGATGACTTGGTGGGGCAGTGGTGAGGCGGGACTTTATCGTCCTACAGTACACTCCAACTACCAAAAAGCAACCCCGTCTGAGCCGTTACAATGCATGTAATGGAAAAATGACGGGAAACCAGTACACTTATGTATAGCAGAGCGTACCAAGCATGGGCTGGCCACATGGGCGCGATCAACCAAACCCTGCACCAGTACACTCCCAGCCCGTGGAGGACGTAGCACATGAGGAGTGCGACGGGCGGAGGCAATGTGGACACCGACTGTCACCCACCCCAGTCTGTGCCGAAGGCATCAGCGGATAAGATGACCAACCGAAAGGCCACCGACATGCCCACTAGGGCAAGACAGCGATCCCGCAGGAAGAAGAACGGAACCAACAGGATCATGGCCCGGACGCGTAAGCGAAGAGCCCTGACCACTTGCCGTGGTGGCGATGACCCATGTTAGGTCGTGAGCCCCACCCAACCTCACACGATGCAACTGTGTCTATCCAGATGGCCGCCGGGGGAGCAGTCTAGGGCACCGCTGCAGCGAGTGAGCCCCGAGCGACCCAGTGTGATAGTCTCATATGTAGCAAGCGCGGTACTAGCCACAGCCAGTAAGGGGGGGGGGGGGGGGGGGCACTACAGGGAAGTGTTAGGGGACCAGTAGAACAAGGTGATCGAGTCCGAGCAGTTAGTGCCACCCAAGGTAAAGATCCCAGCCGGGAAAAACCCAGAACACGTTCGGGAACGAGAACGGGCAGAACACGACACGCGAAGTGTTGATGCGTACACCCGACTCAGGGGAACAGGAGCACAATATAGGTCCCATGGCCCTCAGTGTGAAGGTGGGAGGCCCGCCTTGTTAAATAGCGATTTTTTTTTTTTTTTTCTATGTGATTGAGGGAGGCAAAAGGCATAACTGCCTATAGCGAGTGCCTCCCCCATAGTTGAAAGAGTGACAGGGCCAAAATCAAGGGACGTTCGAGCCAAAATGCCTGGACACACGGAGTTTGAAGCAATTTAAGTCATAGGAAGAGGGAAAGACTGATTCTGGGAGAGAGTTCCAGAGCTCAGCTGTTGAGTAGAAGAAAGTTTGAGAGTAACGTTTCACTCTTGGGTTGGAGAGTTGCACAGAGTAGGGGTGGGATTGAGTTGCAAGACGGGTACCACGTGCCCTACGTAAAGGAGGTGGTATGCACTGGGATAGCTCTGAGGAACACTGATTATTATAGTAGCGATAGAATAGCGAGAGAGATGCAACATTGCGGCGGAGAGAGAGAGATTGCAGAGAGTTGGTGAGTGGACGGGAGTTAATGATACGAAAGGCCTTCCTTTCAACTTTGTCTAGGAGAGCAGTGTGAGAGGAACCTCCCCACACATGTGAACAATACTCAATACAAGGGCGCACTATGCCCCTGTACAGAGCAAGAAGCTGTGCAGGGGAAAAGAACCCCCTAAGGCGGTTGAGCACACCCAGCTTCTGGGATGCTGCCTTAGCAAGACTGGTAATATGGTCCTTCCAAATGAGAGCAGAAGAAAAAGAGACACCAAGAATATTGAGAGAAGATGAAGGGTTGATTTTTGTATTGTTGAAGAATAAGGGATAGTCCGCTGGGAGATCCTGACGGGTAGATAGATGGAGAAATTGGGTTTTGGAAGCATTAAAGTTAACAAGGTTTTCTCTGCCCCAATTGGAAATAGTATTTAGATCAGAATTTAAGAGTTCTATGGCTTCATTACGTTTGTCGTTGAGGGATTGCTGGCTGGGGCGTTCTGAAAAACTAATGGAGTAGTGCAAGGTTGAGTCGTCTGCGTATGAATGGATGGGAATTAAGGTACAGTTAAGGAGATCATTTATAAAAATTAGAAAGAGAATAGGAGATAGGACAGAGCCCTGAGGAACACCGGAGTTTATAGAGTGAGGAAGTGAACAATGGCCGTCCACAACCGCGGCTATGGAACGGCCGGAAAGGAAATTAGAGACAAAGGCACAGATGGAGGGATAGAAACCGAAGGAGGGTAGTTTAGAAATTAAAGATTTATGCCAGACTCTATCGAAGGCTTTCGATATGTCTAGTGCAATAGAAAAAGTCTCACCGAAGTCCCGAAAGGAGGATGACCAAGAGTTAGTAAGATATGAAAGATCACCAGTAGAGCGACCCTTAAGGAAGCCATACTGGCGATCTGAGAGCAGATTATGAGAAGAGAAATGCTTAAGAAATTTGGAAGCAAGAATAGTTTCAAAAACTTTAGAAAGACAAGAGATAAGAGCAATTGGACGATAGTTGGAGGGTTGAGAGCGGTCACCCTTCTTTGGGACAGGTTGAATGTGAGCAAACTTCCAGCATGAAGGGAAGACGTTAGAGGATAGACAGAGACGAAAGAGTTTGCCTAGGCAGGGAGTCAGCACGGAAGCACAGTTTTTGAGAACAACAGGAGGAACACCGTCCGGACCGTACGCCTTATTAGTGTTAAGCCCAGAGAGGGTAGAAAGTACATCTTTAGAAGAGATTAGGATATTAGGCATAAGTAAGAGAGAGGAGGGCGGAGAGGGAGGAATAGCACCGGAATCATCCAAGGTGGAGTTTCTAGCAAAAGTTTGAGCGAAGAGTTTAGCTTTGTCAGAGGAAGAAGTGATGGTTGTGCCAACAGAGTGGGAAAGGGGAGGGAAAGACGAGGAAGAGAAATTGTTGGAGAGGTTTTTGGTTAGATGCCAGAAAGCTTGGGAAGAGCTAGAGTTGGATAGTTCAGTGCATTTATTATTGATGAAAGAGTGTTTGGCAAGTCGAAGAACAGATTTGGCTTGATTCCGGGCAGAAACATAGGAAGAATGAGAGTCTTGAGTTTGAAGGCGTCGGTACCGTTTGAATGCTTCCTCCTTATTGCGGACAGCAGTAGAACAGGCGTGAGTAAACCAAGATTTTTTAGCATTAGTCTGAGAGAAAGAGAATGGAATGTATGCTTCCATGCCCGATAGGATTACCTCGGTAATGCGTTCAGCACTCTCCTCGGGTCCTCGGCCATGGAAGCAGAAATCATTCCATGGGAAATCAAAGAAGTACTGCCGAAGAGCCTCCCAGTCGGCAGCGCCAAAGTGCCACAAGCGCCGCCGGCTAGGAGGATCGGGTGGCTGTACTGGAGAGATAGGACAGGTGACAGAGATAAGTTTATGGTCGGAGGAGCCCAAAGGAGAGAAAAGATCGACAGTATAAGAAGAAGGGTTAGAAGTTAGAAACAGGTCAAGAATGTTGGGCCGATCTCCGATGCGATCCGGGATACGGGTGGGTTGCTGCACTAACTGCTCTAGGTCATTTAGGATAGAAAAGACGTAGGCTTGTTCACCAGGTGGATCAGTAGTGTGAGAGGAGAGCCAATGGCGGTGGTGAACGTTGAAATCTCCTAAGATGGAGATTTCTGAGAAAGGAGAAATGGATAGAATGTGTTCCACTGTAGAGTTTAGATAGTCAAAGAATTTGGGAAAGTTGGTAGAGTTAGGGGAAAGATAGACAGCACAGAAATATTTAGTAAGAGAATGACAGGAAAGTTTGAGCCATAAAGTGGAGAATTCAGAGGAGTCGAAATCGGGAACACGAGAGCAAGTGAGTTTGTTGTGCACATATGCACAACATCCGCCTTTGGCTTTGAAACTAGGATAGAGAAAGTAGGAGGATACAGAGAAGGGGTTGCTGGATGTTGCTACAGACACCTGAGTTTCGGTGAGGAAGAGAAGATCAGGTTTGTAGGAGGAGAGATGGTGCTCAACAGAGTGAAAGTTAGAGGAAAGTCCGCGAATGTTGCAGAAATTAATAGAAAGAGTAACAGGCCGAGGTCCAGGTAATTGTGTGGGGTTGTCAGGGGATGGTCGGTCGGGTGAGGGGGCATTTATGGTCCCCCCCCCTGGGGACTCCGAGGCTGGGCTACAATTCATAATTTTTTTTTTTTTTTTAATTTTGGTGTGGAAGAATGAAGTGTGGTGTGCATGTTTAGTGTAGTGAAGTGGATAGGAGGAGGAGGTGTTTGTGAGAGCTAGCTGGATTGCTCTCAGTGTAAATGAGGCACAAAGAAAATCAGTAAGAGAGGCCAAGCAAGTGAAACAGGAGTTCCAGCGACTCTTTATCACATGCCTATAACCTCACCTGGGTCTAGCCCTGATCGATTGGTGCCTACAATCTCCCCACTCCGTGATTGTGAACCCCAGGCTTGCGACACGGACGACTACACCGAGTGTGTCCAGGACACAATGTGTGGAGAAGATATTATCGCGATGGCACCTCCCCCATACATGGATCGGATTACCTGGGCCACCTCCTGAGACACTGCGTCGATGACGGGGAGGGCACCCGAGAGGAGGTTGATACCTCCACCTCCAGGCCAGACCCTTCTATACCACCGTCGTGGCTAGTGCCGGAAGTGGGGGCGGGAGAAGCCGGTGCAGGCGCTTTGTGTCAGGCCCACCACCAAGTCAATGAGACGGCCAGGTGAGGGGAGAGGGTATTGGCCAAGAGGAGCTACGCATTGTGCGGAGCATAGCCTCCCATAAACTCGTCACGGAGAAAGGAACTACCACGGCCAACCCCCGTCCACCTGGCCGTCCTGACGAAAATGGAGAGAGCGCCTCACGCTCTGGCCTGTCCCTCTCCCGTCCGAGCAAGGGAGCGTAGGACGAGGATCCCGGAACTTGCCAGCATAGTCCACCCACAGGACGGAATGGCAAACCGGGTACGAACGGCCACGGGAGGAGCGTACACAACACCCCCGCGGCCCGGCCCATAGCCCAAGCCCCAGGCCCGGGGCTCCTTGCCAGTGACGGACCTCCACTCGCATGGTTGGAGGAGGACGACGAGGGCTTCGCCACGACCTCCCATTGTGCGGAACATGTGTCGCTTAGCACAAGCAAGAAAGCCTCCTGCCAAGCCGCCCTCAGGAACGTCAGTCCCGGACTTAAAAGGCCCGGCAGGAGGAGGTGGCTGCGGATGTCGGCAGGGGCTGACGAGCAGAAAAACCACCCGAACCTGTCGACGGCAATGGGTGGCGAACGTCCTGGACTGGGTAGGAAAAGCGAGTTCAACGTAGGGCTTAAAATCCCAGTGAAGTCCAAGGAGCGGAGCAGCAGACCAGACACAAAAGTGGAGGCCACGGTGGGGATGGTCGATAAAATTTCAATGAAGAAAGGGGAAATCCAATACACACAGGACCAACGCCACGTGAGCGGAGGCCTGGGACCTTTCAACGGGTCTCTGTGTCGATCTAGGAGCAAGAGGCCACCTGTGGAGCGGATTAGAGGCACAGAAGGAAACAGAGGACACATCAAGGGGGGAAACCCAGCTAAGCAGCCGTTCCCTGGGTGCACATGAATGCAAAGGGCATAAATAACCAAAGGAAAAAGACATGTGGCCGATTCCTGGTTACAGATACAGGTCACAGGGTACATCCAAGAGTAGAAAATCCACCTGTGGAGCGGATTTCTAGAGGAAGAGGCAGAGGACACCCCGCCTGTTTGGCGGAAAACGTGTGTAAACACAACGTGGAGTCAAGGCCTAACCTCCCTGTCAGTAAAAGTCAAGTGAGAGCTACCCGACACCTTATTGGTACAAATAGGAGGGAGAATCCAAGATACACAGGACAATTGCCACGTGAGCAGAGTCCTGGGACTTTTCAACAGGTCCCTGAGTCCACCTAGTACACTAGAAGGCCGCCTGTAGGGCGGAAACGAGGCACAGAAGGAGGAAACAGAGAATAGGAAATCAGCCAAGTAGCCGTATCCAGGACCGTACATACATTCAAACTTTAGACAGGGCACCAACGTCATCAATAACCAAGGAAAAAGGCGATGTGGCCGATTCCCAGATACAGAGACATGGCACAGGGTACATCAAAAAGTAGATAATTCGCTCGTAGAGGGGAATTCTAGAAAAAGATGAAGAGCCAGAGGACACCATGAGGCCCTCGCCTGTGTGGCGAAAAAACGCATGTAAACACGAATGTCGAATCAACCTGTCAAGGGAATGTGTGCCGACACAGGTCTTTCATGACGCGACCATTTCACCCCCCCCCCCGACCCAACTCAAGGACATCAGTGAGACAGAACGGGGAATGGAGAGGAGAGGGCTGGACACAGGGCAGAGGCAAGGCGTCAGAAGGCCCTGAGGGTGGGGGAAGTGCAGGGCAGCGTCGCAGGGACCACTGGAGCAGGAGCCACCAAAGGGAAGAGGCCCATACCCGTGGCAGGTTGGGAGGCAGGAAGATGCACGACCGGGCCGGCCCCAACCCACCATCTGCATAAGTGGGATGTGTGACGCATGTCCAGTGTGAGCATGCTGTACAGAACGCCTAGTCATGCCCCACTCTCGCTAGGATCGTCAGGGCAGGAACTTTGGCTGTAGTCTATGTAGAGTTTCCTAACTTAGTTCATGTGAGCCGTTGTACTATAAGTAATATGAATATGTATTTTGTTTTCATCTGAGTCAACGAGTTCTATTTTATATCATTAGTTATAAGTATTGTGTGTAAAACTTATTTGTAATGATGGGAGAAGCGGCAGCCACAGTTGGGGGTCAGTGGGTGCGCCATGCGGGAGGTGGGCCTAACTCACTAGCACTCCCCCCCCCCTCCCCCTCCCCTCAGTGCTAGGAAAGCCTTTGTCTATCCCAGAGGAGAGAGAGAAATTACGTAATGATTGTCAGTGGGCGGTCCTTAGTAGTTCACGTTGGGCTCACTAGAGGGCCGAGTATAAAAAGGGAAGTCTAGCCATTTTTGATCAGAACTCATTAGGCAGAGCGACTTCTCATTTCCCTTGCTAACTATATATTCTTCTGACTGATGTGAACTTTCTCTACTACCTTACATTCTTATCTCCTCTTTTCCCTACCCTTTTTAACTTCCATGGTCCCGTTGGTGCAGAGCTAGTCAGCCAACGTATTATCGCTTGAGTTCTCATGAGATACATGCCTATTAGATAGCCTATTTTGGAAGGGTTAACTTAGAATAGGATTGATTTATGTTTGTTGCACTTGTCTATGCATTTCCCTGTGTGTTATTATTATTATTCCTGGTTTCTGCTAGTCTAGGTAATGCTAGACTGGGGTAAGGCTTTTCTGTGTTACGAGTTGTTGTTTGATGCAGTGGTTAAGCGATAAACCTGCATACTCGTTTCGGTTCAGTGAAGCCTAGGTTGTCTTCGCGGCTGACTGTGTTGAGTTAATAATTTACAGTGCGTGAGGGCAAGAGCCTAACCACCCTGTATTTTATTAACAGCTTGTTTTTACTTTGTCAAGGAGCCGGGAGAAAACCAGATACAAGGGATCTGGATTTCTCAAAGTGCACTTGTTAGTGTTAACGTAATACTTTAAACAGTTGTGAGGACTTCGCTAGGCTACGAGCCGTTTTTGCTCAGTCACTGCTACCTTTTGCCCACAGTACCCAGCTAGACTTTACTCGATTAGTAGATACAGAATAGTATTGAAGCTTTCCTTATGTATGATATTGTTTATGCACTATTGATTTCATGTGTTGCAAGCTTGGCTACTTTAGTGATTAGTGGCCCACGAGCACAATCCGAGTAGGCTATTGCCGTTGCATTTGCGGAGTACTTCTTTTTAATGTTTGCCATTTACTATTGCATATTCTTTTAATTATTCTTATGCCAATTTAAACCTGTAATAGTATTTAATTGCCAGTGTTTTTCTTATTGAATTACTGTTCAAAATCCGATACGTACTTCTTACGAGCATCCGAGAAGCATCTAACTTTTTTCAGAAGATTCCTTGCTCGATGCTTAAGGACTATTAATTAACGTAACGTAATAGTGCCGATCCGAAGTAGAGGGTGGAGGACTTCTTAAGTTCTTAGTCAAGGGTGGATTACTTCGGCTTCGGCCAACACTATTCTTTGGTGTTGTTGTTTCTTACTTCTTTGTTTGATTGTTGACCAGACTAGAGAATTCCTGTCTCTTTATTAGTCTGTTGTTGAACACTAGTACCGAGTTCTTGTATACCCCGTTATAGCAGATTGAACTCTGGAGGGTATTGGTGTTTTTTGTTCGGCTGGCAGTACTCAGGGGTTGGGATCGTGTGTTTCCGTTGTGGCAGCGAGCCGTATTAGAGTCCTGATTGAGAGCCCTTGTGTACCCGAGTGCCAGGTCGTAACAAATGGCGACCTTGCTTAGGATTTTGTGAACAGTATAAATTTTTGCAGAGTTGTACAACATTTGTTTGTTTGTATTTTAGCGTGCATATTGAAGAATATTTGTTTTTGTATGGCAATTAGTAAAGCATTTAAGAGACTCCAGTTAATTTAGTAATTAGTGCTTGCATAGGAAGTTAAACACTTTTGTCTCGAGAATTTTTTTGTGGACTTCAGTATGTCGTGCATTAGCACTGACGATGAGCGAGAGATGCCATTTGAAGGTGTGCCGTTAGTAACCAGTGAGGAGGATGCTAGAGTTTTTGTGAGTAAGCGGTACCACGTGACGGAGGAGAGGCTGACTGGGGTGGATGTTTGTGGCTTGCACCTGATAGCCAAGGTTTTGGGAATTTCCAATGTAGTAGGGATGTCCAAGGGGGAGCTGATTTCCTGGGTGTTGCGTGGGCGACATGGGGTTTCGGAGGAGAGGGCGTTTGGGGGGGTTCCTCCCCAGATCCCCTCTCACTCGACTCCCACAGTGCCGTCCACTCAGTTACCGGAGGTTAGCACTCTCCCACAGAGGGATGAGAATTGGCAGATTGGAGTGCCCTCGGGTGGTGCACATGGTGGTTCCCCAGTTTTTGCCCCCCCTCCTTCAGTAGTGGCAGCTCCCTCTTCCTGTCTGTCTCCAGATATGGTATTTAGACTTGAGCTTGCTAAGATTGAGGCTAGGAAGCAGGAGGATGAGACCAGGAGGCAGGAGAATGAGACCAGGAGGCAGGAGGATGAGACGAGGAGGCATGAGATTGAGGTTAGGAGGCATGAGGCTGAGCTTAAGTACGACTCGGAGAAATATTGTGCTAAATTAGATTTAGATAAGTCTCGTGCAGAGTCGACAGGGACTTGGATGGGCCGTGAGGGCCAAGTAAGAGAACAGTCCGTGGCCCAATTAGTCAAATTGGTGCCGGTATTTAGTGAAACTGAAGTCACAGAATTTTTTAATCGTTTTGAGAAGAAATGTAGGGAGCATAATTGGCCTGAAGAGAAGTGGGCAGCTCTAGTCTCCTCAAGACTTACGGGTAAGGGTCTGAAGGCTTATGATGCACTGCCTTTAGAGTCTTGCATTGACTACCCAGAATTGAAGAGAGCTGTCCTACGGGCATACGAGTTGCAACCGGAAACATATCGATTGAAGTTTCGGGGTGTTACAAAGACTAGGGAGGCGACCTTTCTTGAACATGCCCGGGACTTAAAAGATGCACTTAAAAACTGGACACGTTCTGAGAAAGCTGAGACGGCCGAACAGTTGACCGAGCTGTTTCTGCTCGAGCAGTTTTATAAGTGTACTGGTGCAGAAATGACTTTAACTATTAAAGAAAAGAACCCAAAAACTCTACAGGAGGCAGCTGAGATGGCTGACCTCCGGCTATCACTAATTCGTGGGTGCGGGTCTGCTCAGCGTAGTGAGGCAGGTAACAAGGGGCGTGACGCCCCACCCCCCCGAGTTAGTGATATACTTTATGCAAACAAGTACAAGAGCCATGATACCAAGACTGACCACAAGACTAGCACCGTCCCATTTAAGAAGGGGCCGGGCCCTTCCCAGTACCAAGGGAAGCCCAAAGGGGAGTTGGAGTGTTATCATTGTCATAAAAAGGGGCACTTTGCAAGAGTCTGTCCTAGCAAACCACCTACAGCAGCTGTGTCTTTGGCCTGCAACATTGGTGTGTCTCCGAAGTCATCTGAGTTTGCCTGGGGCAGTTCGTCAGAGGCTGAGGCACAGCCAATGCAGAAGCACCTGGGAGGCTCGAACCCTGCTCAGGATGTTTTTTGCGACCATAGAGGGCGGGGTTGCGTGATGTGGGCGGGGCGCAAGCATGGAGTAGAGGTCTTGCGTGATACAGGTGCTTCCCAGACTCTGATGAAAAACTTGACTGGCTACCCTATAAACGCGGCTCGGGTGGTAGTGGTGCAGGGTATTAATGCAACTCGGTCATACCCGCTGGTGCGGTTGGAGTTGGAGGTGGATGGTGTGGCACGTGAATTGGATGTCGGGATTGTGGAGAAACTGCCAGTGGAGGGCGTCGACCTTCTTCTCGGCAACGACTTTGCAATGCCCGCTTCCGAGGTTCTACCCTTAGTCGTTGCCGAGAGGCCGGCCGACGTGAGTAGGGAAGAGCAAGAGTGGGTCGAGCGGTGCCAGACACAACCCATGGCGTGTGTTGTCACCCGAGCTCGGGCAGCTAAAGTGTCACAGCCTAGTCCTCCGCCTTCAGACCAGCGGAGGAACGATCAACAGGAGGAGGCTAAAGCTGGAGTTGGTTTTAAGAGTTTTGACTCGGCGGCTCTCCTGGGTGATTCAGTATTAGCACCATTACTTAATTCTGGAGTAGCCCCTGGGCCTGTCATCGAGAGTGACGAGGCTGGGCATGACGAGTCTCCACGACAGCAACGTTATGTACATCGAGAGAGACAGAGGGAGCAGCCCAGTATCGGGGAAGGTCATGCATTGCTCCGGGAGCAGTTAGATCGCTTGGCACCCTCAGATATAAGTCGGTTGCAACTAGAGGACCCTGAGCTCCAAACGTGTGCTAATGGAGCTGTAGAGCTCGACGAGGACGGCGATGCACAGCCAGGAGATTTTTTTTATTTAGAAGGCATCCTTTATAGGCGTTTTCAAGACCCTAAACGTAGTTGGCAAAAGGGGTCCGGAGTAGTGGACCAGTTGGTGGTGCCACGGGAGTGCAGGGATAGCCTACTGAGGTTGGCGCATGACACACCACTGGCAGGACATCTAGGGGTGAGAAAAACGGTGGCGGCTTTGGGGAAATTGTTTTGGTGGCCGGGGATGAAGTCTCATGTGCAGTCATGGATAAACTCCTGTGATATTTGTCAACGTGTCGGGAAACCGAACCAAGTTATTCCTAAGGCTCCGTTACACCCTATTCCTGTGATTGGGCCACCCTTTAGTAAAATTATTGTTGACATGGTTGGTCCACTCCCTCCCACTAAGGCGGGAAATAAATTTTTGTTAACCATAATGGATGTTGCCACTAGATACCCCGATGCATACCCTATGAAAAATGGAATGGCTAAGACGGTAGTCAGTAACTTGTTGTGGTACTTCTCAAGGTACGGGTACCCGGAGGAGATTCAGTCTGATCAGGGATCTAATTTCACCTCCAACATGTTCAAGCAAACAATGCAACAGCATGGGATACGAGCAGTAGTATCGTCAGCGTATCACCCTGAGAGTCAAGGGGTGCTTGAGCGGTGGCATGCTACACTTAAAAGCATGCTCAGGTGTTATTGTGCTGACAACGGTATGGATTGGGATCTTGGATTGCCTTATGTGCTGTTTGCTGCTCGGGAGGTACCTGGTGAGAGCCTGGGATTTAGTCCAAACGAGCTGATTTTTGGACACCGTGTCAGGGGCCCCCTTAACATGCTGAAAGAAATTTGGGAGGGGACTGTGCAGCCTTGTCCATTATTAAAGTATGTGCTTGAAAGCCGTGAGCGCATGCTTAAGAGTCTGGAGATGGCAGGTAGAAATTTGACAGAATCACAAGCTTTGATGAAGGACAGGTATGATCGCAAAGTGAGGCTCCGGAAGTTCACTGTAGGACAAGAGGTATTAATTTTGTTGCCTTTGGTTGGTAACCCCCTCTCTGCGAAGTACACTGGACCTTATAAAATTGTAGAAAAAATTTCAGACTTAGATTACCTTGTTGCCACTCCAGACAGGAGGAAAAAGAACCAGTTATGTCACGTGAACCTTATTAAAGAGTATGTGAGGCGCCCCTCTGAGCCTCTCACTGTCCCTGTGTTGGCTTGTTGCGGCCGTGGTGGAGAAGGAGAGGGGGACAGTCAAGCTTCAGAGGAGGATAGCTGGGATCAACATGTTTCAGCGGATCAGTGGGCGGGGAACTCGAGCCTAAGGGCTGACGAGGCTATAGCTCATTTGCCTGAGCCGCAGTTTGATGCTATCCGTCAGTTGTTCGGTTCATACCCCACTGTATTTGCTGAACACCCAGGCCTCACTACTCAGGCTATGCATGATGTTGACGTGGGGGACCATCTACCCTTTAAGTCAATCCCGTACCGTGTGCCCCCCATAAAACTACCAGCTCTGAGGGATGAGTTGGAGTATATGCTCGGTAGAGGGTTGATAGAGAAAGGCACAGTTAAGTGGACTTCCCCTGTAACACTGCAGCCTAAGCCAGATGGCAAGGTACGCTTTTGTATTGATTTCCGTAGGTTAAACGGTTTGACTCCAACTAACCCATATCCTCTTCCTCGGGTTGATGATAGTGTTGACAAAATTGGTAATGCTCGTTTTTTGTCTAAAGTAGATTTAGTAAAAGGTTACTGGCAAGTACCTTTGTCCGAGCGTGCTAAAGAGGTATGTGGTTTTGTTGTGGACGGGAGTACCTACCGGTGCAATGTTATGCCTTACGGGCTTAAGAATGCACCAGCAACGTTTCAGAACCTGATGAATGAAATTGTAAAGGACATTCCAAATTGCACCGTATATTTGGACGATGTAATCATTTATGATGACGACTTTGAGAGCCATTGTGAGCACCTTGAGACCTTGTTCCGGAAACTTAGTGAAGCAGGTCTGGTAGTAAATTTGGCAAAGTGTGACTTCGTAAAAGCCACTGTGCAGTACCTTGGGTTTGTAGTGGGAAGGGGACAGGTGTGCCCTCCTCAGAACAAGGTACAGGCTATCAATAAATTTCCGCACCCAACAACCAAGAAGCAGATTATGAGATTCTTGGGTATGATAGGCTACTACAGACGCTTCATAAAAGGTTACTCAACGGTGTTGGCACCTCTCACAGATTTGTTATCTAAAGACAAAAAGTTTTTGTGGGCACCTGAGTGTGAAAAGGCTTTCACTTTGGTGAAACATTTGCTATGTACTCACCCGATACTCAGGGCCCCAGACTTTAACAGGCCTTTTCAGCTGGCAACAGATGCTAGTGGTGTAGGGGCTGGTGCCGTCTTGCTACAGACAGACAATGAAGGTGTGGAACACCCAGTAAGTTTCTTTTCTAAGAAGTTCAATGCTGCACAAAAGAACTATTCTACAATAGAAAAGGAATTACTGGCGATTGTGCTGTCGCTCAGGCACTTCGAGGTGTATGTTCCAGCCTATGGCCCAGTCGTGGTTATCTACACTGATCATCACCCTTTGAGATTCCTGAATCAATTTCACAATCACAATATGAGACTGACCAGGTGGTCTTTGATGTTGCAGGAGTATAACCTGGACATCCGTCATATTGCTGGATGTGACAATGTGATCGCGGATTGTTTATCAAGGGTGGATGATCAGTCGTAGGCTATCACAGGTGTGTGGGTTTGAGTGGAGGAAAATAGGCTGCCCTTATAGTGCAGCCGGGAAAAACATATTAAAATATAAAAATCATATAAAAAACTCTTTCTTTTGATATAGGTAATCGTATAAGTTTGTCATAGCCTATAGAGTTTGAGTAGTCCACAAACTATCAAACGGCTGAGCTGCTGTAAGCTCGCTCTGGGAGCATGATATTGTGTCTTTTTGCTATTGTTGGGAGGAGTTATAAAATGTGAATTTTTGGTTAATAATAAGATGCGTTTTGGTGATAAACTCAGCTTTGTTTTAGTGCCATGCGGTCGCTGGGTGTGAGGGGCTTGATGGGGTTCTGTGTTTGTCAGATTTTAGCTCAGGGTTGAGCAAGTAAAATCTTGGGGGAGGTGTGACGCATGTCCAGTGTGAGCATGCTGTACAGAACGCCTAGTCATGCCCCACTCTCGCTAGGATCGTCAGGGCAGGAACTTTGGCTGTAGTCTATGTAGAGTTTCCTAACTTAGTTCATGTGAGCCGTTGTACTATAAGTAATATGAATATGTATTTTGTTTTCATCTGAGTCAACGAGTTCTATTTTATATCATTAGTTATAAGTATTGTGTGTAAAACTTATTTGTAATGATGGGAGAAGCGGCAGCCACAGTTGGGGGTCAGTGGGTGCGCCATGCGGGAGGTGGGCCTAACTCACTAGCACTCCCCCCCCCCTCCCCCCTCCCCTCAGTGCTAGGAAAGCCTTTGTCTATCCCAGAGGAGAGAGAGAAATTACGTAATGATTGTCAGTGGGCGGTCCTTAGTAGTTCACGTTGGGCTCACTAGAGGGCCGAGTATAAAAAGGGAAGTCTAGCCATTTTTTGATCAGAACTCATTAGGCAGAGCGACTTCTCATTTCCCTTGCTAACTATATATATTCTTCTGACTGATGTGAACTTTCTCTACTACCTTACATTCTTATCTCCTCTTTTCCCTACCCTTTTTAACTTCCATGGTCCCGTTGGTGCAGAGCTAGTCAGCCAACGTATTATCGCTTGAGTTCTCATGAGATACATGCCTATTAGATAGCCTATTTTGGAAGGGTTAACTTAGAATAGGATTGATTTATGTTTGTTGCACTTGTCTATGCATTTCCCTGTGTGTTATTATTATTATTCCTGTTTCTGCTAGTCTAGGTAATGCTAGACTGGGGTAAGGCTTTTCTGTGTTACGAGTTGTTGTTTGATGCAGTGGTTAAGCGATAAACCTGCATACTCGTTTCGGTTCAGTGAAGCCTAGGTTGTCTTCGCGGCTGACTGTGTTGAGTTAATAATTTACAGTGCGTGAGGGCAAGAGCCTAACCACCCTGTATTTTATTAACAGCTTGTTTTTACTTTGTCAAGGAGCCGGGAGAAAACCAGATACAAGGGATCTGGATTTCTCAAAGTGCACTTGTTAGTGTTAACGTAATACTTTAAACAGTTGTGAGGACTTCGCTAGGCTACGAGCCGTTTTTGCTCAGTCACTGCTACCTTTTGCCCACAGTACCCCAGCTAGACTTTACTCGATTAGTAGATACAGAATAGTATTGAAGCTTTCCTTATGTATGATATTGTTTATGCACTATTGATTTCATGTGTTGCAAGCTTGGCTACTTTAGTGATTAGTGGCCCACGAGCACAATCCGAGTAGGCTATTGCCGTTGCATTTGCGGAGTACTTCTTTTTAATGTTTGCCATTTACTATTGCATATTCTTTTAATTATTCTTATGCCAATTTAAACCTGTAATAGTATTTAATTGCCAGTGTTTTTCTTATTGAATTACTGTTCAAAATCCGATACGTACTTCTTACGAGCATCCGAGAAGCATCTAACTTTTTTCAGAAGATTCCTTGCTCGATGCTTAAGGACTATTAATTAACGTAACGTAATAGTGCCGATCCGAAGTAGAGGGTGGAGGACTTCTTAAGTTCTTAGTCAAGGGTGGATTACTTCGGCTTCGGCCAACACTATTCTTTGGTGTTGTTGTTTCTTACTTCTTTGTTTGATTGTTGACCAGACTAGAGAATTCCTGTCTCTTTATTAGTCTGTTGTTGAACACTAGTACCGAGTTCTTGTATACCCCGTTATAGCAGATTGAACTCTGGAGGGTATTGGTGTTTTTTGTTCGGCTGGCAGTACTCAGGGGTTGGGATCGTGTGTTTCCGTTGTGGCAGCGAGCCGTATTAGAGTCCTGATTGAGAGCCCTTGTGTACCCGAGTGCCAGGTCGTAACAGATGGAACAAGAACACCACCCTGGGCAGGGAGAGCTCCCTTAGGGTGGTACAGAGGCGTAGGACAGCAGTAGGACAGGACGATGAATCGCCCCAAAGGTCGTGGGACCCTGCAACCTCTCTGGGGAGCTCTACCGCTGGCACAGGGAGGGGGAGAAAGGCTGTATCTTCAACAAAACCCGGACGTCATCATCACGGAAGGAAGGAGCCCTATGCAGGACCAGTTGCACGTAGCGGGAGATGATATCCCATGAGTGACGGAGAGACCCCTTGGCCCGTCATCCTACCTCTGATGCAGGGTGCGATTAAAGGAGTTGAAGGGCGGAGAGACAAACTCCACATCGGCGGGGGTCGTAGGTATCCTTGCCGTAGCAGGCCGTGTGGAGGCAGCACCCCCGATGGTCCAGCATAGCCGACCGATCGCATGTCGGTCGGAAGCAGGGAGGAGCCGGCAGTACGGCACTGAAAAATGGGGGGAGCATTACACACCAGTGGAGGTGAGACAGGGTAAAAGTATGAGGCAGTATAGCCAAATTAGCATTTGAAACCCTAGTAAGACAATATCCAGGAAGACGCCAAGTAACAAAGATAACAAGGAAAGGCAAATAAAAAACACCCATACAGTAGACCATAAACACCAGGGCTGGGACAAGCCCCTTTGGCAAGACCCAACCCTGGTGAACAGGTCCAATTCCTTTGGGGAAAAGAGACCCCATCCAAAATACCTGAGAGCCCTCTGGGAGAGCGGAGGGAGGAGGGGGCAGAACGGCGATGGCGTAGGTCTGGCCGGCAGTAGAGCGGGCACCAGCTGGAAGGAAAAAGGTCAAGTGTGAGCAACCCAACAGTACCCTATTAGTGGAAATAGGGGAGGGGAGGGAATCCAAAACACACAGGACAATCGCCACTTTGGGTCGAGTCCTAGGACTTTTCATGAGATCCTTAGGTCCACCTAGTACACTAGGAGGCCGCCTGTAGGGCGGAAACTAGGTACAGAAGGAGAACACAAGGTATAGGACACAAGGGAGAGGAAACAGCCAAGTAGCTGTGTCCAGGTACTTTAAAAAGGGGTATAACAGGGCGCCAACACAAAAACCAAGGCAAAAGGCTATGTGGCCGATTCCTTGACATGGCACAGGGCACATCAAAAGTAGAATTGCACTTGTATAGTGGAAATCTAAAAAAGACCTGAAGACCCCCGCCTGTGTGGCGAAAAAACATGTGTAAACACGAATGTCGAGTCAACTTGTCCAAGCTTATCCTCCCTGTGAGCGGGGCCCTTACACAGTTTCCAGACATCCCCCCCATGATCAAGTAAACACAGGCAGGGGAAGAACAGAAACAGTGTGAATGTAAAAAAAAGCAAGAATTTTAACAAGAGTGATAAGACCCAAACCATCAAGTCAGTTGAGAAAAGAGGAAGATAGAAGGAAAGGACCTGTGTGGACCATTCCGACGGTGGTCTGATCAAGGTAAAAAACAGGCCTAGCTTAGTTACACAATACACATAAAAAGAGAAAACACTAGGGCAGCGTCAATCCCTGAGTGAAAGAACCTAGTAACAAAGCTAAACACTGCCCGAAAAACCCCACAATTATGTTAAAGGAAAAACAAAATAAAAGTTAGGGCAAGCGAGCAACCGACACTGTTACCAGAACCACGTATCCTCGAGTCAAGTTGGCCCGGGGAAACTAAAAGGAACTGACAAAAGTGTGAACCAGGCGACGAATTACAAGACCACCAACTATGGACATGTTGAAAAACAAGTCAGAAGGGCTTATAGGTCAGTGGAGACCAAAGCAGCATGTTTGAGAGAGAATAAAGGCTGTGTGCCCTATGCTCTCACAAAAGCAGAATCCAGAGAAACTTCATGCTCAAGTCTTGTAAAACGTCGACAGACACGCAGTCATACGAAAACCAAAATAAAACAAAAATTCACGCAAAAAAGGGAAAAGAAACTAAATGCATCACGCGGGAAGCATACATCCCCCCCCCCCCAAGTTACGTTAAGGGTTATTAACCCTCTCACGTTCTTGACGCAATTTTGAGCCTATTAGGGATACTTTAAAGCCTTTGTTACCATCAGGGGTATGTTGTTGTTGTTGTTCCCTAAGCTGCCTGGCCGAACAGTCCCGAGTCCCTGAGGAAGGCCATGGCCACGATCGGGCTTTCCCACAGAGCTCTCATTGAGTGTAGGTTGTGTTGTTGGCGTAAGTGGTTGTGTGAAATGCAGTCTTCTATGATGTGTTTAATGGTATGGGGTGCTGTGTTACATCCCGGGCAGGCGTCGACAACGGAGTCATCCAGTCTCTTCTGATAGCTCAGGAGAGCTGGATGGTGTCCGCATCTCAGCCTGGCCAGGTGGACTCTGTCCTCGCGAGGGAGGGAGGATTCGGAAGGATGGATTTCGGGAGGTCGTGCATGCAGCTGCGTGTTGTCTGTGAGTGAGTGGATGGATTGGCGAGAGATATGAGTATGGATGTGCTTCTGGAAGTTGGTTCGGGGTGGGCAGGGAGGAGAGAGGACAATAATTGTGTGTGATACCGTGTGCTGGGTGTTGTTTTGATATTTCTTGGTGTCTGTGGGTGTTGCCATGTAGTTTAGTGGGTGGTCTTGGTTCGTGGAGGCTGCTGCCAGGAATTGAGTGCCTCTCATGTCCAGATGGTCTTTGACTTTGAGGATTTTGGTTTCTTGATGTAGATGATCTGTGGGTGCAGTAGCTGTGCAGCCTGTAATGATCTTCAGGGCTTTGTTTTGAATAGTCTGTAAGGTCTTATGATGTGTTTCAGCTAGGTTAGAAGCCCAGGCTGGGCTTGCGTATTCCATTACTGATCTTATGTATTGTTTATATACTGTGGTGGTAGTTTCTTTGTTGTTTCCAAATTTTGTGTGAGCAAGTGACCTGAGGGCATTAAGTCTGGGTGTCAGTTTCTTTTTAATGTTTGTGGTGTGCTGTTTGAATGTCATGAGTATCATATGTTACTCCTAGGATTTTGGGTGTGTGTACATACATACATACATAACATTTTAAGACTGAGTGTTCCACACATAAGTGCAGTTTCAGTCTCTTGTCCTAATGGCGGCGTTCCAGGCAACCCTGTTAAGGGCTGCTTCACTTGTCAAGTTCTTGGATTTGAGATCGGCGCGTATAGTCCGATCCCAGGTCTTCCTCGGTCCACCCCTTGGTGCAGCTCCCTCCACAATCACAGACCTGCATTTTGTCACCCAATTTTGTTCATCCATTCTCTCCACATGTCCATACCATCCCAGTCTACTTGTACGCATCACCTCGCTAATACTCTTTATACCTAAACGTCTCCTCAGCTCAACATTTGTTATTCTATCCTGTAGCCTGGCCCCACACATCCATCTCACCATTCTCATCTCATTACGCTCCATTCTGTTGACATCCTCTACTTTAACGGCCCATGTTTCTGAGGCATACGTCATTGCACTTCTAACACATGAGGCATACACCTTTCCCTTCAGGGGAGAGGCATTCTTTTCATGGTCAGGATTGGCATCAATTATCTGAACTTCCCCCAGCCACACCTAATTCTAGCAACAGTGGCAGCCTCGGCCCCACCACCGGCAGAGATGGTATCTCCTAGGTAACAAAACTTGTTCACCAGCTCCAAAGACTCATTTCCAAAATTCACAGCCACAGGATCATCACTTAACACAAGCTCGCCTTTGCACACTACGCACTCAAATTTCTCTATTTCTGACTTATCCTTCGGCAGGGGCCCCTTTATTCTACTACAGCGCTTACTCCCATGGTGTACCCAACATCGACAGATGCTACATTGAATTGAGTTAACGCCCACTCCCTTTCCACACACTGCACATGGGTATGCACCGCTCTTTTCCACATTGCCTCGTCTCAAACTACAATGCATAACCTTGGTTTTGTTAATATTGACTCTTAAACCCTTGCTCGCCATGCCCTCTCTCCACTTTCTGAATTTGGCCTATGTGTTAGGGGTGTGTTGTTTATGGTGAGTTGAGGGATGTATTCGTGTTCACCTGTCCAGCTTGTGAGCAGGGTTGCGGTGGATTTGGCTGGGGCTAGATTAAGTCTGTTTGTAGTGCACCAGCCATGTAGTGTGTTGAGATAGGGTTGAAGGAGATCTGTTGCTCTTCTTGGGTCATGGTGTGTGCATGTGAGTGTTGTTGTTGTTGTTGTTTTTCCCCAAGCTGCCTGGCCGAACAGCCCCAAGGCCCCGAGCAAGGCCAAGGCCACTACCGAGCGCCCCCACAGAACCCTCCCTGCCGACCACAATAAAGCCTGGGTGACCGAAGCCACTCCATGGCGGGGAGCTGAGGAGGGTGCGGAAACGCCCGGGAAACCAAAGCCCCACCCAGGGCCCTGTGCCCCTCAGCAATTATGAAGAGAAAGTTGAGGGGCAAAGGAAAGATGTGACGCTTTGGCTTCCAATCTTGGTAGATTAGGAGGTCAATCCACGCAAGAGACGCCGTCACTTGAGATCTAGAAAATATATAAGTAAAAGGAACAGTCAGAGTAAGCTATGGGTATGGCAGAGATCGCTCAGTTCTCACTCTGATAGACCAGGCATGTGAGTGTTATGTCATCTGCATAGGAGGCTAAGTTTATTTGGGGAGTATTGGGTGTAGTTATATCGTGCATGTACAGATTGAAGAGTGCGGGCGATAGGACGTACAGGGGTATGTAGAAATCTTTAGTTTAGTTACTTCAACCTCTGCAGTTGTCTTTGAGTTAGCTGTGGGCAGAAAACTAATTTTGGAGAGGTAATTATAAGAGTGAGAGAACTCTATTTATTATTGCTAATCTGGCAACTTCTGCGTCATAAAAACGTGAAAGGGTTAAAGTGAACATGAACCCGAAAAGCGAGGGTAGAATAGTACACTCAACGACCGCTACGCGGCGCTGAGGAACAACCACCCCCGAAGTAAACAATATAATTCAACACGTCTCCAGCACTCCGCGCACACCCAGAAACACGCCAAAATCCGTAAAGTGCTGCCTACATCTCTGAAACATCCCTCTAAAACCTCAACAGCCTGAAAAGGCTCACACTCACTTAGTTGAGGCGAAGGGGGCAGGCAATATCAGGCACTCGCGAAACACTGACAAAAAAAGGCGTGTGTCATCGACGGTAGGCGTGAAGAGACTGATACTGTTATATGTACTGGCGTGGGCTCATAGAACATGGAGCGTAGCTAAGAGGAGAGCAGCTAGATTAAATGGGTAATTATAACAATTATTTCTCTCCGTCGCTTTCTCTTCCTTCTTTAGTCGTCTCGGAGTGTGTACTAGTAGTGAATTGAGGTGCAACTCTAGAGATTATTAGTAGGCTACTTCGCGTGAGTACCGATAAATCGGCCCGCTGTGGTAGCGGCTGAGATCTTAAGCCCTACGTTGGAAACGTAGAGGCTGCTACTAAATCCACCACATAGGGTGTACATCACTACATGAGAAAGTTAATCTGGTTCCCAAGCAAACTAATCGCACATATAACAACGCACTATCATCACGTTAAAGGAATTAGTCAATATGGGAAGACAAGAGAAAGGCAATATAAAGTTTAAATTATAAAGGTAGACTACTTCTATTGAGAGAAACTACACTGTACCTGAGTAGTGACAGCATGAACGCCATCCGTGACTGATATGGTGAGGTTGTAGTGAGATTTATGTTCAGCATCCAATTTTCTGGCCACCATCACACTGCCTGTGTCACGTCCGGTTGTGAACATGTTATCTTCATCCCCATCTGAAACAAGGTAGTATATTATATTGAATACATGATTAGATTGATATCCAGTATTCAATATATGGATATAAAATCATAAAATCAGGAATGAATGAAGAATGCTTGTGAATAGATGAGTGAACACGTGGTCATTTGGGGGAAGGGGTCGGGCGCAAGGTGGACTAGATAATAGTCCATCAGGCGCCTGGCCCGGGGAGATGGCTTATATGAAGGGTGCGCCTGGAAGTGTGGTGGGCAGGCTTGTGGTGGTAGGGCTTTGCTACATGCCTGCCTGCTGAGACCGGAACCTCTCTGGGTGGTCGGGGGCCGGGGGAGTGCTGGAGGGACCTTGGTAACCCTGGTCTCTGGGTCTTCTCCTGGATGACCTAGATGCGTGTGAATTTGTATTTTGTTTTTGTGTGTTCAATGTTTTCTGTTATATTGTCCCTATTCGGGCTCTGTCTTGAGTCCCCCCCCCCCCAAAAAAAAAAAAAAGGAAAAGTGGGGATTGGGCCTGAATATATACATACATACATACATACATACATGATTATATTGATATCCAGTACTCAATAAATGGATATAGAATCATAGACATGTACTTAACCTTTAACAGTCTTGATGGTGTAATGGTTAGTGTATTTAAGATCTGTGTGTGATAACCCAGGTTCGAATCCCGGGAGGATCACATGCTTTCATTAATTTCATTGGGAGGTGTTTGGTGTTGGGAGTGAAATTAATATATTAGATTATTGTACTGAGCACTTTTGATGTTACCTACAATATATTATTTTTAACATCGTTCTTAACACCAATAACTCCCAAATGAAATTTATGAAAGCATGTGATTCTCCCAGGATTCGAACCTAGGATATCTCATACAGAACTTACACGCCCTAACCATTACACCATCAAGACAGTTATAAGTACAGCACATGACTACGATTAATATCCACTTATCGAATACTGGATATAGCACAACTGGTTATAAAATTAATTGGAAACTTCAACCAACCAGTCTGATTTGGCACATAATAAATTGAAGAACAATAATCTAACCTATTACATTGAACTATCTTGATCAGTTTAACCTACAATTAAATGCTTCTTTTTCAGACCCGAAACTTTTGGACTAGATATATAGACAAAGCTCAAAAGGAAGCCCAAGGTAAATGTGTGGACAATGGCTGAAAGGTAAATGGCCAAACACCTCATATCCCATTAGGACTCTACTGTACTTATATTTGTCAAACAAAGTCCAAAAGGCCAACGTAAATGTCTAAAAGACTTAGCTTACTGTGTTGATTGTGTAATGGTTACAGCGTGTAACTTTTGTATCTGATGTCCTAGGATCGAATCCTGGGAGAATCACATGCTTTCATTAATTTAATTTGGGGTGTTATTGGTGTTAAGAACGATGTTAAAAATCTCACACTTCTAAACAGGGTCTCTTCCCGATTAGTCTAAGATAGAGGGGGTTAATGAAGAACGTTGATATTAGATCTCACCTATAATATCAAACCAGAGCTGGTCACCATCCTCATCAGAAGCTTCGACCAGTTTGACATGGTGTCCTACAGGGTCACTCTCCAGAACAGTGACGGCCACCCGAGGGGCCTCGTGTAGGGTTGGGGGACTAGGGGAAGACTCTGACAGCTCCACCAGGTTGATCACCACCAGACATGAGGTAGACTTCTTGGGACGACCGTTGTCTGTTGCATTCACCTGGGAAGAGCACAGAGATGCATTTCATAATTATAATGTAAAACTTGCAGAATAAACAAACCAAAACAGGGACGATACAATATAGAGACAAAATAACTATCAAAATCACTATGTGGAAATAACGCTTTAGTAAAAAAATATATAAAATTTAAATAAAAGAACACAAAACCACCACATTGGATTTACATCACTACATGAGCAAGTTCATTTGTTTTAAAAGGTTATGAAGAGCATAGTGTCAGTTTAATAAAAATATGAAGAATATAGGGTTGGATTTACATAAATGGAATATACTAGAAATGCACAATGTTCAAAACCAAAAAAGAAACAACGAGAGAGAGAGAGAGAGAGAGAGAGAGAGAGAGAGAGAGAGAGAGAGAGAGAGAGAGAGACAGAGACAGAGACAGAGACAGAGAGACAGAGAGACAGAGAGAGAGAGAGAGAGAGAGAGAGAGAGAGAGAGAGAGAGAGAGAGAGAGAGAGAGAGAGAGAGAGAGAGAGCAAAACAGTAAATAAATCATTACTGTGAATTCATAGTCCTCCTTAGGGTCAAGTCCCGGCTTGGCGGAGATGGCACCTGTCTTGGGGTGAATCTTGAAGGTGTCTCTCCATCTGCTAGACTCCATGCTGTACGTCACATCTCCGTTATCATCCTCATCGTCATCTTTGGCTACAACCTGGCAAGTAATAATAATAATAATAATAATATCTATCTATCTATTGCCAGACGCCGTGATCCCCGAAGGGATGGCCACGAACGAACTGCCCCCATGCACCTCTGTCCCCAGTCAGTCGACGTCCCTCCTCCCAACCAGCACTGCCTTCATCCATATACTTCCTCACTCCATCCTTCCACCTCTCTTTTGGTTCACCTCTCTTTTGGTTTACCTCTCCCTCTCTGTCCTTCCACCTCGCTCTCGTACACCCTCTTAGTCATTCTCTCGCTTCCCATACGTTCCATATGGCCGAACCATCTCAAGGTGTTCCTTTTCACACTTTCCAGCACATCTACTTCCACACCACACCTTCTTACTTCCTCATTTGTCTGTCTATCCGTCCACGTTACTCCGCACGCACTTCTTAAGTAACTCATTTCCACCCCTCTCACTCTTGGTCCGAGTCTCTCCACCAACGTTTATGCTTTGCTTCCGTAAGTCAGTGTTGGGATTACCACACTGTCAAGTCTGTCATGCAAGGACTTCTTCAATTCCATACTGACCACCCTATTTCTTGTTACTGCTTTCAGCATTCCTACAACCCTCTTCCCTTGTTTCACCCTCTCCCGCACTTCTTCATCCATAGTACCATCTTTACTAAACACACTGCCCAAATACTTAAATGAGCTGACAATCTCCATAGCTTGACCATTCAACTTCACCTCACACTCTGTATCTTAACCCCTTTGAAAGACCATAACCTTGCTCTTCCCTGCATTTACCTTCAGATTCCGTTTTTCGCACACTGTTCCAAACACATTTACCAGACCCTGCAACTCCCATTCATTACCGCTCATCAGAACTGTATAATATAACCTGGTGTTTTCTCTCGTCATAAGCGCCAGTTTTCCACATCACAGGATTCAACAGCGCAAATACTACGTAAATATTCAAGGATCCTACCTACCTATCTATGTATATAGGCCTACTCAGGCACATACCCCATATATACTGTATATATAATATATATATATATATTTTGTTTTTAATTAATATATATATATATTTTTTTTTTTTTTTTTTTTTTTTGTATTAATACTGTATATATTTTGTTGTTGTTGCTGGGGGTGGCCGACTCGAGACAGATCCTAAAGTATATAATCTTTCTTTCACAGAAAACTCAACAGTATCATAAGGTTTCCAATAGTATCCTCTCACCTTGACTCTTTTCCTCGTCACATGCAGAAAATTAAAACATGCAAAAGCAGTTGAAGAAGAGCATGCTTGATTAATATAAAATAAACCCTTATGAAACATAATACTGTTACTGCATAGAATAACAGGTACATTTACAGCAAATGTTTTTCTGCTCACTACATAATATAAAAAGAAAAGAGAAAATATATATTAATTTAACCTTGATTATTCAAAACCAAAGGCGACAAGCGTAATACAAAACAAGCATCGTATATATTTCATCCTTAAAATTGGGTCAATAAGCATTGATATGATAATGAATTATTTATGTACACTTGGTCAAAGAAATATCTGCACCTCTACGCTGATCATCTGGTGTGTACAGCTCGGTAGTATAGGTCGTAGGTCATAGGTAGTAGGTCTTAAGTAGTATAGGTAGGTACTATATATAGTAGGCCTATAGATGGATATAGCTGCAGGCATAAATGCCAACCCTACCAAGCTGTACACACCAGATGATCAGCGTAGGGGTGCAGATACTTTTTTGACCGAGTGTACATCTACTACTTTTAATGGTACATGTGCAAGATTCCTCCTTAAACAAAAATATATAATAATAAACAATATACATCAATAACAAGAAGTCAGCTGACGTGAGTGGACTACTCAAATGAGAATCACGGGTGACAAAACTAAATCTCAACATCAAACAAGCAACCAAGGATTCCTCACGTATGAAACATAAGTGAATAAAATCCAAATGTCAACATCAATCAAGCAACCTACACCCATCTTATCCTGCATGCTCTCTTACCCTACAAATAGCAATATAATCCTTGGTATCCTGATCTTCCTCTATCAACTGTTGGTCTTCCATAATGTCCACTAGCGGCCGGGAGCTCCTAAACACCTTAGGAGGCTCGGGAGGACTTGGCCCCCCACCCGAGCCCTCTTCCTCCTCCCTCTCCTCGTGGACAAGTCTCATACTACTCGTGTACGGAAGGAAGTACTCATCGGCGGGGGAGGAGTAGTTCTGGGCAGCGTGGCACGAAAGGGGGTTAGGGAGGGTCGCCATTAATAGGTTATTCACAGAGATGGGGAGAGCGGAGAGGTAATAGTAGTAATAGTAGTGGGGTCAGTGAGAAGGGCTGCATGTATCACCAGGTATGTCACAGTGAAGAGATCATTATATACAATGGTTTAGCATTGCTTTCCAATACATACATTTTAATGGTTCAGATGGCGTTGACTTTCAGCAGTTAGAGTGTTGTTGTTGTTGTTGTTGTTGTTGTCGTTCCCTAGGCAGCCTGGCCGAACAGCCCTGAGTCCCTAAGGAAGGCCATGGCCCCGATCAAGCTCTCCCAAAGGGCTTTTAAGGAGTGTAGATTATGTTGTTGGCATAAGTGATTGTGTGGAATGCAGTCTTCTATAATGTGTTTAATGGTATTGGGTACTGATCATAGAGAGAAATGAACTGGCCATACATGCAACGCAGAAATATAACCTCACTTGGTACATCGTAGAGCGTAGAACAATAGGAACACACACATAGATTTATTCGCAGCAATATATAATTTGTAGTATTCTGTATGCCAGCAAGTGAGCTCAAAATGCAAAGTTAGTTGTTGTTGTTGTTGTTGTTGTTGTTCCCCAAGCTGCCTGGCCGAACAGCCCCAAGGCCCCGAGCAGGCCAAGGCCATAACCGTGCGCCCCCACAGAATCCTCACTGCCGACCACAATAAAGCCTGGGTGACAGAAGCCACTCCATGGCGGGGAGCTGAGGAGAGTGCGGAAACGCCCAGGAAACCAAAGCCCCACCCAAGGCCCTGTGCCCCTCAGCAATTATGAAGAGAAAGTTGAGGGGCAAAGGAAAAAATTTGACGCTTTGGCTTCCAATCTAGGTAGACTGGGAGGTCAATCCACGGAAGAGACGCCATCACTTGAGATCTAGAAAATATAAAAGTAAAAGGAACAGTCAGAGTAAGCTATGGGTATGGCAGAGATCGCTCAGTTCTCACTCTGATAGACCAGCCCATCACCAGTGCAAAGTTAGTTATGTCAGATAGCATGTACATATTGGCCAAAAAAATATCTGTACACATTTGTATTTTATAATGTACAGTACGTTACCAAGTCAATCATATTTTCCAATGACAGCTAGTCTTATTAAAATGTAAAAATAAATATATAATTTTCTTATAGAATATACATTAACTCGCCACCATTGAACAAACAACTGTGGAATCATTTATAAAGCATAAGAAATATAGCACTTAACAATTTAACTCGCACTCCCTACATGTTAGCCAGCCAGTATTGTACTAGAGGACAAAATATCAATACCAAATATACATAAATAAAAAGTTGGGAGCGTTATATATTTATCTACTAGTATATCACTCACAACTATAATTATATTACTATATTTGAAAAGTTACGATTGAAAATCTTCCAAACTGATCATTATATTGTTACAACAAATAATAGCAACTAAGCAATAATTATCTACCAGTATTAGGCTACATCTTGTGCTTGAAATATTGCAATTAATATAAGGTAAGCTATTCCAGTTCCTGATATAGACTGCATATATATTGCCAGCACTGTACCAGATATTACAATGCCAACAAACACAGATATTTCTATACTTCATAAGAGTTATTATTAAAGTTAGTGGTTAATAATATCTACAGTGTTAATTTGTGCAAGAAAGGAAATGGTTAAGTATATAATATAGGTTTGAGTACCGGAGGGAAGAATGAAAGTCTAATATTTAGTAGTGGCCCCGAAATCATTGACGATATGCCTATTAGTATAATAGTCCCCTTTCAAGCACCCGCGGTTCGCATGTTTGAAACACCAGCCGCAGGGGAAAGAGTCCTACATCATAAGTGTAACGCTAATTCTCATGGAATCGTCTTTATGATTGGGTACTCACTACGAAATAACTTCGTAAAAAATAAAAAATGAACATTTACTTATTAAAATTTGTTGTTGTTGTTCCCCAAGTTGCCTGGCCGAACAGCCCCAAGGCCACAACCGAGCGCCCCCACAGAGCCCTCCCCGCCGACCATAATAAAGCCTGGGTGACCGAAGCCACTCCATGGCGGGGAGCTGAGGAGGGTGCGGAAACGCCCGGGAAACCAAAGCCCCACCCAGGGCCCTGTGCCCCTCAGCAATTATGAAGAGAAAGTTGAGGGGGGCAAGGGAAAAATGTGACTCTTTGGCTTCCAATCTTGGTAGATTGGGAGGTCAATCCACGGAAGAGACGCCGTCACCTGAGATCTAGAAAATATATAAGCCAAAGGAACAGTCAGAGTAAGCTATGGGTATGGCAGAGATTGCTCAGCTCTCACTCTGATAGACCAGCCCATCACCACATGACTAGAACCCAATCCTCTCAGCATCAGCTAGGAAAGGCCCTAGAAAGCCGCCTTTGGCGGGGGGATAGCTCCCCTATTTCAACCCCTTTCGGGGTTGGGCACCCGCCTTTTTTGTTATATTTGTTATATTTGTTATATTAAGGCTTTCCAGCTCGTGGATGTCTTATGTGGATTCTAGCCGAGATGCTGCTCCAAGCGTCGCCATTCCTTCTTCAATGATATATCAAGATAAAACTTAAGACATCAAACAAATGGGAAGGGGATGGAAAGGAGGGCCCTACATCGTCAATGATTTCGGGGCCACTACTAAATATTAGGTTTTCATTCTTTCCTCCAGGACTCAAACCTATAATTTATTAGTGGCCCCTCCATCATTGACGATATGCCTGATATCTCAAGACTGGAGGGGGACATTCGTGACAATATCCAACCACTAACAAAAACCATAGGTAGAGAAAAAAAATCAAATAACAAACTTAAGTCTTTATTGCTTACATACAATACAATTATAAAAATGGAAAGATAGCAGTGCGTTATTTCGAAGATCTGTTTAAAATGCCCATACAGGTACATTTGTAGAGAATATCACATTGAGATTCAAATAGTTTTGCAGGAACAGACTTATATTCCTGCCCAACATCTTAACAACATAAATAAAACTCTTTGATCTTATCTTATGTCCTTAACTAATTTGTGCACACCATATATCTGTACAATTTACTCTTAATAATCTATAGTTGCAACTATGATAGATAATTATACAATTTAAAATAAAATTTGTGAGCTGTATTACCAGCTAGACTAATCATGTATCGCAACTTTTGACCTACACACATAGTCCGGCGGAGGGTCTAGAGGTCCTGAGCTCTTCCCCCCACCCTCTTTTTCACCATTAAAATTAAGCTTAACTTAGTAGCACATAGACCAACTAGACCCGCCGGCGGAAAAACATACAGGACCGTCATAGTTTATCCAAGACACATACAGTTACGGTTACGTTAGAGTAGGAATGGGAGTACACAGCTCAGTGTTAACCGTTTTCATTCCGTGGGTGAGGATGCCCATCTAAAGTCTGTCTGATGACGTGGGCCCTGCTCAATACCCAGGATCCTTACCCTGAAAAATCTCTATATGCCATGAGGTCAGTTATTTCCTTGTGAGGTTAGTATCTGTACTAATGACCCATAAGGCTCCTTGTTGATGGAGCTGACGAGACAGCCTCTTGACTAGATTAGTGCCGGCGAAGGGCCTAAGACCTGACCTGTATGACTGCTGTTAAGTACTGGGGTCGTTAACTTAGTAGTAACATTAATATTATTTGCTGGCTTGAACCAAAACTGTGGCATATGGAACAATATGCAAATTTTCTTACTCAGTTCGCACTACACTGAAAAAACTAGTTCATCATCGTCAGCTCCGACCTCCTGTTAATAAAGGCCAAAAGAGATGGAACTTTGCCTCCTAAATCCTGATTCCAACAATTCCGGCGGGAGGTACAACTTGCGTAAAAAAGAAACAGACATAATTTTGTCAAGAGACGAGTTCGGAATGAGCTGTCGGGATGATGGGCGAGGCTTGAAAACCTGCCCTCTTGACCCTTTTCCCTTCCACCTGTGGTATGGGTAGCCTTGTAAGGCCTTAACCTTGAGGTTCTAATAGGAGACAGGTTATTGTTCAGCGTGACTAGAGAAAGGCGTTTTTATTAAATAACTAGCTCAAATACTTAACAACTGAAGGTACTGAAAAGTTGGGTTGAGCCATTTCGAATGCTACAATGATCGAAAAAGGTTGTCTGGTAGATCTAGAAATGTAGCTTTTTACCCATAACCCTTCCGTCCTACGGATATGACCATGTGGAATATTGAGCCTCCCGCTGCCAGAGTCAGAGAGGTCTCCAGGTTGTCCCTTGTATTCCCGGGGTAGCATGAGACCGGAAGGTTTTGCTTAGAGTTTCCACTGGTAGCCTCCCACCTGAGCTGGTCAGACCTAGGTTGGGGGTGCGCCCGGCATGATCCAGCTCCAGTAGCTTTCTAATTTGTGAGCTATCTGATACCGGAGTGTAGCTTTCGGAGGCCGAAACATGTGTCTGTAGTGACCTCGGCCGCACAAACGTCACTTGTGGAAGTGATGGTTCTGCAGACATCTCCTTGGAGATGCTCTGCTTGATTTTTTATTTAATACGGTGCCCTGTCGCCGGGATAGGGCGTTCGCGTATTTGTTAATTGCTAGAGGGAGGTATGGTGAATGAATCCTCAGCTCTTCGGCTAGAGCAAAATTTACTTCCGACACTTTTAGCAAAACCCCGAGACCACGCGGACTCTTGTGTGCGAGTGTAGCGTATCGCATACCCATTTTCCATTTGGAACGTAACTGATTTCTCCCCCACCCGCCGGGAGGAAACTAAGTATGAAGGAAAACTCAAGGATTATAAGCTCGTGCTTGATGACTAAATAATCTCGGTTAGGGAACTACTTCCCGACTTAGGCCTTGATGGTTTGACCAATCCAGCCTTGTATTGTTAAACCATTTGTGTCTACCCATACCATAGGTGGGAAAGAAGCGGCCATGTTATAAAATAGTGCCACTTTTCTCCCTTCGCCTCGACCAACAGTAAGTTGTAAAATAGCGGAGGACTTTTTTGGAGTTCCCTCCGCCAGCAATAGAGGAAAATTTGTCTGTCCTTTTACAATTAACCTCTTTATTTCCAACTTAATCACTAGTTGAGTACAGTTTGGGAGAGCCGACCAGGAACCACTAGGTCTCCCTCGTGGTGTGTGAGACTGTGGGGAACCACAATTTATTTCTAACGAAATCTGCTACGGTCGTCCACACTCTAATTGAGAGTAAGATTGGCTGGGTTCCTGCTCAGCTCCCTCACTGACTATCCATGTGGGAACAAGCCGTAACTCTAACCATTAGTCTTTTTAACCTAGGGATCGTGCCTGATGTAACATGAAATTAACATAAAACAAATTTGTATCATATATTCTGACTGAGTCGCCACCAGCCAGTCGCCCATGTAACATTACAGCTTGAGATCCAGATTTAGCACTGGTATGAGAGCAGACCGGACTAAGTTCTTGTGAATATTCTCGTGTGGAGTTCCTCCTACTGGGGGTCTCTGAAAGACGTAAGTCTCTTGGTTGATCCTCCAGTAACTGAATGTTTTGGAACTCCATGTGTACCAGGAGTTGCTCAAAGGTGTCTGTCAGGCTTCAATAGCACCTCCACCCTTGCGGCGGAAGTGCGAGCCTGCCGCAAATCACAATGTGTCCCCTGACAAGTGACTTGTGACTAGTGCAGACAAGGTCGAACTGATCTTGTTGCCTTAGAACCTTGTCCTTGTATGAGAAACGTCAAGACATAAGAACGGGACATTGTGGATAGACCGGGATAAAGATATACCTGCTGGTTGTCTGGTCTATTGACTTTACCTCAAAATGTTTAGGAATGTTCCTAGTTTGACGTAAAGCCGGGTGGTTGGAGCCCACCGCCCGGCGGCTCCTTAGGTTCCCCCTGCCACTGTCCACGTTCGCCGGGGCTAGGCCCGGTGACGTCCGACCTGACCCAGTTACTTAACTGGGTTTGTCCGGTGTAACTACCCTCGGATCCACTCACCTGTGATAGGCACCGGGAGAGAGAGTTGAGTAAATTTGTTTAGGTACTTATAGGTGGGCTTAGACGACTGACTGTTGCCGACAGGCGTCGAGCCTTGACCTGATGAGTTATGTCCTTTTAGAAGGCTGTCCTGTGTTCTGCCTCCTATGAAGCCTACCCTGTTAGTTCATATGAGGGGGTGGTAAGTTATTACGCATATAGTAAATAGCTTGCCTAGTCTCAGGGTCAAATACGGAAGCAGTCAACACCGGAGACAGGAGTACCTGGCAGCCAATGCCGTCGGGTAAACCTTATACCATAAGCATCCTCAGGTGTTGACGTGCTCGTACGGCTTCCAACAAAGCACTCCGTATATCACCTAAAGATCTTACAGGAGGGGGTAACAAAAGGCGTTGGAATAAGTCTATTGTCTCATCAATACTCTGATCTCCCTTAGAATCTACAAGTCTCGAGATGGCCTTGGCTGTCTGGCGACTTAGTAAAAATTGGTAAAACATTTTAAAAGCATTATTTCTCAATTTTATAATCTCTATCCAAGTTAGCCAGAGGGGGAATAGTAAAGTAGTCCTGGAAGTCCCGTTGTGATAATTGGGGGGACGATAGGAATTAAAAAATGGTATTATAATTCATCAACGTGAACTCAATATGGTTGGCTGGAGGAATATTATGGGAGGGTTGTGACGTTACCGTTAAAGCAAACTGTTGCGCCTCTACATCCCAGTTCACCCATGGACCAAAACCGACCTGCCCCAAGTGCACCCCTGGATTGCTAGACGGTTGTTGCGCCGGGGTTGTAACCAACTCCGGTTCCCTTTTATTGGGGGATTGATCACCGTGTCCGCCGTAAGGTCGGAAGCAATCTGGACAGCATAGTGCAGATGAGGGAGGAGGTACAGTCTGGGAAGGTACATATACAAAATACTCATAGTAGCATGCATCGGGGATAGCCATGATAGCGGTATTTAATAGCTTACCCTGCTTGTCTCTAGCTCGAAATTCCCTGTTTCTGTTAGTCTCAATAACCCACTCACTAGGGACCGGGATCTCCCCCGATGAGGTCGTGCGTGCTGCGCTCGGGAATTTTGCTCTAACTGGAACCCAGATATTGTTTGGGTTCGGCACTCGCCGGAGAACATGTGTGTGTGACATTAACAGGGGGGCAAGACAATTCTGGCAGTACCTCTAGTTTGGAGGGTTTTAGTGGCAGCACGAACAAACCCATCGGGGTAGCTCCCGGCGTAATCGTGGGAGTATTTCTAGATTTCTTAGGAACCTGACATGGTTTCATAACCCTATGTAGGATGTCATCAAGATCCCTGGCAGTAATACATTTATGAGATCTCTTTAAGGATCTAGATTTTACTATTGACCCTTTCTGACTTTGACCTGAAAGCGCCGAGTGTGTGTGAGTTACCTCCAGCGCCCCAGGTATGATCTCACTATCTGATTTTAGTCTGAGCCTACGCCTAGCGACCTTGCATTAGTCTCTTACCTTAGGTTCTGATTGCTGGGGTTCATGGGTCCTATCCTAGTGAGGACCTTGCTTAGCTGGTGTCTGTGAATTTGGTAGACCTCCACTTACTTGAGGCTCTTCCTGGGTGTTGTGTTCACCCGTCGTATGAGCGTGGTACTGATCTATTAACACATGTGACTCACTACTACTGCTCCAGACTAATTCTTGTACAAAACGTTGAGATTTAGTAATATCTAAGGGAACTGACTTAGAGGGAGAGTAATTCTGAAGAGGTGAATAAAACAACAGTTGTTCCCAAAGATTTGCATCATCGCAAATTAAATCTTTATCTGGAACGCCCTTGGCAAAGGCGGTGAAACTGTCCTTAATTTCGACTAGTGCCACTAGGCACGAGAGGTCTTGCTGACTAAACCATTCCGCACATAGATCAGAGCATACCGGGCACTTCTGGGAGGTCCAGATACACTTTGACCTATCTAAGCATTTTACACATTTTGTACAGAATTGATGTGCAATGACCGGAACCAGTGAGCAAGTGGGTGTAGCGCATATGTTAACTAGAGACATGATAGAGAGAAACAACACCCCCCCCCCCCTCCCGCCGGCTCTGCACCTTGCCTTGCTGACCTGTGCTGCGACTGATGTGCTGTGATCTGGAAATAGAAAATTTCCAGGAATCAATGCTCATAAGGATAAACCGGGAGGTTTGTACACATCATAACACCCCCCCCAAATGCGCCGGAAAGTTAGCTGTAGACCAACCGCTACTCTAACCTTCCGCCGTACTTGTAAATGAAAAACCTTGATGTTTTTTTTCATATTATGAACTGCTTACCTGTGACAGAGTCACTGGCCCAAAATAACCTTTGATAATTAACTATCTGATTGCCTATCTGAACTGAGTGATAGTTAATATCCTCATTGGACTGTTCCGCCGGGTGCTAAAAGTCATTCATACCGCGTGAGGCGAACGGTCTGGGTGAGTTCGCTCGGCCGGGCCGAGCTGCTTACTTTTTAGGAATCAGCATTTCCGCCGGAAGTCAAGTGGTACCGCACACCACGCCGGGTTATTGGTTAAATTCTAGGTTGCCTGCAAGGCATGTACCCGGTATCAATAAACAGAAAGATCGCCGGGAGAAAAAAACAACCAAATGGAGGAGGCCGACTTATATGGGAAAGTCGGCAACCCCCACACAACTCATCAAATCCGTCAGGACGTCTCCTGACACCCTGTCAACATGTATCATATCTGCACATGAAAGACAGGGTTACATCTTAGGGCTACAATTTGTATTAATTACACATTAAAATAATACACCTAGCCAACTAAGATAACCCCTACTGAGGCTGGCCACACGGCTCATAGTAATTATCATATTGAATCTATTACTCTTACCTCCGAAGAAAGCATCAGCGAGCGATGAAAACAACCCCACGGCCTAGGGGAGGAGCAGACCCGGACTTCAGAAAGTTCCACACCACGTGTGAAAACTCTTAGACTAGAGCGTCTGCTAAGATAACAAAAATAATGCAACTGCCTAATAGCGATGGCCTGAAGCATTGTCCTGCGGATAAAAGCCTCCTAACTAATCAGATGATAGCAAGGCTAAGATGCAGAAATACAAGACAATAATTAAGTGGTGCGGGCCCATGGGGCTACATGGCGCCTATACAATAATACCCTAATTTAACACTTCCCTGCGGGCATACCAATGGGGCTGCCTGTTCTAGCTAGTCTAAACCTATTCTATTACAACTCTAATATATACAAATGAGCAAAAGACTCACTAGAGTTGAGCGAACGAAGAATACAGCAGAGCACAGGCAGCGCACGTCTGGACACGATGTGCGCAGGGAAGGGAAGAAGGAATGGCAACGCTTGGAGCAGCTTCTCGGCTAGAATCCACATAAGACATCCACGAGCTGGAAAGCCTTAATATAACAAATTTTAAGTAAATGTTTATTTTCTATTTTTTACAAAGTTTTTCATAGTGAGTACCCAATCATAAAGACGATTCCATAAGAGAATTAGCGTTACACTTATGATGTAGGACTCTTTCCCCTACGAAAGGTGTTTCAAACATGCGAACAGCGGGTGCTTGAAAGGGGACTATTATACTAGTAGGCATATCGTCAATGATGGAGGGGCCACTAATAAATTTGTTATTTGTAGTAACAATTGAAGACAATGAATCAATGTGTACTACTATAAGAAAACTATGGTACAGAAATAGTCTTTATATCAAGTAATGCCACTTGAGAAAAACCTCATACAACCTACCCAGGATTCGAACCCTGGACCTTGTGATCAACAGGCACGCATGCTAACCACTACACCACACTGGCCACAAAAGAGGTCTTGCAACCTGGCAACAGCTGTTACCCAGGATCTATCTTGTGGCCAGCGTGGTGTAGTGGTTAACACAAGTGACTGTTGATCACAAGGTCTAGTCCAGGGTTCGAATCTCGGGAGGCTTGTATATGGTACAGAAATGTTATGGACCTGAACATCCTACTTTTTAAATAGGTGTCATAGAAACATATTTTCATGCTATTAATCAATTCAAACATTATATATATAACTTAGTGGAAACCTAAACAGAGAACGGATGGTACTGCAATCTATCTATCTATCTATTGCCAGACGCCGTGATCCTCAAAGGGGTGTCCACGAACGAAATGGCTCCATGCACCTCTGTCCCCAGTCAGTTGATGCTCCTCCTCCCATCCAGCACCGCCTTCACTCATATACTTCTTAACGCCATCCTTCCACCTCTCACTCGGTCTACCTCTCCCTCTCTGCCCTTCCACCTCACTCTCGTACACTCTCTTAGTCATTCTCTCGCTTCCCATACACTCCACATGGCCGAAACAGCTCAAGGTGTTCCTTTTCATACTTTTCAGCACATCTTCATCCACACCACACCACTCTTGTACAGTACTTCCTCGTTCGTCTGTCTATTCCGCCATGTAACTCCGCACGCACTTTTCTACCCCTCTAACTCTTGGTTTGTGTCCCTCCAACAAGGTCCATGCTTCACTGCTATACGTCAATGTCGGGATTACCACACTATCATGCAAGGACTTCTTTACTTCCATGCCGACCACCCTATTTCTTGTCAGTTTTTTCAGCGTTCCTACAACCCTCTTCCCCTGTTGCACCCTCTCCCGCAATTCTTCATCCATACTCCCATCTTTACTCAACACACTGCCCAAATACTTAAATGAGCTGACATTCTCCATAGCCTGATCGTTCAACCTCACCTCACACTCTGTGATTATGAATGTACTGTAGGCCTACTGTATATACCTACCCATCAGGCCATCAACAACTTCATTCAAGATCAAGGTACAATTTATCATAGGCACGTCTTAATATATATTTGTATACTATTATTGTAGTAAGATATACCGATGTAGGCCTGAGCTAAGATAAGGTAGGCTTAAAAGGTCCATAAACTTGAATGTGTAACAGAACTGTAGCTCAGAATGTGCTCAGAATACAATATTAGCTTCTCTAGTATCATGTTAGTCCTGCTGAAGTTTGAATACTTTTCACTCTTGATACAGTAAAAGACAAATAATGGATTAGTATAAAGAAAGACAATTAAAACGAAATACTGTATACCATATATCATATTAAACATAAATTACAGTATACAGAACTGTAAAAAGCATCAATACATACTGGTACCTGTACTGTTACTACTGTGGCCTTCCATAAACAAATTAGTCGGTACAGCACATAAAAGCATATATAAGAGAAGCATAGCAACTGTACAAAAATGTATCAACTTACTCTGCCTGTTGGCAAGTCCTCAACATAGCCCTGGTCCATCTGTGGCTTAGGGTAGGGGATGACGGGGACGAAGAACTTGTACAGTCGCTCCAGAAACACCGGAGCATGGTCATTCTCGTCCAACACGTTAACAGCGACGTAGGTGGTGGAGGATAGGGCGGTGGGGTCAGTTTCCTCACCGTCTCTAATGGTCACCTCCAACATGTGTTCTGCCTGCTTCTCTCGGTCCAGGCGCCGGGAGGTGGTGCGGATCTCACCTGCAAGTACAAAGGTCATTAGCTAATGTTTTCCGTGCCATATATAATTTACATATATATTTATTCCATTTCCTTGCAAATGACTTTAAACTTTTTGTATTTATTTATTCATTTTGCTTATATATTCCAACTACTCCCTCTCGGACATAGGCTGAGAGCCTGTACATTCAACCATTATGAACGGAGAAGCCTGTGAGGTCTCGTTCCAGTCTAGGGAGTAAGACATGTGAAGCACGGGTCCATTGGATTACCAGTCTAGTGGCAAGACCACTCCACCATACCTCCCCTAATATACCGGTAACCCTGCGTCTTCCACGGGAAGGGTTTTAGTTTTGCTAAGATCTCATATACTGGGAATACTTCTAACAATGGGGAGTCCTATAAGGTGAACAAATATAGTAAAGTGCAGTACATAAGTCGAACAATAATACTATACAGTAAACCCTCGTTATCTCTGACTAATTGGGGGGAGACAACTTCTGAGAAGTCCGATTTTCCGAGAAGTCCGAGTCCGACTTAGTATCAGACTTATTGTCCGACTTATGAGAGGGAAAATGTCCGAATAGGAAGGGGGTGTCCGCGCCACCAGAGAAATCGGAGACTATCCTATCACTAACAACGTAGACTCTATATGAATTTCAGTATACAGCAAACACATTAGACAGTATACTGTAGGTACATGTAAATATATACAGTAGTATAAAGGGAATACAACAGTAAAGCACAATATTTTTAGTGAACAGTACATTATAGTACAGTTTACTATACTGTAATGTACTGATCAGGAACACTCACCCTCCCATAAGAAACACTGGAAACAGGTCCCTTCTTCACTCCTTTCCCTGCAATGTGTACTGTAAGTTTGTATGTAGTCTTGCTGTAGTTCTTGATGATTGTTTTTCCTTGATGATTGTCTTTTCCTCCCTCCCCTCTCCCCACACCTCACTCCCCTTCTCCACCTTACTCTCTTGCTCCACCTCACTGTCCTTCTCCATCTCACTGTCCTTCTCCACCTCACTGTCCTTCTCCATCTCACTCCCCTTCAATTTAGCCTAAGGAGGCATAATGGCGGACTAAGGGATGTGATGCGCACGAGAACATAAGGCAGGAGATCTACGGCGAACTATCCAAGAGGTCGATGCCATTCTGAGAAGTACGGGTTTCCGAGTAAAAAGAGTCCGAGATAATGGGGGTTTACTGTACTGACAGTACAAGTATTAACACCTACTGTACCATAGGGTACAGTAATAAAAGTCCCCTCCAGTCCCAAGCAATGTGGTCAAAATGGCAAGATAGAACAACCTTCCACCGCAAGAGATGAAGGAAGACTGGCACTCCCAGCCTTCAGAGGGTTGCATATAAGCTGAGAAGTGTTGCCATATCGAGAGCAGTGCTCAAATGGTCGTGGTACCAGGCACAGCCTGATACAGGTAGTTACAAGGAACATACATTACTGACGGCTCCCAGCCATTGCTGGGACTGGGGAGTGACTTATCTACTGACGGTTGGTAGCCGTCGCTGGGATTGGACGGGTTAATATAAAATCAGCATCTAACCAAAGCCTAGGTATATTGGGTGTATAGTTTGTGAGTGCCTGCTTTGACTATAGCCTATGGACACATGTGGCCTGCCTCTGGGAAAATAACCTTGCTTATGTGGTGTATTTGGTGGGTGAAAACCCTGAGTGGAGGAGATCGCTGAAAAGAAACTCATACACATATACATATATATATATATATATATATATATATATATATATATACATGAACATCTACACAAATACACATAAATGACAGGAAGGACCCCCCCCCCCCCCCATCACACCAACGGGCCTGATTTAATAAGGTACTTTCCAGTAGTGTCAGACCCTGCCTGACCTTTGCTGAGTGAGGATCTGTCCCTAGTGACTCCCAGTGACTTATCTTTACCCCTTAGTGTGGTGATAAGGAAATGTAAGTCCGTCTCAATTGTTGGCGACTCCATTGTCAGATAGTTAGGTAGGTCCAGCTGTACTGATATTAGGAAGCTTGTCTGTCTGCCTGGTGCCGGGGTTGGGAATGGTGTTAGAGGAAATAGATGACATCATGAAAGATATTGGAGATAACCTCATTATCTGTCTCAGTACAGGGAGCAATGATGTTGCTAAAAGTAGGACAGAAGAACTGCTTCGGCAGTACAGGGAGGTGTTAGATAAAGTTAGGAGGAAGGGAGGCATACCTGTAGTAAACAGAATCTTGCCAAGGAGAGGGGTCAGGAAGGAATGGTCTTGTAGGGCAATTGGTATCAATTGTCGGCTGGAAAAATACTGCAATGAAAATGCAATACCATTCCTCGATAATTGGACCCGATTCTATGGTAAAAATCAGTTGTACGCACAGGACGGGGTTCATCTTTCTCGGCTAGGGGTGGCAAATTTAGCTAGGTCAATAGATAGGATTGTCGCGGGGTTTTGCTGGAAATAAAGCCTGATAATATGAGTAAGAATAATTGTCTAGATAGGGTTAATTGTCGTACTGGTACATCAGATAGGAATATAATATTTCAGTAACAGGATAATAATTGTACTGCTAGTAGAGATATTGAAGGTGTAACAGAAGATGGGAATTCAGTTAGAAATAAAGGTAAATCCGATACCAGTAATAGAAATACATTGCGATTATATTATACAAACTGTAGTAGTTTATGTAACAAAATGGATGAACTTAGAACACTTGTTAGCAACGAAAATATAGACATTATAGTGCTGACTGAAACATGGATTAATACAGAATCAAGACATTTTTTAGCAGAATTCCATATACCAGGATATAGTTTGTTTAAATACAACCGAACAAGTAGGAGGGGCGGCGGAATAGCAGTGTTTGTCCGGAGTTTTTTTAAATGCTATATTAAATCAGGCATTAGACTAAATAATGATAACGAAAGTGTTTGGGTAGATGTTAGCGAAGGTAGTGAGACCATAATTATTGGAGTTATTTATAGACCACCAAATATGCGTAGAAACGAAGGTACAGCTTTATAGCGGGAAGTGAAAATAGCATCAAGGTTTAGCAATGTGTGCATTATGGGTGATTTTAATTTTCCTAATATTGATTGGCAGCATCAAATCGGCGACTCAGCTTCTGAAGAGTTTATTGAGGAGGTACAAGATAGTTTTTTATTTAAATTCATAGACTAGCCGACTAGAGGTAATAATATCCTCAATTTAGTTCTCAGTAATAATGAACATATGATAAATGATGTAGAGATAGGGGACCAACTAGGAAATAGCGATCTTAATCAATTTATTTTAATATACAATGGACAGGAAAGGCTAAAGAGAATATGACACTTATTATAATGTAAAACTTGCAAAATAAACAAACCAAAACTGGGACGACACAAGAAAAACGCAAATGTCACAAGGAAAACGCAAATTAACTAATCAAAATCGCTATGTGATAGATTTAGTATGTAGTCGATTCCGAATCAATAAGGGAGTTTGAAAGTAATCTTGATAAAGCATGGGGAAGACAAGATTTGAAGTTTGATTATAAAACAAAAATACAGAATAGTAAAAATGTTGCGTCTGCTACCGCCGCCGCCAACACCGTGAACGACCGCAGCAATGCAAGTACTGGTACTGAGCTGGATACACAGGCATAGTTTGCCTTTTTCCAGAGGATCTACTGTAAGAAACTGTAAGAAATGTGGAAATAACGCTTAATAAAATCAAATTTGAAATAAAAGAACACAATCAACCACATAGGGTGTACGTAATCACTACATGCGCAAGTTAATATATTTCCCAAGCAAACTAATCGCACACATAACAATGCACTCTCGTCACTTGTCCCAGATTTAAAAAAAGCCGATTATGGTGGATTAAGAAGAGCCTTAAGGGTCGACCCTATGGTTAAACTATTAAGTGGACCCAGGTGCACTAATGAACGTACAGTACTCTCTCACAGATACCCGTCTTAACTCAGGATAAATTGACAGCTACATATAAAAAAATTATTTCTTCACTCCACAATGTGCAAAATAAATATATCCCCCAAAAAAGATATAGATTGACACAGAACCAACCAAAATGGATGAATAATAAACTAATAGATCTTCTAGGAAAAAAAAAAGAAAAAAGGAATATAGAGAAAAATTAATAAAGGTGGAAATCACCTACTTATTTACTATTAGACTTTATGCATCATATAACTTACTTATTGAGCTATTTCACTAAGTTCATATGACGCGATCGCGTCATATGATACTCTTGGGCATACCGCCATATGACGTGATCGCGTCATAGATTTCGGAGGGGGTTAAAAGAATGCAGAGATGAGTTAAGTTACCCATTAAAATTTGTATTTAACAAGTCATTAGAAACAGGCTTAGTTCCAGAAGTTTGAAAGCTTGCAAATGTAGTTCCGATCTTCAAAATAGGTGATAAATCAATACTTTACTTACTTTGGTTTACTTTGGGTGATTCCGTCCTCTGTAGACGCTGTAAAGGTGGACCTCCGCAGCGACCAGGCAGCTCTGCTTCTCGGATGTTTCGCTGGCTTGTCAGCGAGTTGGTTGCAGTGCTGGGGCATCCTGGTATTGGGGGCTCGTCTGGTATTGTGGCCCGCCAACGGTCCAGCTGACGTTTGAAGGAGTTCGTCGTGACCCCAGTCAGCTCTCGGACTGCCTTTGGCACCGCATTGAAGAGACGAGCCCCGTTTTTTGTAAAGCTGTTGTGGACGACTGTTGCCATTCTCTGAGTAGTAGCCTCTGTCCTCTTTATGTAGCACAGTCGTCCTTTCCTGATGTGGTTGTTTACAGCCAGCCCCACATCAGGTACAAGTCCTTCAAGGGTCTTCCACACGTAAATTACCAGGTAGCGCTCGCGTCTTCTCTGGAGGGAGTATAGATGTAACTCCTCCAGGCGCTCCCAGTAGTTAAGGTGTTGGAGACCCCGAATTCTGTTGGTGAAGGCCCTCTGGAGGAATTCCAGCTTGCAGATATACCCCGTCTTGAATGGTGACCAGAGCTGGCAGTAGTATTCCAGCTTAGGGAGGACCAAGGCCTTCCAGAGTGTTAGCATGCAGGTCCTTTCCCTTATCTGGAAAGTCCTCAGTATCCACCCTGTTAGTTTTCTACCAGTTTCGGTGATGAGGTTGATGTGATGGGAGAAGGTTCCGTCCGAGCTCATTGTGACTCCCAGATCCCGCACCTGATCTTTAGGTGTTATGGTTTGCTGGTTGACCTGGTAGCTGGTGCTCTGTTTGATGTCTTGGTGTGGGCCGTACCTCATGAGCTCGAATTTTTCCCCGTTCACCATATTGTTGCAGTTGGCCCAGTCGAGTATGCTGTTGAGGTCTTCTTGGATGGGCGTGTTGTAGTTCGCTGTCGATGTCTGCGGTCATGATGAGGAACAGAAGTGGACCCAGTACAGACCCCTGAGGTACACCGCTGGACACGTCGCTTGGGTCTGAGAGGTGTCCCTGGACCTTCTGTTTCCTGTCTGTCAGGAAGCTATGCAGCCACTTGCCAAGGTTCCCCCTTATGCCAAGATCCTTAAGCTTGTGAAGGACAAGACCATGGTCGACTTTGTCGAACGCCTTGGCGAAGTCCAAGTATATTACGTCGACATTATCCCCCTTGCTGAGATCTTCTAGTAGGGCCTCATGGTGGTTCAGAAGCTGTGACAGACAGGATCGGCCCTTCCTGAAACCGTGCTGATAGTTGTTGAAGGTAGCTAGTTCCTCCATGTGGTTTGTTAGTCTTTTCCTGACGACCCGCTCGATTATTTTGATAATGTGCGAGGTCAGCACCACGGGCCGGGCCGGTAGTTTTTGGCCATTCCTTTGTTGCCCCCTTTGTGGATTGGTGCGACGATTCCCTCCTTTAGAGATGAGGGGACTCTACCAGTGGCCAGAGACTTGGTGGCTATTAATGTCAGTGGTTGAGCCAGTTCTTCTTTGCAGGTTTTCAGGAAGAGCGCACTGAAGCCGTCTGGGCCTGTTGCTGAATCCGCTGCAATGGCATCGATGGCTTTAATTATTTCTTCGGTTCCAGGGTTGATGTCTGAGAGTATTGGCATGGCAGTAGGCTCCTGTGCAGCGAAGAAAACCATTGGGTTGTCCACTATTTTGGCAGGGCTGGGTACACTGAAGACATTTTCGTATTGTGTCCTCAGTATTTCCGCCATCCGTTCTGGGTCCCCCACCAGGTTTCCTGCGCCGTCTTCAAGTGGCTCTACAGATGCTACATTTTTGGCCTTCTTGCTTGCATACATGAAGAATAACTTGGAGTTGTCTTTTATGTTGTGGATAGCCTGTAGTTCTTCTCTTTTCCTCTGGTCATCGTGGGACTTCAGTAGGTTACATTCAATTTCCTTTAGGGCCACGTGTATTTTTGTGGCTCTATGTTGCGGAAGATTTCTTGTTATTTTCCTTTTGTAGAGGCTTCTCTTTCTCATAAGGACACGACGATCTCTTGGTATTTTTCTTCTGTTCGACGTGCTTTTTGGTGGAACATGGGTCTTGCATATTTCTTCGCAAACTCCGGTGAAAGTGAATAGCATTCCTTCGACTCTGTCATCTGCGATGGCCGTCTCCCAGTTAATCCTTAGCTTTTCTTTTATGATAGGCCAGTCTATGTCATTGTGATGGAAGTTTAGACTTGCCATCGCTGTTTTGGTTTGCTGTCCTTCTTGTGCTGGTTCGTTCATTAGTGCATTAATTATGACTGTAGCTTCGCAAATCCTGTGATCTGATATGGAGGTCTCGTATAGTTTATAGTTGTGTAGTATTCCATGGTTATTGCTTAGTAGCAGATCTAGGATGCTCGTTCCTCTTGTTGGTTCGGTTATGAATTTTGAGAGGAATTTTGTCTCTGCGAGTGATTTCAGCTGCCTTGCTTGCCTTTTCTCATCTGCAGTTCCTCCTGCTACCTCGAGTGTCTCCCAGTTCACGTGCAGGAAGTTGAAGTCACCCAGAAATAGGTATTCGGTGTCAGGGGATGGCAGGTTTTCGAGTGTATGTTTAATTTTATTTATGACATCCTCAAAAAGATCATGGGTAGCATCTAATTACCGTCCCATTAGTCTTACATCAAACATAGGAAAGTTGCTAGAGTCAATTATTGATAGGAAAGTTAGAAACCACTTAGAAACATTTAACTTAATCAATTCTTCTCAGCATGGATTCACTCAGGGACGTTCTTGCCTTACTAATTTGCTTAGCTTTTCTCAGAGGTATATGAAGCAGTAGACAATGACAAGTCATATGATATAATATATTTAGATTTCAGTAAAGCTTTCGACAGAGTCCCTCATGTAAGATTGATGAAAAGGTTGAAGCGCATGGAATAGGTGGGTAGCTATTGGGATGGATTAGGTCATGGCTGATTGGTAGGAAGCAGAGAGTCGGCATAAATGGCACTAAGTCAGAGTGGGGAGCAGTCAAAAGTGGTGTCCCCCAAGGGTCCTCTTTTGTTTATTATATACATAAATTACCTTGATTTAGGTATAACTAATAGGATAAGAAAATTCGCAGACGTATAACTAATAGGATAAGTAAATTCGCAGACGATACCAAAATGGGGAGAACAATAGATTCAGATAGCGACACAGAGTGCCTCCAAAGGGATCTAGATACTTTACAAGAATGATCAGTAAATTGGCAGATGAGTTTTAACATTGACAAATGCAAGGTATTAAAGATAGGGAGGATGAATACAATTGCAAAATATAAACTAAGTAATATGGAATTAGAAAACTCAGACAGCTGTGAGAAAGATCTAGGTGTGTTTGTTAGCAATGATTTGAAACCTAGAAAACAGTGTATGAGCGTTCGTAACAAGGCAAACAGGATTCTCGGGTTCATCTCTAGGAGTGTGAGTAACAGAACTTCTGATGCTATCTTAAAACTTTATTTGTCATTAGGGAGACCCCATACGGATTATGCTGTTCAATGTTGGTGTCCTTATTACAGAATGGACATAGATTCCTTGGAGAGAGTACAACGTAGAATGACAAAAATTATCCATAATATTATAAATCTTACATATGAAGAAAGGTTGAAGAAATTAGGCTTACATTCATTAGAGAGACGCTGAGTTAGAGGGGATATGATAGAGGTGTTCAAGTGGGTTAGTAGGATTAATAAAGGGGACATGACAAATCTACTAAAGCTCAGTGATAGCGAAAGAACTCTAACAAATGGTTTCAAATTATATAAATTTAGTTTCAGAAAAGATATAGGCAAATATTGGTTTGGTAACAGAGTTGTAGATAGGTGGAATAGGCTACCAAGTGCTATAGTGGGATCAAGAACGATAGAGAGCCTTAAAAAGAAATTAGATAGGCATATGGAAGAGATGGGTTGGGCGTGAGGAGGATCTGCCGGGTGTGGGCCAATTGGCGCTCTACAGACCCCCATTGTCTGTCCTCTGACCGTTCTGGTGAAGTTGGTCATCGTGGTAATAGTGAGCTGGGCCTATAATTAATTGGGCCTTGTAATCCCTTGTGTGAAAGGGATCTACCTTGTGTGGGCCAATCGGCTTTCTGCAGACTCTCATTTTCTTATGTTCTTATGATCTTATGAATGGTCCTAGTGAACAGAACAGAGCCGCGCCGGTCAAGTGGTGAACACGCTCACGTGTGAATTTGCTTGACCTGGATTCGATCCCAGCCCAGGCGGACATTAGTGGGTGTTGTAGTACGTCCTAGCATGTTTCACATGCTTGCACCCAGTCGGGGGACACCTCGACGACGTATACAGACTAATAACACACATAACAAAGCCACTCCAACAGCTTCCTCTCTCTCCAACACCCTTTCTCCCCTCTCTACACTCTTCAGAAAAATAGGAAAAGTAGAATGTAGATACGAGGTGCCGTTGTAAAGGCTTATCCCTCAATACCTTCGCCTTCACCTGACTGTCAAGTGAAGGTGAAGGTATTGAGGGATAAGCCTTTACAACAGCACTTAAAACATTACTCGCAGGACGGTAGTGTTGCTAATTTAGCTACTTTCCCGATAGATCTAGACTCTAGATTCTAGAGGTATGAACTTTGATTTGGAAGCAAATTTGTGTATCTAACGACATGAATTCTAGCGATATTCCGTAGATTTGAATAATTTTAGAGCGACATTGTAAAGATTGTGCAGTTATTCTAGGCATTTCTAGCTATTTTCAGCATTTACTTACTATCTAGCGGCAGGCTGGTACAGGAGCAAGATAACATATCATCAATTAACAGTGGCTCAACATGTAGACTGTCAAGCTCATATGTCATGCTCTACCTCTTGATGGGGGTCTAGGGAGAAAACTAAAAACCTCCCCTTAACCCTTTCTGTACCGGCGACGTCTTTTTCATTTTATTATAACTATAATTAGACGATTTGTAAAATTTAAGAAGGATCTGTGGTAGTAAAAAGGGTTAAGTGAAATAGTTCGAAGCCTGTTAATTGGTGGAGGCCTTTCTAAACTGAATACAATCTTCTAATAGTAGCCAGAATAAAATTAAAAAGACATCGCCGGTACAAAATGGGTTAACTCTTGACTTAAGGAGTTGGACAGAATAGGGGTGAACATATGATAAACGCCACCTATTAATTTATTATGTAATAAGGCATAACAGGTCTTAAAATCGCCAAAATATTGGCGATAAATATGAGGAAGAAGAGGGTCCAGGAAAACGAACCTGCCCTTAAACCACCTATGGAGAATATGGGGGGGGGGGGGGAGGGGGGGGGATATATACACTGACACATCTCTAAACTATACTGGTGACTGTACGAGAGAGAGAGAGAGCGAGCTGTGGTAGAAAAAAGGGTTAATTAAGATAGTTCGAAGCCTATTTATTAATTGAGACCCTTTTTAAACTGAATACAATTGTCAACATAAAATGAAAACAATTTCACCGGTACTGAACGGGTTAAGCTATACAGTATATTATCTCATAATTTATAGTATATATCCAAGTCAATTTAGATTATTAAATATTCGATCAACCTGCAACGTCCACCGATGAAAACAACCGAGAGCAAATTACCATAAATACAACTTTTCGGCTTCCCCCCCAAAACTATGTGTTACTTTCCCATTCCATCCGGCCCTCCTTCCCTCCTCCATCAAGAAGGGGGAAGGGTTCACTTTCCCATTCCATCCGGCCCTCCTTCCCTCCTCCATCAAGAAGGGGGAAGGGTTCACTTTCCCATTCCATCCGGCCCTCCTTCCCTCCTCCATCAAGAAGGGGGAAGGGTTCACTTTCCCATTCCATCCGGCCCTCCTTCCCTCCTCCATCAAGAAGGGGGAAGGGTTCACTTTCCCATTCCATCCGGCCCTCCTTCCCTCCTCCATCAAGAAGGGGGAAGGGTTCACTTTCCCATTCCATCCGGCCCTCCTTCCCTCCTCCATCAAGAAGGGGGAAGGGTTCACTTTCCCATTCCATCCGGCCCTCCTTCCCTCCTCCATCAAGAAGGGGGAAGGGTTCACTTTCCCATTCCATCCGGCCCTCCTTCCCTCCTCCATCAAGAAGGGGGAAGGGTTCACTTTCCCATTCCATCCGGCCCTCCTTCCCTCCTCCATCAAGAAGGGGGAAGGGTTCACTTTCCCATTCCATCCGGCCCTCCTTCCCTCCTCCATCAAGAAGGGGACTGGGTTCCCTTTCCCATTCCATCCGGCCCTCCTTCCCTCCTCCATCAAGAAGGGGGAAGGGTTCACTTTCCCATTCCATCCGGCCCTCCTTCCCTCCTCCATCAAGAAGGGGGAAGGGTTCACTTTCCCATTCCATCCGGCCCTCCTTCCCTCTCCATCAAGAAGGGGGAAGGGTTCACTTTCCCATTCCATCCGGCCCTCCTTCCCTCCTCCATCAAGAAGGGGGAAGGGTTCACTTTCCCATTCCATCCGGCCCTCCTTCCCTCCTCCATCAAGAAGGGGGAAGGGTTCACTTTCCCATTCCATCCGGCCCTCCTTCCCTCCTCCATCAAGAAGGGGGAAGGGTTCACTTTCCCATTCCATCCGGCCCTCCTTCCCTCCTCCATCAAGAAGGGGGAAGGGTTCACTTTCCCATTCCATCCGGCCCTCCTTCCCTCCTCCATCAAGAAGGGGGAAGGGTTCACTTTCCCATTCCATCCGGCCCTCCTTCCCTCCTCCATCAAGAAGGGGGAAGGGTTCACTTTCCCATTCCATCCGGCCCTCCTTCCCTCCTCCATCAAGAAGGGGGAAGGGTTCACTTTCCCATTCCATCCGGCCCTCCTTCCCTCCTCCATCAAGAAGGGGGAAGGGTTCACTTTCCCATTCCATCCGGCCCTCCTTCCCTCTCCATCAAGAAGGGGGAAGGGTTCACTTTCCCATTCCATCCGGCCCTCCTTCCCTCCTCCATCAAGAAGGGGGAAGGGTTCACTTTCCCATTCCATCCGGCCCTCCTTCCCTCCTCCATCAAGAAGGGGGAAGGGTTCACTTTCCCATTCCATCCGGCCCTCCTTCCCTCCTCCATCAAGAAGGGGGAAGGGTTCACTTTCCCATTCCATCCGGCCCTCCTTCCCTCCTCCATCAAGAAGGGGGAAGGGTTCACTTTCCCATTCCATCCGGCCCTCCTTCCCTCCTCCATCAAGAAGGGGGAAGGGTTCACTTTCCCATTCCATCCGGCCCTCCTTCCCTCCTCCATCAAGAAGGGGGAAGGGTTCACTTTCCCATTCCATCCGGCCCTCCTTCCCTCCTCCATCAAGAAGGGGGAAGGGTTCACTTTCCCATTCCATCCGGCCCTCCTTCCCTCCTCCATCAAGAAGGGGGAAGGGTTCACTTTCCCATTCCATCCGGCCCTCCTTCCCTCCTCCATCAAGAAGGGGGAAGGGTTCACTTTCCCATTCCATCCGGCCCTCCTTCCCTCCTCCATCAAGAAGGGGGAAGGGTTCACTTTCCCATTCCATCCGGCCCTCCTTCCCTCCTCCATCAAGAAGGGGGAAGGGTTCACTTTCCCATTCCATCCGGCCCTCCTTCCCTCCTCCATCAAGAAGGGGGAAGGGTTCACTTTCCCATTCCATCCGGCCCTCCGTCCCTCCTCCATCAAGAAGGGGGAAGGGTTCACTTTCCCATTCCATCCGGCCCTCCTTCCCTCTCCATCAAGAAGGGGGAAGGGTTCACTTTCCCATTCCATCCGGCCCTCCTTCCCTCCTCCATCAAGAAGGGGGAAGGGTTCACTTTTTGGTTGATTTTTTCAAGTATTTAATATTTTTCTAGTTTCCTCCCTAGACCTCCATCAAGCTTAACAAAACACCCCCAGGATCCCCCCTCAAGATATATTTGTATATTTTTCGATAGAAAAATGTCCCGTTCCTCTTAATTTACAGGCTCGCTATCGCTCGCCAGGAAAAAATCGACACCTAAATGACACGAAAATTCTGAATATTGACGAAGAAATGGGGCGAAAGGTCTTAAAATCGGCAAACTAATAGGCCGAACGGCATAACATCGGAAAACTAATGGGGCTAAACATGAGGGAGAAGGGGATCTATAAAACCGCCCTCCCCTGTCATCAATATGGAAGAGATGAGACACGGGGGGAAGTGAGGTAATATCCAGCCAGAACCTTCTTTAGGGAGTACTTGGCCAACTAGGTATTTACGGACGACATTTTGAATACCTCGAGTTGAGTCCTCTCTTACACTTGGAAACCCATTACGCCATCAGACATCTGGGAAAGACGGGCGTTAAGCAAGTAATATAATTATGTCAACAACGGGGGAGCGGGGCCTCTTCCCTTCCTCTCCTGAACCCTTACCGCCAACTTACCCCACTAGAGGGGAAAAATGCCCGGAAAAGTACCCGGCGAGAAAAATATGGCGGGAGAATGTGTGTGTGTGTGTGTGTGTTGTATATGTGTATATGTGTGTGTGTGTGTGTGTGTGTGTGTGTGTGTGAGAGAGAGAGAGAGAGAGAACAAAAATATGGACGTGGGGGGCGATGGCGGAGACATGGAAGGGGCCATCTCGGAGGAGGAGGGATAATCGAGACCCAAGTCAAGGCCGAGAAAGATGAAAGGGAAAGAGAGAAAATAGGAGGCGAAACAAGAAGTAGAAGAAGGTAAAAGAGAAAGAGGGCCCAGGGTTGCTAGATAGAAAATTAATGCCGAAAATTGCTAGAATAATGCTACAATCTCTACAATATCGCTCTAATATGGCCTAAATCTCCAAAATAACGCTAGAATAATAGCACAATCTCTACAATATCGCTCTAAAATGGCTCAAATCTATGATTATCTCTAGAATTCATGTCGTTAGATGTCAAAATATTCCTCTAGATCGAAGACAATACGTACCTCTAGATCTAGTGGGAAAGTAGCAAACTTGGCATCACTAAAGAGGGCCTCGTGTACAGTATAAATATAGTGAAGGTAAACTGAGTTAACTGACGAGAGCTGTTAAGGGACCCGGAGATAGTTGGATTAGTGGGAGGGTCTGGTATATAGTGCCTTCATGATAACACATGCACATGTAAACACCAACAAGCAGAAGTAGAGATAAACAGTAAACAATCATGACAACAAATTGTGGCTTGAGTATCTTAGTAGGAAAGCATTAGATATACAATGCCGTATATAATAAACGTATACTGCACAAACACACTATAACAGAATATATCGATTTAATTATATATAGGCCTACACTGGAAACGGAACACATTTAGGCATACAGTCTATAACACAAGTACTGTATAAGTTACTGGGATATACTGTATGTGAAAGACGCACATATAACACACGTACTGTATAAGTTACTGGGATATACTGTATGTGAAAGACGCACATATAACACACGTACTGTATAAGTTACTGGGATATACTGTATGTGAAAGACGCACATATAACACACGTACTGTATAAGTTACTGGGATATACTGTATGTGAAAGACGCACATATAACACACGTACTGTATAAGTTACTGGGATATACTGTATGTGAAAGACGCACATATAACACACGTACTGTATAAGTTACTGGGATATACTGTATGTGAAAGACGCACATATAACACACGTACTGTATAAGTTACTGGGATATACTGTATGTGAAAGACGCACATATAACACACGTACTGTATAAGTTACTGGGATATACTGTATGTGAAAGACGCACATATAACACACGTACTGTATAAGTTACTGGGATATACTGTATGTGAAAGACGCACATATAACACACGTACTGTATAAGTTACTGGGATATACTGTATGTGAAAGACGCACATATAACACACGTACTGTATAAGTTACTGGGATATACTGTATGTGAAAGACGCACATATAACACACGTACTGTATAACTTACTGGGATATACTGTATGTGAAAGACGCACATATAACACACGTACTGTATAAGTTACTGGGATATACTGTATGTGAAAGACGCACATATAACACACGTACTGTATAAGTTACTGGGATATACTGTATGTGAAAGACGCACATATAACACACGTACTGTATAAGTTACTGGGATATACTGTATGTGAAAGACGCACATATAACACACGTACTGTATAAGTTACTGGGATATACTGTATGTGAAAGACGCACATATAACACACGTACTGTATAAGTTACTGGGATATACTGTATGTGAAAGACGCACATATAACACACGTACTGTATAACTTACTGGGATATACTGTATGTGAAAGACGCACATATAACACACGTACTGTAAAAGTTACTGGGATATACTGTATGTGAAAGACGCACATATTAACTAGACTGGAGGTACTGTACAAGCTTTAAGGAGGGATGGTTCACTTTGTTGGTCAATTGTTTTCATTTATGTATTATTTTCTTAGTTTTCTCTCTAGACCTTCAACAAGCTTGGAATAACAGCCCCAGGATCCCCCTTCAAAATATATTTGTAAATTTTTCGGTAGAAAAATGTCCCCGGTTCTTCCTAAATTACAGGTTCGCTATCGCTCGCCATGAAAATATCGACCCCTAAATGACACATAAAGTCTTAATATTGACACAGAAAAGGGGCGAAAGGTCTTAAAATCGCCAAACTAATGGGCCGAACGTTCTAAAATGTGAAAACTAATGGGGAGAAGAGGGGCCAGAAAAACGTCCCATCTCCCCTTAATTGTTGTACTACTGCATCATGACAGTTAAAGCATACAACTAGTGAAATATACATATTGTTGTACTACTGCATCATGACAGTTAAAGCATACAACTAGTGAAATATACATATTGTTGTACTACTGCATCATGACAGTTAAAGCATACAACTAGTGAAATATACATATTGTTGTACTACTGCATCATGACAGTTAAAGCATACAACTAGTGAAATATACATATTGTTGTACTACTGCATCATGACAGTTAAAGCATACAACTAGTGAAATATACATATTGTTGTACTACTGCATCATGACAGTTAAAGCATACAACTAGTGAAATATACATATTGTTGTACTACTGCATCATGACAGTTAAAGCATACAACTAGTGAAATATACATATTGTTGTACTACTGCATCATGACAGTTAAACATACAACTAGTGAAATATACATATTGTTGTACTACTGCATCATGACAGTTAAAGCATACAACTAGTGAAATATACATATTGTTGTACTACTGCATCATGACAGTTAAAGCATACAACTAGTGAAATATACATATTGTTGTACTACTGCATCATGACAGTTAAAGCATACAACTAGTGAAATATACATATTGTTGTACTACTGCATCATGACAGTTAAAGCATACAACTAGTGAAATATACATATTGTTGTACTACTGCATCATGACAGTTAAAGCATACAACTAGTGAAATATACATATTGTTGTACTACTGCATCATGACAGTTAAAGCATACAACTAGTGAAATATACATATTGTTGTACTACTGCATCATGACAGTTAAAGCATACAACTAGTGAAATATACATATTGTTGTACTACTGCATCATGACAGTTAAAGCATACAACTAGTGAAATATACATATTGTTGTACTACTGCATCATGACAGTTAAAGCATACAACTAGTGAAATATACATATTGTTGTACTACTGCATCATGACAGTTTAAAGCATACAACTAGTGAAATATACATATTGTTGTACTACTGCATCATGACAGTTAAAGCATACAACTAGTGAAATATACATATTGTTGTACTACTGCATCATGACAGTTAAAGCATACAACTAGTGAAATATACATATTGTTGTACTACTGCATCATGACAGTTAAAACATACAACTAGTGAAATATACATATTGTTGTACTACTGCATCATGACAGTTAAAACATACAACTAGTGAAATATACATATTCATACCTAGCTCATCATCCTAATTTTCTCAAGATAACCAGCTTTCATACGACTCAAGGACATTACAATAATTATATTGTATCTTATATTATCACCAACCAACCAATTAAATTACAAATAACCCTAATTAATAGAAATCAATAATAAGAGAAAACAAAGCAACGGCGATATTGTAAATTTACTTCACTTTTAAGAAGGGGGTAAAAGGAGAATATGATAAGGCCGATTCACTGTGGTAATAAAGTTCAATTGTTCACTAACCAGATATTGGATCTTCTCTTCTAACTGTGTTGGTGGTGTAATAGTTTAGGTGCTTATGTTCTGGGTGTTGTGTCAAAGTTCGAATCCAGGGAGGACCATATGCTTTCATTAGTTTATTCAAATACATTGGGGTTTGTAATGGAGGATTAATGTTAAGAATGGGGTGTTACTTAATCAATAAACAAATAGTATGTTATTATTGTTGCATATAGTGCAATAGACTCTATACAGTACCTTTCGTCGACTGAAACTAAGCTAAATTGAAGCCTTAAGGGGAGATGGGCGTATTTATTTGCTCATTTAGGAGTCATTTTATAAATTTGTAGTTTCCTCCCTAGACCTCCATCAAACTTAAAAAATCATACATTAGATCCCCCTTCTAGATTAATTTGTAAACAAAATCGGTAGAAAAATTTCCCGGCCGAAGGCCAGTTCTTCCAAAATGACAGGCTCACTATTGTTCGCCAGGAAAAAAATCGACACCTCAATAACACGAAAGGTCTTAATATCCACAAAGAAATGGGGCGAAAGGTCATAACATTGACAAACTAATGGGCCGCACGTCTTGAAATCTGAAAACTAATGGGGCTACACATGAGAACTAAGGTGGACCAGAAAAAGGTCCCCTCTCCCCTTAAGGTAGGCGGTATCGTGTGCATTGTCCAACACTTCCATATAATGGTACGGGCACTTCTAGATCTCTTTCCGTTGTTACCGCTGAATGCTTCCCAAAACTCGATGCAATCACCTGGAATAATCATAAAATAAATATAAAGCAATACTAATAATAAAATATTAAAATAATAACAATAAACAAGTAAAGCAATAAAATTATGATAAAATACTAAAATAAAAAAAATAAAAATAAAATAATAAAATAAAATAATAAAAATAATAAAACAATAATTGAAATAAAAATAAAATAAAAATAAAGCTATAATCCGAGAAGAAGACTGCGTTATCACACTGAGTATCCGCGGCAGAAGGAGCAAATCCGGAGTATTACCACCGAGGGGATTCAATAAGGGGGAAGGGTTTATTTTTTGGTCGATAATTTTATATATATATATATATATATATTATATTATACAGTATATATATATATATTATATATACAGTATATATATATTACATAATTATACAGTATATAATAGTATATATATATATAGATATATACCGGTATACATATATATAATCTTTTTAGTTTCCTCCCTAGACCTCCATCAAAGTTCAAAATACATCCATTAGACCCCCCATCTAGATTAATTTGTATATTTTTCGGTAGAAAATTGTCTCGGCCGCAGTGCGGTCTTTCCAAAATTATAGGCTCACTATCGTTCGCCAGGAAAAAATCGACACCTAAATAGCACGAAAGGTCTAAATATTCATAAAGAAATGGGGCGAAATGTCTTAAAATCGGCAAACTACTGGAGCAAACATCTTAAAATCTGAAAACTAATTGGGCTGACATGAGGGAGAAGGGTATCTAGAAAAACGACACTACTCCCCAATAACATCGCCCGGGCTAAACCGATTCCGGGCCGAACCCCTAATATGAGAGGGGGGGGGGGGGGGGGGGGGTGCAGCTGAGGCACCCGGGGTATAGAAACCCTATAGTAAATGAGATCGGTCAACCTCCACCATATTGGTGTCATTAGTCTATCTTTAAGCTTAAATAATGCCCTTAATAATAACAAATAATAATCAATACTGGAACAGATTATATATTTTGGTCTTGTATCTAATTTGTACATGGTCAAACCGCGTTGCTTGATAATCTAATTAATTCATTTCAATCTCCACACCAAAACACCCCCAATGAAATTTATGAAAGCATGTGATCATCCAGGGATTCGGACCTGGGTTACCATTACGGCACCAAAATGGGGTCCAAAGCAAAATATGGCCACTCTCTCTGACTACACGTTCTGGGGCCGGGTAAGTTGGAGTGTTTACGAATATTAGTGGTAAGCGGCGACACACGTTACCGTTATAGTGTCTGCGGGGATGGCGGTCCGGTAATATTACAGGTGTCTGTATCGGGGCCTTATTTCCAGATTTGTCTCGCGTGTGCCAGTTTGGATGAGTGCCCCCTTTTGTATTCTTCCTCGTTTCCCCGTTGTCTTTGCTTCCCTTTAATCTCTTATTTTTATTCACCCATTTCGTCCTTTGCTTTCCTTTACTCTCTTTTTCTATTCATCCATTCCCTTTTTTGCTCTCTTTTTCTATTCAAACAACAACGAAGTGCGGTGCGCTCCTCGGTGCCACTAGCAGAGTGGCGAACTCCACATAGGTGAACATATGTAGGTGATTCATCCATTCCCTTTTTTGCTCTCCTTTTCTATTCATCCATACCCTTCCTTGCTCTCGTGTTCTATATATACATTTCCTTCTTTGCTCTCTTTTCATGTTCCTCCATTCCCTTCTTTGCTTCCGTTTGCCCTCATTTTCTATTCGTCCATTTTCTCCGACAATTTTCATTATCAGTTTTCTTTCCCTCTGTTTTCTGTTCTCTTCATTTTCTCTTTCTCTCTCTTCCATTTGCTCCCTTTTCTCCGCCTCCTTTCTTTATTGTGACGTCCCCCAATTCCTTTGTTGTCGACCCTATTGCCATCTATACCATGCTCACTTTTTTCTCTAAGAGTCACTTACTTTCGTATTATATATTCTTTATTTTATAGTCATTACACACACACATTCTCTCTCTCTCTACACACACATATACTCTCTCACTTTCTCTACACACACACACACACACACACACACACACATATACTCTCTCTCTCTCTCTCGACCTAACCATCACCTCTCCCCAAGCACTGACAACCCTGTAGTAAATAGAGAGAGGCTAACTTCCACTTTAAGGGGAAGTAGTCGTTTTTTCTGGATCCCCTTCTCCCTCATGTTTAGCATATTAGTTTTCAGATTTTAATACGTTCGGCCCAGTAGTTTGGCAATTTTGAGTCCTTTCACCCCATTTCCTTTTCAATATTTATTAAGTCCGTTCGGGCCATTTAAGTGTCGATTTTTTCCTGGCGAGCGATAGCTAGCCTGTAATTTTAGAAGGAAGCGGCTTGATGGAGGTCTAGCGAGGAAACTATAATTTTGTTTTTTAAATAAATGTATATACCAAAAACATGCACTACCCCTTAATAATCCAAGATGTAATCAAGTTGTCTATATTGATACTGGTTTACCGCCGATTATTTGACATAGCTTGTAATCTTCATATTAGATGAGTTTATCAGTATTAATACACCTTTAGCGCACACACACACACTCACTCTCCCACCTACCTCTCTCTCTCTCTCTCTCTCTCTGTTTATCTGTTTATCTGTCTGTCTGTCTCCTCCCCTCCTCTCTCTCTCTGTCTCCCGTTATGCGCCTGTAGCTGCCACTCGCAGGGCTTCATGACTCCCAAATTGACTCAAATTGGACACACTCAACATCTCTACCCCAAGTACCATTAACCATCGCTGTCATTATCATTATCCAGCAACATAATTTGCAATATTATCAATCCTTAGTATTATTACCGCCACCACCATTATCACCATCAACAGTATTATCACCATTAACATCAATATCATCACCAAGTACTCACTATTATTACCATAAACATCATCATCAGACCTTAGTATTATCACCATCATCATTATCACCATCATTAGTATTATCACCATCATAATCATTATTATCATCATCAGCCCTCAGTATTATCAACATCATTATCACCATCAGTATTATCAACATGTCACCATCATTAGTATTATCACCATCATCATTATCACCATCATCAGTATTATCACCATTTACATCATTATCACCATCATCAGTATTATCACCATTAACATCATTATCACCATCATCAGTATTATCACCATTAACATCATTAGCACCATCATTAGTATTATCACCATTTACATCATTATCACCATCATCAGCATTATCACCATTAACATCATTATCACCATCATCAGGCCTTAGTATTATCACCATTAACATCATTATCACCATCATCAGTCCTTAGTATTATCACCATTTACATCAATATCACCATCATCAGTATTATCACCATTAACATCATTATCACCATCATCAGTCCTTAGTATTATCACTATCAAGAACATTTTTGGTTTGAAATCTGTGTTTGTAATAATCATAAATATATAGCCCGCTATCCTGTTTAACCCTTTGAGTACCAGCGCCGTGTGTTATAATGTATTTTAGCTATATTTTGACGATATCATGCAGTTTAGGAAGGATCTGTGGTAGGGTTGGTTGAGATAGTTGGAAGCCATTTATTGCTAGAGGTCCTTCCTAAGATGAGTCGTTTAATAGTTGCCAGAATACCACCAAAAGGACGTCCCTGGTACTGAATGGGTTAACCCTTCCTGTACCAGCGACGTCTTTTAAAATATTATTATTGATATATTTAGAGTGCAGTTCAAGAAGGATCTGAGGTAGTAAAAAAGAGTCAAGTGAGATAGATTGAAGCCTGTTAATTGATGGAAGCCCTTTTTAGACTGACTACAAACGCCTCATAGTAGGTAGAATAAAGTGAAAAGGACGTTTCCGGTACAGAAGTGGTTAACCAACGCTGTCGCCATCATTATCATCATTATCCACTAACATCACTTTGCACCAAAGGGTTAAGGGCAGATGGGCCGTTTTTCTGGTCACTCTTCTTCCTCGTGTTTAGCCCCATTAGTTTTGAGATTATAAGATGATCAGCTCAATAGTTTGTAAATTTTTAGACCTTTCGCCCCATTTCTTTGTCAATATTAAGACCTTTTATGCTATTTAAAAGTCGATTTTTTTCTTGGCGAACGATAGTGAGCTTGTAATTTTGGAAGAACCGGCCTTCGACCAGGAACATTTTCTACCGAAAAACTTACAAATTAATCTAGAAGGGGAATCTAATGGATGTGTTTTTAAGCTTGATGGAGGTCTAGGGAGGAAACTAATAAAATATGTAAATCAATAATTACGCCCGTAGTCCCTCGTAATAGCGGCGATAAAACAATAATGCCTGGTGTAATTTGTCTCCGTTTAAGGGGAGAGGGGTAGTTTTTCTGGTCCCCCTTCTGCCTCAGGTTTAGCCCAATTAGTTTTCAGTTCTTCGACGTTCGGCCCATTAGTTTGGCGATTTCAAGAACTTTCGACCCATTTCTTTGTCAATATTAAGACGTTCCGTGACATTTAGGATATACAAAAATTTCATGGCAAGCGATAGAGAGCCTGTAATTTAAAAGGAAACCGGCCTTTGGCCGGGAAATATTTCGACAAATTTATCTTGAAGGAAGGTCTGGGGGGGGGGGTTATAAGCTTGATGGAGATCTACGGAGAACACGAAATAGTAAAAAGTTACATAAATGAGCAAATAAATACCCCCATCCCCCTTTAATTGGCTTGGCACGCTAATCACCTGCTCTCTTCATTACCTAATAATCATAATAAATTAACCTAAAGCTCAGCCCGATGTAAATTACGGCCGGGCATTAATTTAGTTACGTCAATCCCAACGAGTATATACGTTGCAAATATACTAACTAATTACGTAACGCTTAAAGAAAAAACAATGTAATTATATCCGACAAAAAAACAACTAAAATAACTGGAGACGCATTATTAGAAACACTGTATTTTTGCATTTATTAAATGTACATAAAACATGTACAATATAATCTCATCATATGTAGTTAAAAACATTGTGTTTGAAGCAAAGTCGATACATTGTTTGTATATATACAGTACATCTATACCCATAGCTTACTCTGACTGTTCCTTTTACTTATATATTTTCTAGATCTCAAGTGACGGCGTCTTTTCCGTGGATTGACCTCCCAATCTACCAATATTGGAAGCCAAAGCGTCACATTTTTCCTTTGCCCCTCAACTTTCTCTTCATAATTGCTGAGGGGCACAGGGCCCTGGGTGGGGCTTTGGTTTCCCGGGGGTTTCCTCCCCCTCCCCAGCTCCCCGCCATGGAGTGGCTTCGGTCACCCAGTCTTTATTGTGGTCGGTGGGGAGGGTTCTGTGGGGGCGCTCGTTTATGGCCTTGGCCTTGCTCGGGGCCTTGGGGCTGTTCGGCCAGGCAGCTTGGGGAACAGCAACAACAACAACATCTATATAATATTTTCGATTGTCTGTGTGTGTGTCTGTTCTTAATAGGCGGCCGCAGTTTTGGACCTGGGGAGCTGAAACTTTGCATGTGGGTGTCAATTGACCTGGGTCAGGTCATAGAGGGGGCGAGGCCACGATTGGAAGTCGTTTCGAGGCCGAAATTGAAGAAAATGGCCGTTTGGGGCCGAAGGAGGCCTCCGATCGAAAAGGTGTATGGAACGAAAGTTGTTCGCAGCCTCCCAATATGGGGATACGGGTGAGGTCAGATCCAAAATCGGAGGTCATTTAGAGGCCGAAATCAAGGTCGCCGTTTAATGAGGCACAGGGAGGTCGAGGCCAGTGATTATGGTAGTAGTAGTATTGTGATGATTGTGGTAGTAGTGATTGATGGTGATTATGGTAGTAGTAGTGGTGGTAGTAGTGATGGTGATTATGGTAGAATTTAAACCCGGGCAACGCCGGGTACCCCTGCTAGTATACTATATATATATATATATATATCCAACTCCCAGCCGGACTCGAACCACCGACAGTCCTGACGAGCGTCCATGCTTTAATCAACTCTACCGTGCGATCAAGAATACTTAACCTTTTCCTATTTATATTTAAGGAGAAGGGAAATCCTACTTGGTGAAAGTATTCCATTTGATATGAAAGTCGTAGGACCCATATTCCAGGATACCATACAGGGATTTTTACAAGTATTTCCATGCATCATCATCATCATCATCAGCCTGAGTAAAGCGCGGTTCCCATACCTCCGTTTTGACCTCCGTTTGGGACGGACCTAATGCCTGGTTCACACATTGGCGAGTCAGAGCGCGAGGCCAACACGAGTCACACTCGCCGCATACCGCCGTTGATGGAGCCCGAACCCAACGCGAGTAGCATCTGATGCGAGTAAACACGCATATAACACGAATATAACACTAGTTTACACGAGTTTACATGAGTTTACACGAGTTCACAGGAGTATCCGCGAGTGTCGGCGAGTGTAACACAACCCCAACACGCACCGCCGAAATTTGACAAATAACGGTCACATTCCAGGGTACGAATAGTGCAAGTCTACAGGAGTCTACACGAGTGTCACAGGAGTTTACATGAGTTTACACGTGTTTACACGAGATGAACGCGAGTTTACAGGAAGTTAACAGGAGTGTATGAGAGTCTAACATGAGTGTGTGCGAGTGTTGGCGAGTGTCAGGAAACGTATAAAGAGGCCCCCACTGGCACCATTTCTCACACCACGCAACACCACCACGGACGGATGTACGTGTTACTCTGCAGGATACAGCCCAACCCACCCACCCACCCACCCACCCACAGACCATGTCCATCACGAGGCGCAGAGCTGCAGCTGTGGTCATACTCCTGCAGATGCAGATGCATCTCGTAGAGCTGGAGGAGAAGGAGGCTGAAGAAAGACGTCAAGGGGAAAGGCCACGAAGGACAGTTTGGGCTAGGAGGTGGCTACTGAGACGGCCACAGTTCAGTGTGTACGAACAACTTATGGAGGAGCTTGAGAGAGAGGACCCCAAAGGATTCCGGAACTTCCTACGTGTGGACGTCCACATGTTTAGGGAGTTGGTGGCACGTGTCGGGCCTAGGGTAGAGAAGCAGGACACCTTCTGGAGGCAGGCTTTGTCACCTGGGCTGAAGATTGCAATCACACTCCGCTACCTGGCCACTGGTGACTCATATCCTAGCCTACAGTACGCGTTCCGTGTGGCCCGGAACACCATCTCCCTCATTGTGCCTGCAACATGCGAAGCCATCATTGCAGAATACCAGGAGGAGGTTTTACGTTGCCCCAGGACACCGGCGGAGTGGAAGGTGGTTGCCAGTGAGTTTGCCAAGCGCTGGGATTTCCCGCATACCGTTGGTGCCATCGACGGAAAGCATTGCGCCATCAAATGCCCTCCACATGCCGGTACGGAACTGACTGGTCTGAGTATCCTGCCTGGGCCGAGTATCCTGGCTGCCGGCATCTTCAATGTCTCCGTCAAACAGGTCCATGTACTCATGTCCACTGGGCTGGCTGTCCGGCACAATTTCATCAGAGTCACCCAACTCTTGCGACGCAACAGGCCTCCTGGCAGGGTGTGCGATGCGGGGTTGTTCGGGTGGTGTAGCCTTATTCTTCAAAACACCAACACCACCCTTCCGAGACTTGGTGGCCGCCACCTTCTCCTTGGTCAAAGGCATGGTGCAGGGCAGGCAGGTAGGGCAGCGTGGTAGGGCAGCGTGGGTCGATGTGCGGCACGGGTCGATGGGTCCTTGCTGGGGTCACGGTGGAGAGTGGAGTAGGCAGCGTGGGCGGTCCTTTTATAGGGGGTGTATAACGCGGTGGTGCCACCTACTTGCGCGGTGTTGCCAGCAGTCGCACACCGCTCGCGTAGACTCACGTTGGTTTCGCCGTTCCTCGCGTAGACTCATGTTGGTTTCGCCGTTCCTCGCGTAGACTCGCATAGACCCGCGTTAATATCGCGTAAACTCATGTATACTCATGTTGGTTTCGCATAGACTCGCCACACATATTGTGAAATTCAGACCACCACATGGGTACTCTCGTTTACGCGTGTTACACTCGCGTTACCCCGTGTTAACTTGCGTTAGAGTCGTGTTGACTCCTGTTTGACTCCTGTTTGACTCCTGTTTGACTCCTGTTAAACTCGCCTTTGCCAATATTGGCACCCACATGGTTATTTGCATATAGTGTTGACTCATGTTGTATTCGTGTAGACTCACGTAGACTCATGTAGACTCATCTAGACTCGCGATCATTTAACCCTCTCCGACATATGACGCAATTTTGAGCCTATTAGGGATACTTTAAAGCCTTTATTACGATCAGGGGTATTTACAAACCTTTAGTTTAGTTACTTCAACCTCTGCAGTTGTCTTTGAGTTAGCTGTGGGCAGAAAACTAATTTTGGAGAGGTAATTATAAGAGTGAGAGAACTCTATTTCTTATTGCTAAGCTGGCAACCTCTGCGTCATATGAGTCTGAAGGGGTTAATGTCTAAAACTCTAAATAGTACAACGCGAGTCTACAAGAGTGTCACGCGAGTCTACACGAGTGTCACACGAGTCTACAGGAGTGTACAGGGGTCTACGCGAGTCTACGCGAGTCTACGTGAGTCTATACGGTTTGGCGTCCTAGTCCCACTTGACTCTCCAAATTTCATGCATGCATGAAATCTTTGCCCGCGTTCGCGAGTGTACGCGGTGCAGCCCGAGTCAACGCGAGTCTGTGCGAGTGTCGGCGAATTTGGGATAATCATTGGCGAGTGCAAGAATTTCATCACTCGCGTTGGCCTCGCGCTCCGACTCGCCAATGTGTGAACCATGCATAAGTCAACGATGACGTAGATAGCCCGTTGGGCTTACTTTAAGTACAGATGGCAAATTATTAGTCTTTGTGGTACTGTATTCGTCTTTGTGGTACTGCTTGACACAATTTATCGTGATATGCACTATGTAAACAGCCAAAATATTGGAGAGTATTTAAAAAGCCTGAAATCCAAGCTAAATTAACGAGCACTAGCATCAAAAGAGGCAATGTACTTCAAGCCTAAATTTGTTGATTTCGGAATAAATATTACACAATATCCATAATTGGTAGTCGTGACAACATGCACAGCTATCAAATTACACTTCTATACAACTCTGGCTTCACAAAATGGAAAGTATGAGACTATTTAAAAATGTGGGCTACCTTTTCGCCTTGCTCCTGGGCTATAAACATTGGCAGTACTTCAGAACTCGCCCAACATTGTGTCCGTGGCGGAGAGGGCGAGTGCTTCCCTTGTTTACATTATAAATACGCACTATACGTACATCCTGTGTGTGTATGTTTTTTTTTTTTTTTTTTATATATTCCAACTACTCCCTCTCGGGCATAGGCTGAGAGCCTGTACATTCTACTGCTCAACACGGTGAAGCCCGTGAGGTCTTGTTTCAATCTGGGGAGTGAGACATGTGAAGCATCCATTATGGCTCGAAGCAGCTCCATCTCTGAAGCGGCTGGTTGCTTCGCTCAAGTGCTTCACCGTCTCGCCCTCCAGACTCAGACCCTCACTCTCAGAACGCCACCTATTGAGCAGTGAACTCACTAGGCATTGTCCCCCTGTAACATATTTTGAATATGGAAATATTCATACAGTGTTATTTAATCAGGGAACAATGAGGGTATTTTTTTGGCATTTCGGTAGGCTTTGTGGTAATGCACTGATACTAGGTACAGCACAAATTCAATCCCAATAATATCTTCCCATTGACATATCGGGATAGGTTATATGTATAGGTTATAGGGTGTGTACTATTCATTGGTGACTAGTAAATGCCAATTTAATATATCATGGGCACCATAAATATACGTAATTGTCTTCCCACGTCCGTGACCCCAGACGGAGGTCAAATCGGAGGTATGGGAACCGCGCTTTAGTCCACTGCAGGACAAAGGCCTCTCCCAAACGTGTCCACTCAAACCGTTCAGATGTTAGTCTGTTCCATCCCACCCCAGACAACTTTTGGATCTTATCCCTCCATCTGGTTCTCTGCCTACCCCTACCTCTAGCTCCATCCCTGGGTTCACATTTTGTTGGTCTAGTTGGCCCTCTGTTATCACATCTTCTAAATATATGACCTGCCCAGGACCATTCCCACGTAACTTGGGCTAAATTAATTTAATTTAATTTTCACCCAACCAGTTCGAGATTCATTAATATTAAGAATATCTCAAAAATACACTTGAGCTACTAAATGTTATTTACTCTCAGCCGGGCTCGAACCACCGACAGTCAGGACGACTGATCATGCTTTAATCAACTCTACCACGACGTAATCAAGGTATAATCAGGGTTATTGAAAGGTAAGCCTCTGTCAAAACCTTTGAGGCTCTTGGAGTTGAGAGGTAATTTTACATGGCAGAAAATTTAATATATTTAGCACCTGATTTCTCACTACTTGATGGAAACAAATATAAAACTACTATGTCTCTATATCATAGTAATATAAAACTACTATGTCTCTATATCATAGTAATATAAAACTACTATGTCTCTATATCATATTAATGCCAAGTAATATAAAACTACTATGTCTCTATATCATAGTAATATAAAACTACTATGTCTCTATATCATATTAATGCCAAGTAATACACATAGACAACAAAAGTTTTCAAAATTACTAATATATTTGTCTAAAAAAAAATCGTAGTAGCCGAGCAATGAAGATGAGGACATGGCATCTTATCGTAACATAAAATAACCTATAGCATATTATCTATTATTATAAATTAGCTATAGATAGAGATATAGATAAATATAGATAGACAGAGATGCATAGATATATTAAAATATACAGTAGATAGATAGTTTATTGACCACAGCTTACGTATTTACATAGGGCAAGAGGCACCTGAAGGAGGCTGTGAGCCTGTGACAGTGCCATGTTAAGTAATAATGAAGGTGCCCGGGCCTTACAGCTGGTGAAGACAGATACATGGGAATATACTATGATTAACTTAGTCTCACACACACTGTACACCGACTAAAGGCGATTAATGTGAAGAGACAGGACAATTCTTATTAACCCATTCTGTACCGATGACGTCCTTTTAACTTTATTCTGGCTGCTATTAGAAGATTTTTCAGTTTCAATAAGACCTCCAAAATTAACAGGCTTAGAAGTATCTCACCTAACCCTTTTGACTACCCCAGATCCTTCTTAAACTACACACAATCGTCTAAATATAGATAGAATATACTTTAAAAGACGTCGCCGATATTGAAGGGGCTAATGAAGCAATTTGGGATATTCAAACCCATATATAATGAGAAGAAACCCCTGGAGGTCATTCAATACCGTTTCAATATAAATAATATGGGTATCAAAATATCATCGGGGTTTCCGACGGCCAATATTATTCCGGAATCCTTTGCATTTGTATCGGAAACTAGGTTGAATATATAGTAGAATAAATTAGCTGACCGAATTTCAATAAAAGTTGAAATCATAAACTCTCAAATAAAATCAGAATACTTAGTGTAAAAGCGCTAGTGTTATACCGGCTAAAGATACAGTAGAATACATTAGGAGACCGAATTCTAATAAAAGTTGAAATCATAAACTGTCAAATATAAGCAGAAGGGAAAACGCGGTAGTGTTATATAGGCTATATATTATGGGCACTTGGGTCTGTTTAGTGCAGGGTGTGTGTATGTCTCACAGGTGGTCCAGGCAGGTAACACATTAAATAACCGTGACCTGTGGAAGTTAGTCGCGGACCCTTAGCACACAAAGGAGTACAAAGGAGTACAAAGGAAATCAAGCAACAATAGATCTAGTGACCCATCTAGGCTGCTTGTCCTCCAAAACACTGAGGATCAAGTGTCCAAACAGTGGTTTAGAGTGGGTAAGGGAACATTAGAAAGGGAACTACTGCCCTGCCACTAACGTGGCAGGACTAGGAAGTTAGTAGGGGACATATGGGTTAGTAACTGAGGGGAGGATAAAATAAAGTTATTCACTTACAAACGCAGTCAGTCGCGGGTTTGATGCGAGATATTTGTCTAGGCGGAATTTAAATGAATCAACGGTGCTGCAGTCTATAACGTCTCGGGGAAGCCCATTCCACAAGTTGACAACTCGATTGAAGAAGAAATTCTTAGATTCATGTGAGTTAAAAGATTTACCAATAATTTTGCAACCGTTTCCCCGCGTGTAATTAGATTGGTCGATAGTGAAGTACTTACTACAGTTCATATTGTCGATGCCTTTGATGATTTTGAACACTTGAATTAAGTCACCTCTTAATCTGCGCTGGGTTAAAGGAAATAGATTTAATTCTCTAAGACGCTCTTCGTATGGTTTGTTCTTTAGGCTAGGTATCATTTTGGTAACTCTACGTTGAACTCGTTCTAGCTTGTTTATGTCTTTTTGGTAATAAGGGCACCAGCATTGAACGCAGTATTCCAGAAGACGGCGGACTAAGGAATTGTAAAGGGTTAGGATTACGTCTTTGGATTTACGTTCAAATGATCTACCTATAAAGCCAATTATTTTGTTTGCCTTCTTAACAACTTCTGAACATTGTTGACTCGGTTTTAGGTTACTCGATATTGTTACTCCCAGATCGGTTTCTCTGTTTACATTCTTAAGCCGAGTGCCATTCATCGAATAGTTTGCTTTCTCATTTAGGTATCCGATATGTAGTACTTTACATTTATCCGCATTGAAACTCATTTGCCAAATTTGGGCCCAATGTGACAATTTATCTAGATTGTGTTGCATATCGTCAACTTGATCAATTGAGAGTACGCTATTTGCAATTTTTGTATCGTCAGCAAATTTTGAGATTGTGCAGGTGAGACCCTCATCTATGTCGTTGATGTAAATTAGAAAGAGAATTGGTCCTAGTACCGATCCCTGGGGTACCCCGCTACTTACATTGGTCCATTTAGATGCCTTACCGTTTATGACTACTCTTTGCTTTCTGTCACGGGCGGGCGGGCTCTCTCTCTCTCTCTCTCCCTCTACCTCTCCCTCTCCCTCTCTCTCTCTCTCGTTACTGTACTGTATACTGTTTTCCCAGTTTTTTCACTAGGCTACATTAACCCTCTCCCACTTTTTTCCAGTAAATTTTGTAACAAATTTAGTCCATTTGTAATTTTCAGGCTTTAACTGTGTCATACTGCTAACATCATTTTTTTTTTTCAGGCATAAATTGTGTTCTATTGCTAACATATTTTTTGTGATTTACAGGCATATTAATTTTATCATATTGCTAACAAAATTTTGTGTGATTTTCAGGAATTAATTGTACCATTTTCCTAACATAAATTTGTGTGATTTTCAGGCATATTGTGATTATATCGTCATATCATCAACGAACCTGCACGAGTTGTTCCGGTAAATTTGGCCCTACCATGTTTGTTGATACTGATGTCCAAATTTGTAGATTTTGCCAGCTCCGAGAAAAGATTGCGGATGAATTGATTGCAGCTCATCGCAAGATCGATGCCCTGACTACGAAGCTTGAATCCCTTCAAGAATTTGCCACACTCAACGTAGGAGTGCCCTCGGCCCAAGAAACCACTACGATGTCAACCGCCATTCCAGTGCATACAGTACCGGTACCGGTACCCACACCAGCAACTACCTTAGATGTTGCAGAAAATAATAATGACTCTACTCTCACTCCCCCCCAGGATAATTTTCAGTTAGTGAGAAACAATGTGCATCCCAGTACCAGTACCAGGAAGGTCATCCCGACAACATGCCAAAACCGCTTCAAAATTCTGGCTATTGACGAGGAAGAGGAAACGGAAGAAGTTCGACTTGTGGGCGACTCCATGGTCCGTGGCCAACTAACTGAGTTCTGCGCCAGGGCACCCAGGACCAGAAAGCGATTCTGTATCCCAGGTGGCGGCGTGGACGACATTGTTGCGGCTGTGGAAGAAGTTTCCAGGCTCGCCCCCGCAAGCACTACGTACGTCATCCACGTTGGATCTAACGATGTCCAACGGACGCGGTCAGAGGAACTACTTTGCAAGTACCGGCGGCTGATCAGGTCCTTCAAGGAAAAATCTAATAGAATCTTAATTTCAGGAATTGTTCCCCGGATTGATGTAGAAAACCGATTCTACAACATAGCTACCAGTACAAATCGCCGACTAGCCAAACTCTGCAGGGAGGAGGACTTCGGCTTTGTCGACACGTGGGATCATTTTTACTATGATAAATCTTTGTTTTTAGGAGATGGTGTATATATCAATGAAGTAGGAGCTGCACGTCTTGGTCGTCTGCTGAACGATGCAGTCAAGGATTTCCATTCAAAAAACGGGGTCAACCAGACCCCAGACAGGGTAGTGTAAGTCAAATACGAACTGAAAATTCAGACAATGCAAAATCAGTAACATCCAACTCTAATACTCTTAAGGTGTTTTATGTAAATGCTCGTAGCATACGCAATAAATTTTCAGATCTAGAGGAAATCGTGTTTACAGAACATTATGATATAATCGGCATTACAGAATCTTGGTTAAATACGGAAGACAGAGACTTTTTAGCCGAATATACGCTTCCTGGTTATACAATGTTTGAGAAAAGTCGGATCAATAGAAATGGAGGAGGAGTTCTGTTTTTTATAAAGGAAAGTCTTAATCCCGTCTTAATGTCAAAACCTCAAATTGCGAATATAGACATATCTTACGTACTATTAAATAATAAACGAGGAACTAAAATAACACTAGCTTTATTATACAGACCCCCATCTCAATCAGTGCAAACTGACAGTGAAATTTATGAACAAATTGCAGAAATAACTAACATACAAGATACCGTAATTCTTGGCGATTTCAACTTACCCGTGACTAAATGGGGCGATATTCTTACTTCACACTCTGGACACGACCTCTATGCTAACTTGCAAGAGAGTTCACTTTTTCAATTTGTACAATCTCCGACCCGTGGTAATAATGTGCTTGACCTTGTACTCGCAACAAAAGAAGAATTAATAGAGAATTTGAATGTTGGTGATGAATTCAGTAACAGCGACCATCGTACGATAACTTTCACTTTAAAGTTTACTAGCAACAAATCAAATAGCAGCATTGAGAAAGTCCCTAATTTCAAGAAAGCAAATTTTCATAAACTTAAATCAAAGCTTAAAGAAACTGACTGGAGCTTTCTGATTAACAATAACGACATAAATACATCTTGGGAGTGTTTCACAACCACTTACCTTAAGGCAGTGCAAGACTGCATACCATCGAAAATACGGCGTCCAGGCCATAATGATAAGCCCAAATGGTGGAATAAAGATATTTCAGACTGTCTGCTTGCTAAAAAATTTGCTAATGATAGATTAAAATCCTCACAAAATGACGAAGAACGGGTGAAATTTGTAGAGCTACGACGCAAAGCCAAAAAGTTAATTAAGCAAAGTAAAAAGACCCTGGAGTTACATGTTGCAAATCAAAGTAAAACAAACCCAAAAGAATTCTGTAGTTATATCAGAAAGAAAAAAGTAGCTACTTCAACTGTTGGACCGTTAGTCGATGAAAATGGAGAATACACCAAAGACGAAGTACAAATGAGTAATGCCCTCAATAGCTTCTTTGCATCAGTTTTTACAACCGAAGACCTCAGTGATATCCCTCCATCGCCGATTCAGATTGATAATTCAGATGTTCTAAGCAATATCACCGTTACAGAGAGAGAAGTATTGAATTGTTTAGATAAACTCAAGATAAATAAAACGCCTGGACCTAATACAATCTCGCCTAGAGTTCTAAAGGAAGCTAAGGATGAGCTCTCCAAACTACTGACATTGCTATTCAATGAATCCTTGCAGTCTGGGACTATGCCTGATCAGTGGAAGCTAGCCAACGTAACACCGATATTAAAAAAAGGCAGCAAATCCCTACCCAGTAACTATCGTCCAATTAGCTTAACCTCAATTGTATGTAAAATGCTAGAAACGGTCATAAGAGACAGACTCATAAATCACTTAGAGGCAAATAACTTACTTAAAGATACTCAACACGGCTTTCGTAAAAAACGTTCCTGTTTAACAAACCTCTTAGACTTCTTCCACGATATCCTCAACCTCTACGATGAGAGTAAAGCTGTAGATATTATATACCTTGATTTTCAAAAGGCCTTTGACAAAGTTCCCCACAAACGTTTACTGCTAAAACTAAAAGCGCATGGAATACAAAACGGTGTGTTGAAATGGATAGAAAATTGGCTCAGCGACAGAAGCAAAGAGTAGTCATAAACGGTAAGGCATCTAAATGGACCAATGTAAGTAGCGGGATACCCCAGGGATCGGTACTAGGACCAATTCTCTTTCTAATTTACATCAACGACATAGAATCTATGAGGGTCTCACCTGTACAATCTCAAAATTTGCTGACGATACACAAATTGCAAATAGCGTACTCTCAAAAGAACAAGTTGACGATATGCAACACAATCTAGATAAATTGTCATGTTGGGCCCAAATTTGGCAAATGAGTTTCAATGCGGATAAATGTAAAGTACTACATATCGGATACCTAAATGAGAAAGCAAACTATTCGATGAATGGCACTCAGCTTAAGAATGTAAACAAAGAAACCAATCTGGGAGGAACAATATCGAGTAACCTATAACCGAGTCAACAATATTCAGAAGTTGTTAAGAAGGCAATCAAAATAATTGGCTTTATAGGCAGGTCATTTGAGCATAAATCCAAAGAAGTAATCCTAACCCTTTACAATTCCTTAGTCCACCCTCTTCTGGAATACTGCGTTCAATCCTGGTGCCCTTATTACCAAAAAGATATAAACAAGCTAGAACGAGTTCAACGTAGAGTTACCAAAATGATACCTAGCCTAAAGAACAAACCATACGAAGAGCGTCTTAGAGAATTAAATCTATTTCCTTTAACCCAGCACAGATTAAGAGGTGACTTAATTCAAGTGTTCAAAATCATCAAAGGCATCGACAATATGAACTGTAGTAAGTACTTCACTATCGACCAATCTAATTACACGCGGGGAAACGGTTGCAAAATTATTGGTAAATCTTTCAACTCACACGAATCTAAGAATTTCTTCTTCAATCGAGTTGTCAACTTGTGGAATGGGCTTCCCCGAGACATTATAGACTGCAGCACCGTTGATTCATTTAAACTCCGCTTAGACAAATATCTCGCATCAAACCCGCGACTGACTGCGTTTGTAAATGAATAACTTTATTTTATCCCCCCCTCAGTTACTAACCCATCTGTCCCCTACTAACTTCCTAATCCTGCCACGGACATTAGTTCTGGGGCAGTAGTTCCCTTTCCAATGTTCCCTTACCCACTCTAAACCACTGTTTGGACACTTGATCCTCAGTGTTTTGGAGGACAAGCAGCCTAGAAGGGTCACTAGATCTGTTGTTGCTTGATTTCCTTTGTACTCTCTCTCTCTCTCTCTGTCAGTAGCGGTCGAATAAGAAGGAAGTGTCTTTCCGAGCTCCAAGCGCCGCCCCCTGCCCCACCACACCGTGCATGCTGCCTTTCCCCTCTGCCCTCACCAGTATCTTGTAACTTAGTATTACCAATATCCCTTATAAATTCTCATTATCCCCATTCCTCCATCCTCTCTCTCTACTCACACCCTTCGGTCTCTTTCAAATCATCTAAATAACTCTCTTACTATAAACTACCTAACCTATTTTTACATATAAATCTCTCTTATACACAAATGTGTCTCTCTCACTAACTCTCACTATATAGAACATCCCGAATTACAATCCCCACATCCCATTATCTAAATCCTTCTTGCAAAAATCTTGGTCTGCCACACTCAAGCTATAGAGAAATCCCTCTCTATAAGCTTAAATATCTCCTCCTTGTCTAAATACCTCCTTTGATTTGTCCCACACCAACTCCCAGCTGCCTATCCATTGTAATTCCTAGTTTTCAATAACTCCCTCTCACTCTATCACTCTCATCTCTCTCTCTCTCCCTCTCCTCCCAACTCCCCCCCCCCCCCCCCAACCCCAACAAAAGGCACCGCCGTCCCCACAACAACTTTCGCTTTACGAGGAGTGCCCCACCCAGGTGAATACAGCCCCCCAATAAACTAATTCTCTCTCTCTCTCTCTCTCTCCCTCTCCCTTCTTTGCCCCCCCCCCCCCCCCACTCTCTTTCTTTCTTCTCCTCTCATCCCTAATTCGTCCCCCCCCCCCCCCCCCCGGGCTGCACCGCTCCGGAGCTGCCGCTATCATCAACATCGGAACAACTTTTAAGGGAAGTGACCACTCCAACATCTTGTACCTTTCGTTTTTGCAAATTCTCCCTCACTAACCCCAAATCATGGCACCGATCAGAATTAAATGCCCCTCTGTGTAACAAGAACTACTACAAGGAATGGTATCCACATCATGGGTATCCAAATGCCAAGTGTTTTATGTGTTTAACTGGTGAAAACTTTTTGCTCTTGGAGTGCACATTAGAAGCACACAAGGCACAGGCTGACGAACTGAAGCGAGATAATCTCACACTAAAGGAGACTGTAGGTGTACTTTCGCATCAAAATTTCTTACTAAAAGAGCGAGTAAAGACAGAGAGTAAGCAAGTCGACGTTGTTAAAAATCTTCAAAAAGAAAACCCATCCAATGATTTATATCAGACAGTAGTCAACAGGCGTAAGAAGAACAAATCCCAAGGGAATGGGAAAGCGACACCAGGTATCCCTATCAAAAACAGATTTGCTGTTCTCGCCGAAAACAATGAACACGAGGTAACTGACCACGTGAATGGGAATGGGAATGGAAAAGCGACACCAGGTAACCCCATCAAAAACAGATTTGCACACGAGGTAACTGACCACGTGAAAGCAAGCTCGAAAGGCAAGAAAATTCCTGACAGGAAAACAACGAAACCATCAAATCACGGAGTCAGCGGGAAGGAGAAACTCACCCTAGTCTATGGTGACAGTCTCATGCGAGGTAAAGGAGCTGCCTTTGCCACCAAGAACAGAGGAAAAAGGTCAGTAAAGGTCATTCCAGGCGGTAAAGTCGAACATATCTTGAAAGACATAACTAACTCCGCCATACCAGAGGGCACCTGTGTAGTCGTCAATGTTGGCTCAAATGACTGCTTTGACGGAGGTAAGGCCCCAATTAAGACCATAGAAAAAGATTTCGAGAACCTAATTAAAGTCATGAAAAGGAAGACCACGAAATGTGTGGTAAGCGGCGTCATACCCCGGATTAAAACAAGCTCATACGGACAAAATAGAGCCATAGAAATTAACAACGCAGTCAAGGTCATGTGCGAACAAGAGAAGGTACTGTATGTGGACAATTGGACCACCTTTGTAGGGAATTCGTCCCTGTACAGCGGAGATGGCATTCATTTATCAGAAAAAGGCGTTCAGCACATGAGTGACACCCTAAATCAAGCAACCTACATTGCCCATGAAAACATCGCCAGTCAGGACCGAGAGATAACTATGCTAATAGACTCTTCTGAGTATTGACATCGCTACCCCCGGAAAAGCCCTCCCACAACCCCACCCAATCAAACTCCACCCACACAGTTAAGAGAAATAAATAACCCCGCCCAACCTTTCCAAGTCCATCACAACCATTTAAACGAAACCGTCAACCCCAATGGCCCACAAGTTGCGAAAATTTACCTACCTGGACCACAAAACAAACTAAACAACCCCAACCAACCCCATCCAAGCCAACCCAACCAACTGAATGAATTTGACAACCCGCCGCGGCTTCAAGTCACAACCCCAAACCCATCCCCACCAATAAGAAAAACAAATCCAGCACATGCTGAGAGAAATGATATAAAAATAATATCCATAAATGCCTGCTCAATAAGAAACAAAATAGACGAAATCAAATGTCTGTTATTAAATGAGAAAGTTGACGTTATTTGTATAACGGAAACACATCTGAACCTTAAAAATAAAGATCTACTTCATGAATATCACATAGAGCCATATACAAAATTTCATAAAGACCGTAACAGGTAGGGGTAGGCAGCCCCGCCCAGGGAAGTACTACCGCCAAGGTTTCGGGAGCCTCAGGGAATAGCCTGAATTCCATTTTCTCTCCCAGGCCTTGGTAGCTGGATACATATCTTTCTGCCTCACACATCAGGGGTATCAGGAAAACCCTCTTTATAACATACACATCCAACTTCACGACATTGCCCTACATTGCTATCCTCTATCCATAAAACACTACTCTTCCCACTACATATCATACATGTAACACCATACACCTTACCCAATAAATATGGCAGTCAAATTGTTAAGAGCAAACCTGGTGGTCCCTCGGATATCCACCCCCGGCAGGGTTGGGTCATTGACACAGGGCCCTCCCGGTCGTCATCATGCGACTGTGTCAAGAGCATTGCAACGTCCCAAAACTGCTCGTCTGTGCAGCTTTTTCTTTAGCAATATAAGGGGACTTAACTCTAACATCAATTCTGTACACCAATTTCTTCAAGCAGAATCCCCTACTCTCCTTTTTTTGACAGAGACTCAAGTAACATCCACATCTGACACGTCTAGATTTAATTTTCCAGGTTATCAACTGCTCCAAAATTTCAGACCTAAAGGAGGTGTATGTTGCTTCGCAAAATCTGAAATTGCCCTGGAGGAGGTTACTAGTTTCAATTGTCCCTATTTTGATTATTCTATATACAAATTAATTTCTGCTGGTAAATTTAAATACATATGTTGCATCTACCCTTCCCCAAATACTCCTCCAGAGCAAAGTCTTTTTGATTCTCTGTCCTTACAACTCAGTGTCCTCAACTTAAATGCTTCTTCTGAAATCATTGTGTTGGGTGATTTTAATGTCCATAATGTTGAATGGCTCACTCATTCAGCCAGGACTGATGATGCTGGTCTTGAATGTGAGCTATTTGCAGACTCATTTAATCTCACTCAACTAGTCAACCAACCCACCCATGTACCAGATAATCCTAATCATAATTCCCACCTACTGGACTTATTTTTAACAACCAATTCAGAAAATTATGATGTTACAGTGAGGTCCCCGCTTGGATCTTCTGATCACTGTCTGATACAGGCCACCTGTCTATCACCTACCACACCTTCCCACTCTGAACCTGTTTTGGTGACTAAATGGCATTACGATAGGGCAGACTGGGAGGGTCTTCAAGGTTTCTTTATTGATATTCCCTGGACCTCTTTCTTTTCTAATGATGCACACTCCACCTTGAGCCACATACAAGATTTTGTAAAAATTGGAATGGAAACTTTTATTCCTCATCAAAAGTACAGTAAAAGATCTAATTCACCTAAATGGTTTGACCATAATTGTGCTAGAGTAACTGAACAAAAAGCAATAGCCTACAATGCATACACAAGATCAAAAACATATGAAGCCTTTAATTACTTTAGAAACATCAGAAATCATGCCAAAACTGTATTAAACCTAACTAAATCAAACTTTCTCCACAAGCAGGCAAATAAACTTCTAAATAATCCAAATGATAACAAAATATTTTGGTCTACTCTTAACTCATTTAAATCCAACTTCACTGCTTCATCCATTCCACCATTAAAATCTCCGACTGGCAATCTTGTAAGTGACCCACGAGGTAAAGCTAACCTTCTTGCGGATATTTTCTCCACCAACTCAACCTTAGATGAAATAAATCAAGATGTCCCTGTACTTAATTTTAATTCGCCTGAAATTCCCTCACTTAAGATCCACACCAGACATGTCAAAACTATTTTGCAGAATCTCTCGGTAGATAAGGCTCCTGGTCCAGATGAAATTCCTCCAATAGTACTTAAGAATTGCTCCTTGGTGCTCGCTCCTGTATTGGCAAAAATTTTCCGTCTGTGTACTCATACCTCATGCTTCCCAGTACCCTGGAAAGAAGCAAACATCCATCCAGTTCCTAAAAAAGGTGCCTCTTCAGATCCATCAAACTACAGACCATAGCTATAACTTCCACTCTTGGTAAAGTCTTTGAAATTATATTAATAATCACATAATTAAGCATCTTGAGAATAATAAATTAATCAGTGATAGGCAATATGGTTTTAGACGATGTCGATCAACTGCAGACATGCTTTGCCTTCTTACGCATCAAATCAACCAAGCTACAGACCAACATGGTGAAACACATACAATAACACTGGATATATCAAAGGCATTTGATAGAGTCTGGCATCAATCCTTATTGTCAAAGATGTCACACTACGGCCTTGCATCATTAGTTCCACTAATTTCTTCTTATCTTCATAACAGAAAAATATGTGTAATGGTAGATGGCCTTTATTCTCAATTTCACTCAATAAATGCTGGTGTTCCCCAGGGATCAGTTTTGGCCCCAATTCTGTTCCTCATTCATATCAATGATCTCATATCTACCACTCATAATCCAATACATTCCTACGCAGATGACTCAACACTCCACAGTTCCTTCACATTTATCAATTCTTTCACCCAACCCGATCTTATAAATTCAAAATAAACACTGCAATTTCTCTGAACCAGGACCTTTCTAGAATTAAAGGATGGGGACAAAAGAATCTAGTTTCCTTTAATGCACAGAAAACCAAGTACATTCAATTTTCTAACCGACAGAATCTCACTGACTCCGATATATTTTTTAATGATGTAAATATTCCCACTTCCCCTAGTATTGACATTCTCGGTGTAACATTAACTACTAACTTGAGCTGGACACATTATGTTAGAAGCATTGCTAAGAATGCCTCTAAAAAACTGGGACTCCTGTACAGAGTTCGAGAATTCTTCAATGACGAGCAGTGGCCGTGATATATAAAAGTCATGTGCGTTCTCAGATGGATTACTGTTCACCTCTGTGGGGTGGAAGTGGAGTGGTTGCATTGAGGCAGTTGGACAAAATTCAAAATAAAGCTATTAGATTAATCAATAACCCTGCAATCACACAGGACCTTCCTACATTATCCATACGAAGAAACGTTGCATCCCTTGCATTATTCTACAGATATTTTCACAGCAATTGTTCCGAGGAACTTGCTTCAATTGTGCCGCCTCTCCACATCTTTCCCCGTAGAACTAGGGCGGCTGAGAGCGCCCATGAATTTACACTTTCTCCTCCACAATGCAGAACTTCTGCTTATCAGAATTCATTTATCCCCAGAGCTACTACTCTTTGGAATTCACTTCCCTCGAATTGCTTTCCACAAACTTACAATCTACAAATGTTTAAATCCAGTTGTTACAAACATTTTATGAATGGAGGATGCCTTTAGGCACATGGACCTTTTTGTTTTATCTGTGTTTTTCCTTCCTCCGTTCATTGTCTCTTAAAAAAAAAAAAAAAAAAAAAAAAAAAAAAAAAAAAAAAAATGGAAAACAAAGAGGGGGGGTTGCAATGTACGTTGCAACCTACTTAAACTCAGTTGAGGTGACTCTCCCCGAAAGTAATGCAGAAATAGTGTGCGTCAAAATAAATACAAAAACATAAAATTAAATATCACTACAGCGTACCGACCACCGAGACTAACTGTTGCCGATGATACAATTTTTTATGAAATACTAGAGAAAACCCTTAATTCCGACGAAACAGTTTTACTAGGTGACTATAACCTCCCCCTAATTGACTGGAATACCCTGACCGGAAAAAATGCTGAGTCACGCCTAATGACAAGCTTCATCCAGGACAATTTTTTGACTCAACACGTAAAACAGCCGACGCGAGACAGGAATATATTAGACCTCGTAATCACTACTCAAGAAAATCTATTATCAAACCTGGATGTAGGTGAACATCTGGCAACGTCCGATCATAAAATCTTAAGAATCAATGTTATAAGCAAATATTCCTCAGTAAAAACAACAGGAATGGTTTCGGACTTCAAAAATGCAAATTATGACGGACTTAAGGAATCGCTATCAAACATACACTCAAACCTCATAAATATAAACGAAGTAAATGAACTATGGGGACATTTTAAGTCTACAATTACAGAAGCGCATAAACAATTTGTACCCATGAAACCAAAACGTAATACGAAATCAAGTATGCCCCCTTGGTACAGTAGAGACATTGGCAAGGCAATAAGGAAAAGGAATCAACTTCACAAACTTGTAAAAAATAACACAAACCCTGAAGTAATTAAAAACGTGTACAACAATAGTAGAAGGGAAGTGAAAAAAATAATTAGGGCAAACAAACAAAATTACGAAATGACTATTGCCAGAGAAAGTGCCACAAACCCCAAATTTGTTTACAGTTACGTAAATAAAAATAAACAGATCAAAAGCGGAATCGGACCGCTAATAGAAGATGGCCAGACAATAACAGGTGACACAAACACGGCAAATCTGCTCAAAAAATATTTTGGCTCAGTTTTCACAGAAGAAATCATCGATCATACCCTTGAAAATAACACCTCAACTCATGTGATAGGAGATTTCACCATCAGTGTTAGCGAAGTACAAAGCAAATTGAGTAATTTAAATGTAAATAAGACCCCGGGACCCGACATGCTCCACCCGAAAATAATTAAGAATGTTAAGGACGAAATAGCAAAACCCCTGACACAACTATTTAACTTATCATTACTACAGGGGATTGTACCGAGTGATTGGAAAGATGCGAACATTACGCCGATATACAAGAAGGGTAGCAAGGCCAAAGCGAGTAATTACAGACCAATTAGTCTAACTTCAATTGTAGGAAAAATCATGGAAAAAATCCTTAGAGATAAGATAGTAGATTACCTCGAATCAAACAACCTAATCAAAAATAGTCAACACGGCTTTAGATCAAATAAGTCATGCCTAACAAATTTGATTGAATTTTATAACAAACTATTCACATATAATGACATGACGAAATCACTAGATATAATCTTCTTGGACTTTCAAAAAGCTTTCGACAAGGTGCCTCACCGAAAACTATTGGCTAAATTGGAGAGGATAGGTATCAAAGGTGAAATTCATTCTTGGATACAAAATTGGCTTACAGACAGAAGACAGAGTGGTGATAAATGGAGTGGGAGCCTGTCACTAGTGGAGTTCCACAGGGTTCAGTCCTTGGACCGGTCCTGTTTCTCATTTACATTAACGATATTGATGTAGGGGTTAACAACACCATTTCCAAATTCGCCGACGATACAAAAATAGGAAATACAGTCCTGAACGAAGATGATAGAAATGCGTTGCAATCTGATTTAAACAAGATATCAGAGTGGTCGAAAAAATGGCAGATGCCCTTCAATGTCGATAAATGTCAGGTGCTGCAGGTTGGTAGCAGAAATATGAAATACAAATACGAAATGAATGGCAAACAAATAAAAACCGCAACGGTAGTAAAAGACCTAGGGGTACTAATATCTGAAAACCTAAAAACTTCCGACCAATGTATAGCAGCTGCAAATAAGGCAAACATAGCATTGGGCTATATTAAACGAAAATTTACATATAAACATGAACACGTAATAGTGCCACTGTTCAAAAGTATGGTGAGGCCCCACCTTGAATATGGTGTGCAGTTCTGGTCACCTTATCTGATCAAGGACATTGTAAGACTCGAGTCAGTACAGCGTAGAGCGACGAAGATGATACCCTCATTAAGAAATAAACCATATGAAGAAAGACTTAAACGATTGAACCTGTTCTCATTAAAAAAGAAGAGGTTAAGGGGTCAGCTTATTGAGTGCTTTAAGATACTAGAAGGTTTCGACAAAGAAGTCGATGTAAATGCACTATTCACATTAAACAATACTAATCAAACTCGCGGAAATGGAATGAAATTAAAATCCAAAAAGGCAAACCTAGATGTCAAAGAGTTTCTTCACCTACAGTGTGGCGACAGAGTGGAATAATCTACCAGCGAGAGTGGTGGAGAGCGACACAATAAAGCTTTCAAGGGAAGGCTTGACCTCTATCTGCAGAGGGCTGGGGTGATATGAAAAACAAAAAAAATTTATGTATGTGTATGCACTGTACAGTATGTATATATATACTTATATATATGTATGTATGTGTGTATGTATGTATGTATGTGTATATGTGTGTGTGTATGTGTGTATATGTATGTACCGGTGTGTATATATATATATATATATATATATATATATATATATATATATATATGTATGCATATATACATAATATTATTATATAGTTTGTAAGGCCAGACTGCCTAGTAAGGACCTTGAGGTCTGTGTATCTATGTAGCTCTCTCTCTCTCTCTCTCTCCTGTGTGTGTGTGTTGAGTCGTTCTACATCGGCTTTCAGTGGGAACAACATAAATTGATGTTTAGCATGTTCAGTCATAATGGATACTAATACTCGGTCAACAAGAAGTAGACTCACTCCCGATAATTTTTTTCCATTAAATATTCAGTTTGTACTGCACAAGAGGCAAAGCCAGTATATAGTAAAAATATAGCCCTTAAGGTTTTCAGGTCAAGGACTTGGGTCAGCCACATTAAAACCCTTTTGGAACATACACAATCCGGAGCCCGATTTGGCCCGACCGAGGCGACGTGGCACAATGTGGTGCAATCGGCCGCGTGGTTGTGAGATAACGGGAAGCGGTGCGTTGTAAACCGGGCGTGTCGGTTCAACTCGGGATGGCGGAAAATTTTTTTTGGCTACCCAAGACAGTAGGAAGACAAAATTTTGCCGTGGTAGGCTACCCTTGGGTACCACGTGTTGATGTTGTGTCATTGCTGTATGGATGTCGTGTAGGCATCGGGTTTCATTGGTATGCACGTGTCGGCATCGGGTTGCATCTGGAAAATTTAATTTATTTTTCTAATCCCCCGCCGCCACCCCGTCAACACCCGACGTTACCACGTATACATCGGATAACAACACATGACACATACATATGTCGGGGAATGACCTGTGATGGACATAATAGCATCTGGCATACTAGTTGTGGAACGCATACCAAACTCCGACACCAACAAGTCAGCAAAACGGCAAAAACATGTGCTGCACGATACCAACGAGATGTAGCAGGACCGCAAGACGGAACCGCCACGGCCTTGAGCCCCACCCGCCACCATAAATAGGGCCACGAACAGGGACGGGGCGTCAATCTCTCCCAGCACACCACAGTGAAGACATTCCTCTCCCACACCACACTCCACGTTTTTGCCATTGTCCTCACCATGCCTCGTCCACACAAGTCACAAACACCTATTAAGAAGGAAAATACGAAGGCAGTGCACCCACCACCCACATTCAACGATGAGGAAAGTGTTGACTCACCAGCACCACTCCCAGGATATGACAACCTCTTCGCTTCTGATGATGGTGAAGACGTCCCGGGACGCTGAGGGAGATGGTGTTATGCGCCACCCTGAAATTATACGATAGCAATTTGTAGGACTCCCCTGTAGCCAGGTAACGTAGGGCGATAGTTAGATGCGTACCAGGTGGATCGGCTTTCCTCCAGAGTCCAAAATGTGTCCTGTTTTTCCACCTGAGGGCCGATTCCAGAAGCTCTCTGAACATGTCTTTGCTGACCCGCAGGAAGTTCTTGTAGGATCGGGTTCCCATCATGCCCAGTTGGGTACTGGATATGACCGTACTTTTGACCCTTCGGGCTCTGATGTCCCGTACTTGTGTGGCACTCTTAATTCGTTCGGCCTCATCGTGCTGCTGACATGTCACCTACGTGTTTTTGTCACCCCACGCTCACATCTTGCCCCTGCCTTTGCCGATGTACCATGTTCCTTTCCTCGGGCCAAATCGGGCCCCGGATCGTGCATGTGTGAAAGGGGCTTAATGACCAAATTTCGGCTCCTGCAGAAGGAGAGGCAGGCTGACCCCTTGCACAAGGGAAACAGTAGCAAGAACACTGATGTGAAAATATCCTTCCACACTTATAGTTAAAGCCTGTGTCCGACTAACCTGTCTTGTAATCGATTGTGAAGAGTGACTGTGGGTTGCCAGCAGTGATGGTGTAGGTAAGGTTAGCACTGGGGTCTGGGTCCTGGGCATCTACCATCAACACCAGGGTGTTAGTGGGGGTATTCTCTGGTACCCCGGGCCAGTATACGGGCCAGGAGCTGAGGGGGCGGTGGTCGTTCACGTCCAACACACTCACGTACACCTAGGGGGCGGAGATAATACATGGGCAGTTTAGTTAGGAGTAAGCAAAAGGCATACTTATGAGAACAGACTTAGCTTGAAAAAACAAAACAAAAAAACATAAATAAATTAATAAATAAATAAAAAATAAAAAATCACACACACACGGTGGCTGAGCGCGCTTAGTCACTGTATTGAGAGTGCTCGCTCAGGTGTCAGGGGTTCGATCCCATGTGCTGGCAGGGGAAGTTCTCTCAAAAACATTTCCGTGAAAACTAGGTCTGAACTGACCATCTCGGGGGACCTACAAAGTCTACTGCCCACGTCCTACTCCCTCGGTGGTACCGGTATGTAGGCGCACTCGTTAGCAGCCAGGATCAGTCTGTTGATCCCTTAGGATAAGATCTAGGTTTATACTGTGCATTTTCAACCTAATCGGCTTCCGGCTTGAAATAAACCTATTATCACACACACACACACACACCACACACACACAGCCACACTTACACACACACACACACACACACACACCACACACACACACACACCCACACACACACCACACACACACACACACCACACACACACACATACAACACACACACCACACACACACACACACACACACACACACACACACACACACACACACACACACACACACACACACACACACACACACACACACACACACACACACACACACACACTACACACATACACACACACACACACACCACACACACATACACACACACACACACACACCCACACCACACACACACACCACACACACATACACACACACACACACACACACACACACACACACACACACACACACACACACACACACACACACACACACACACACACACACACACACACACACACACACACACACTGAAAAACAAAATCATAACAAATAACTTAATCATTACATATACATATAATAAAATTAGAAAATACAAATATAAATCAATAACTATAAACAAGCTAACTTTTATAGTATATAATTATAGACAATCATCGTGACTTCATCAGTATCAGCAGCACAAGTATTCATCACAATCATGTTACCGGTATATCATCAATCCAGAACCCTCCCCGCCGGTTATGGCCTTGGCCTTGCTCGGGGCCTTGGGGCTGTTCGGCCAGGCAGCTTGGGGAACAACAACAACAACAACATCATCAATCCAAATGCCATCACTCAAGAGTTAACCCCTTCTGTACCAGGGACGACATTTAAATTTCATTCTAGCTATATTATATCTTATATATTTAGACGATTTTGTGGAGTTTAAGAAGGATGAGTGGTAATAAATATGGTTAAGATAGTTCAAAGCCTGGTAATTGCTGGAAGACACTTCTTAAACTGCATAACATCGTCTACTATTATCCAGTACAAAATGAAAAGGTCAGAACTGGTACTGGACGGGTTAAGGGGAGGTTTATAGTAGGTTCCCTAGACCTCCATCAAACTTAAAATTACACCCCCTTGACCCTCTTTCAACATAAATTTGTACATTTTTCGATAGAAAAATGTCCTGGCCGAAGGCCGGTTCCTCTTAAATTACACAGGAAAAAAAATAGCACGAAAAGTCTTCTAATTGACAGAAATGGGGCGAAAGTTCTTAAACTCGCCAAACTAATGAGGCAATCGTCTTAAAATCTCAAAAGCAGTGGAGGAGCTAAATATGAGGGAGAAGGAGGGCCTGATAAACCGGCCCATCTCCCCTTAATACTCCTCACCCTACAACACGACAGCTAACGGTATGTGCTATATATACAGTAACGCAGAGTAATAATATATAATCACAAAGGTCTTAAAATCGCCACACTAATAGGGGCGATCGTCTTAAAATCCCAAAAGCAATGGAGCTAAACATAAGGGAGCAAGGGGTCAAGAAAAATATCCCTCAAGTGGAAATCTCTCCCAAATACTCCCACACCTTACAAGACGACAGCTAACGGTATGTGCTATAATGCCGAGCAATAATCGGGGTGGCAAACGAAGCCATTATTTATAGATGTTATTATTGTATATGTGTAGCTCAAATTATGGTTTATAGTTCAATTTATGTATTTGGAAGTGATAAAGTGGCCAAAACAAGGCTATTTCAAGTATATTTTGCCGTATTCCTTCTCATATTCATTCAAGTCTTCAAACAAAATTGCTCCAGTTTTTTTTGTTTCCTCCCTAGACCTTCATCAAGCTTCAAATTACCCCCCCTTGACCCTCTTTCAAAATAAATTTGTAAATTTTTCGGTATAAACATTTCCCGGCCGAAGGCCGGTTCCTTTTAAATTGCAGGCTCGCTATCGCTCGCCAGGAAAAAATCGACACCTAAATTGCACGAAAGATCTTAAATTTGACAGAAATGGGGCGTAAGTTCTTAAAATCGTCAAACTAATGGGGCGATCGTCTTAAAATCTCAAAAGTAATGGAGCTATACATCCTACAACACTTAAGGTAACGGTATGTGCTATAATACAGAGTAATAATACTATATAAGGGTGGGACATGCATTACTACGGATGTACTAACTGTGTAATAGTTCTGGGGGCTATGTATTAAGTGAGACATGGTTTATTATTGTCAGGGGATGGGAGAGGAGGGGGGAAGGGGTCAGGTGATCAGGTCATATGCGGAATGTGTGTGTGTGTGTGATGTTTTTCTTTCTCTCTCTCTCTCTCTCACTCTCTGAGCCTCATTTGAAGGCATATATTACATGACTCGATTACAATAATCGCACCTGTGAACGTGGCTATTGGATAACACAACAAAAAAGGGCGAATCGCCGAAGCGTAGCGACTCAAAACCAGCTTTGAAACGTGCGCAAACCTCCGTGATTCCGGTAAATCTAGTGCAAACCAAAAATGAAAACAAAACGACATTGGAGAGAGAGAGAGGGATATATATATATATATAATTATATATAGAGAGAGAGAGATAAGAGAGAGAGAGAGAGAGTGAGAGATAAAAGAACACCCTATATCTCTCCCTTACAGCATAGAAACACAAAAGACTCACACATTAGACAACCGAAGAGGGGCAATACGACTGAGGACGAATCACCGAAGCGTAGCGACTCCAAACTAGCTTTGAAACGGGTGCAAACGTCTGTGAATTCCGGCAAATCTAGCTTAAGGGGAGATGGGCCGTTTTTCTGGTTCCCTTTCTTCCTCATGCTTATCCCCATTAGTTTTGAGATTTTAAGACGATCGCCCCATTAGTTTGTCGATTTTAAAACCTTTCGTCCCATTTCTATATCAATATCAAGACCTTTCGTGCCATTTAGGTGTCGATTTTTTCCTGGCGAGCGAAAGCGAGCCTGAAATTTTGAGAGGAATCAGCCTTCGGCCGGGACATGTTGCTATCGAAAAATGTACAAATTTATCTTGAAGGGGGTCTAGGGAGTGTTATTTTAATTTTGATGAAGGTCTAGGGAGGAAACTAGAAATAAATGAATATAAAATTAAATAGACCTAAAAAAAAAAAAAAAAACAAGAAGAAGGGTTGGGATGGTGGCCGTTCCTCCAAAAAAGAAAAGAAAAAATATACTGGGGTTGGGGTGGTGGCTGTCCCTCTAGCTCGGTACACCAGCAATGGAAAAAGAATGCTGTGCCAAAAAAGGTATTTCCATGTGAAATATTTAGTCAATCAGTTTTTTCTTTTGTGGTGCCGAACTTTTTTTTCCATTTTTTCATTTTTGTTTTTGGTGTGGTTGGAGTTGCCTTGCCTTGCTCCCTATTCTCTTTTTTTTCGGTACTCACTCACTAGCTCTCGCTCGCTCTTTAAGTCCTGACCACCTTGCTTGGATCGTAATGTCGGTGCGGTCAGTTTATCTAAGTAAGTATGTACTGTACTGTATATCTCTCATTCACTCATAGTCTCGTTTCATCTCTCTCTCTCTCTACACACACACATATTTCTTAAATATCTCAGCTCTGCGCAATTAATAAAGTTTAATTACTAAATTCCTAAAGGGATGGACTAGACTAATAATAATAATAAGCATGTTACTTATTTCTCATAAGCGCCAATTTTTCCGAAGAATTCATTAGCGCTCGGAAAAAGAAAGAAAAAAGAACAAAATCAATGCATCAAAAGAAGGCTTATATACAACACACGTTTAACAATCACTAGCAGTGGCAAAATAGCCTAAACTCTATAGCCATCTGTCATGACACCTCTCTCAAGATCATAGCTTCTCTCAAAGAGAAAAGTCTTAAGTTGTCTCTTGAAGCATTCAACAGAACTCAGTTGTCTCATGGACAGCGGCAACCTGTTATACAACCTCGGAGCCATGTAGGAGAATGACCTCTCAAAGAAAGAAGACTGCTGGAAAGCCCTTGGTTCATCAAGACGAAAAGGGTCATTGTCATGATGCACAACTACACCATGGTGTGCCGGTGGGCGCCTGAGCAGCTCCGCAACGTACCTAGGCTCACCAAATTTGAGAACCTTAAAAGTCACCAGACACAACTTAAATTCTATTCTTGCTCTTACTGGCAGCCAGTGCAGTTCTATGTGAAGAGATGTAGTAGGAGTTCTAGGTGGAACACCAAAAATGAGTCTTGCGGCCCTGTTAAGAACAGACTGAACTTTCTTTAAAATATAATTTGGAAGACCCACCAACAGGGCATTGCAATAATCAACACGAGAGAAGACCAATGAGTGAACCAAGGTCAGGAGGCAACGTCTGGTTATAAACGGCTTCACCAAATAGAGATTTCTGATGTGCAAGTAACGACTTTTAACTATCTGGTTTACATGCTCTTTGAAATCTAATCGGGAGTTCACATATACACCCAGATTTCGAACAGAGTTGGCCGGTCGCAGCTGAGATCCACCCACATTGATGGAGAGGGCACCTACTATATCATCAGCTCTTCTATTTCCTCGGATGATGAGAATATCAGTTTTACCATCATTTAGTTTAAGTTTTCTCGCTCTCATCCACTTCTTGATATCAGACATCAACAATTCCATCTTACTCCGTATATCAACTATATTTGTGATTCTCACATAAATCTGGGTGTCATCTGCATAAAAGTGAAAGGTGACATTATGTGCACGAAGCAGAAGAGACAAACTGCTGATATAAATTATAAATAGGATAGTACCTAAAACTGATCCGTGCGGAACACCATACTGCAGGGGTGTCGAGTCCGAGACCATTTGATTTACCATCACACTCTGGGATCTACCTGACAAGTACGACCCAAGAAGCAAGAGAGCGGAGTCACGCACACCACAATCATAAAGATCACTCAATAACAACTCGTGATCCACTGTGTCAAAGGCCGCAGAGAGATCAAGCAAGACCAATAGTGAGGCCACACCATTGCAAATGTTCTCAACTAGATCATTATGTACTCTAATCAATTCTGTTTCAGTTGAATGATGCTGTCGGTAAGCAGACTGAAAAATTGGGATAGTTTCAGTCTGCTGAAGTAGTGGTTGTAATTGGTCAAGTATTACACGCTCTAATATCTTTGATATGAAGGACAGGTTGGAGACAGGACGATAGTTCAACATGTTCTCAACATCAAATCCAGGTTTCTTTAGACTAGGTCGGAGTAGTGCATGCTTTTCAGAATGTGGGAAGCTAATGAAATATATGTATTCTCCTTTTTATTGGTAACATTGGTAAAAGCCTCTGAAGTCCTATTTAACCCGTACTGAACCGGCAACGTCCTCTTCATTATATGCTAGAAACTATTAGGCGATTTTATTAAGTTTAGGAAGGACCTCTAGCAATAATAAGACTTCAAACTATCTCAACCAACCCATTTAACTACCACAGTTCCTTCCCAAGCTGCATAATATCGACTAAATATAGCTAAAATATAATATACCACACGTTGCTGGTACTCAAGGGGTTAAACAAAATGACTAACTTCTGCTCTTATAATTCTAACCCTTCCAAGATACAATACGCATTTCTGTTCGGTTTCCTGGCTATTATTAGACTATTTTATTCAGATTGGAGCCAGCAGGGGTCAGGGTAGCTGAAAACCGAATTTTTTTTCCCTTATGCTACATTACCCTATGCATATAAGGGGTCACTGAAATGGAAGTCTGCCGGGTACCTGGAGGTGGGTGTTCCCGTAGGACCTCTGGAAAGGGTCTGGAAAAATGGTCTAGGTCAGCTCAGAAATGAAACATTCGAAACTTGTGCCAAAATGTTCCTTATGATTCAGAGTAAGAATGGCCATTGCCAGACATTTTTGGTGGTGGTGTACAGCCACCAGAGTTACATAACTGATGCAGAAAAATGGCCTAGATTAGCTGGAGAGCGAAAGAAATGAAATTAATTGTAAAATGTCAAGCATAACCCCAGGTATCATGAATTGACTTTGCCAGACAATTTCATTGGTGGGGTACCCCTGCCAGACACGCCCAAAGGACCACACTCTTTAGCTGACTTAGATCAGCCGAAAAGTGAAAGAAATTAAATCATTTCCAAAATGTTTAGCAAATCACCAGGTATCATGAATTGCCTTTGCAGCATCTTGCCATTGAGGAGACTCCAGTAGTGGTCCTTCTGCCATTCTCGAAGGAGGAACTTCCCCAATTCATTCTTGAATGAACTGCTGCTAAGCAGAGTCTGTCCTTTTTGCCGTACAGATTGATCTGGTCCTGAGATTGTGTAGATGGTGTGCACTGTTCCCCGTAACTGCCTTTCGCTGTCCTTTATTGAGTTTTCAACATATTTGTCAAGGCAAACATGAACCTCACTTCCACTCCCAGAGCACACTGTTGATAGGACTGTCCTGGCAATAGACCCAAATGTTGCCCCAACATTCACCAACGAAAGTACAGAGTAGATAAGCATTCCACCATCGTATACCCTGGCACAATCCATTGGGAGATCGGTCAGCACATCTGTTTGGAAGTCCTCGAGCTTTTTTGAGAAGAGCCAATTTTGCCGTCTTCAGATGGGCTCCTTCAGCATGTGTCAGTGAACACGGATATGGTGTGATCGGGTATGTGATAACATGTCTCAGATCAAATTATGTGTTTTCTGAAAGAACAATGATGATCCTGATGAATGTGTCTCAAAGGCTTTCAGCACTACTGATGAAATTTTGCAAACCCTGAGTCTTTTTCTTTTTCTTGTTTTCATTCTCTGCTGCAAAGTTGTTCACTCTTAGTCTTTTCAAGGGCCTCAGAAATTTGGTAGAGTCTTTGTTCCATTCTTTCCGAAACTTTTCTCTTTCAGTTTGACCTCTCTTCATGGTTTGCAGTAAATACTGTTCTGTTGCCTTTGTTGCTGCTCGACCTGTTGCCAAATTCACCAGTGATGTGGGGGCGTTGTTACCAAATGGATTGCAGAACTCCTCTATTCTCTGCCCAAGACCTTGCGTTTGACTGTTGTCTTTTTTTATCCTTGATGGATGGCACTGAGCTGTTGCACTTTCCCCAACTTCAAGCCCTGCAAAGGTGCGGAGTTCAGTCATAGCCATGGCTCTCTCTGACATTGTCAACGACCATCTTCGTATTGCGCTTTCTGATTTTCTGAAGGCAACAATCCCTCTCAGACCTGATGAAGCATCCCTATTGACTGTCTGCTCTAATGATATGTCAACTGCTGACCTGCTGTACTGTTTTGTTGTTCGGCGAATGGAGAATGCACCATCTGCAAGTATCTTACGCAACTGTGGATCAGCAGACCCCAACTTTTGCAGAAACAGAGTTCCCCACCGGGCATAGTTTGGCCGATTCAAGGCAAAGAATACATCGAGCATAGCTGGAAATGCATTGATATATCCATCTACATCATCCATCTTGACGCATCTCTTGACTTCCCGGCGAACTCTGTTGATCAAGAAGATATAGATAGCCCAGAACTGAGCTGTTTGGCCCAGACTTCCTTCCATGACAGAGTGAAAGAACTCCTCATACTTTTGAAGGTGCTGAGTAATGATAGGATCAGTCGGATGGGCTTCTACTTCAGACTGCTCTCTCGGAATTGCATCCATGAGGTCTTGGAAGGCTTCATATTCCTCCTGTGGAAGATCCTGTAGAAAACGGTCGTGCAGCTTCATTTCCAGGACATTGGCCAGCAGCTCATGTATCCTAATGCAGCGGTTGTAGAATTTTCCCTTCAGAAAGCCCATCATGGAATCTTCAGCCAAGACCTCTGACTCGGTGAGGATAAACTCCATCCCACTTTCATTTATCATTGTGCCAATACCTCCATAGAAGGCAAGTTCAATGTGGAAGTTTCCCAACATGATCAGCAGCTTGTCAAATCGTGGTTGTTCTATGGCTTGGATGAAATAGGCCTTGAGAGCAACTGCCAAATCATATGTCACAACTGCCCAGTCTTGTCCAGTTTCTTTTGCTACATTCATGGTGCGGGTCATGGTCTCCCTTACCACTGTGCATTGTCAGTGGGTGACTTTGGAATGGGATCCATGTAACAGATACTTTGGATAGGAAGAGGGTCTGAAACGTACTGACTCATATATCCGGCATATAATGGAGTTTTGCCTTTCTGTAGTTCCCAAAACCAATATAAATCAAGCTGCTTCATTTGTAGATTTGATTTTTCTTTGGTTCTTATGTCTGTGCTGCTGGAAGTTGTCGTTGTTGTTGTTCCAATGAAGTTGTCACTTTTCAGTGGCTTTCGAAATGGTACGATCTCCCGCTGGTTTCCCACAAATGATTTACGTTTTTTTCTTTGCGATATTCTATGGCAGTACTAGCAGCACATCTTTTGTCCTCTGGCAAGACATTTTGATATGTGTGCCCAACTGTGCTATGCAATGTCCCTTTGCCATCGACAGTCTCAATATTTGCATCATTATTGTCCCACACGCTAGCTGTGGTTCGATTGGGAAGAAGATGAATACCACCAGGAGCATCTCGACCCTCAGATGAAATTGAATACACAAATTCAGTCTCTAGCCCTTTCGTTTCGTTGTAACTAATGCTGTGTCCAGCTCTATTAAAAATTTGCAAGGAAGGTTTTGATCCAGTCAATGATGCCAAATCAAGCCCCATGGCAGTATGTTTCCATGGCTTCACAGTTCCGTGTGAAACATTGAAAATTGCATCTGATGCCATTGATGTTACCTTTCTCTCTAATGTGTCCTGATTAGTTGGAGTGAGCCCACCAAGGAGTGTCTTGAAGAATAGGTCCAATTGCTGTGGTATCTCTGGAGCGGTTTCTTTTAAATTCTGTACTGTGGCGGGGTCAGGGGTCTTCAACTTTGGCACCTTCATAATCTGAGAGCGAAGATGGAGGGCAGCATATCTTATCTTTTCATTCTCTTTGTATTCCTTTGCGTCATCCTGCAGCTTTGCTATTGCCTGTTCATCTGTGAGTGAAGCTTTACAGATGTAGTTTTCCCGTCGTATGCCAGCAAGAGCGATTCTAACCTCGTCCCCAAATGTGGATTGAAACTTCCTCGACAAGTTCAGGGAGCTGTATGTCACAACCTCTTTGGGATCTCCTCCATTTCCAGAGTACTCCACTTTATATAGTTCCAACAATGATGACATAAGCAACACCTTTCCATTTTTAATTACTTCCATCTGTACTAAACTGCAGACTGACAAATAGGCTTTCTTGTGGAGATTATGTGGAGTTGCATCTATTTTGTCATACCTTTCTGTCTCATGCATGAACTGCACTCGGCAGGATCCATGGTATTTTCCCTCCTTAGCAATAAGACCCACCCCACACAAAATAAAACTTCTGAAGTGATTGTTTTTGGATAGATGTGCACACTGCATAAGAGTATCACAGCCTTCTTTTGTTGCAATTGCGAAGAGTGATTCTTCTTTTCCTTTTTTCTTGACTTTCCACAAAAAACACATTTTCCCTCGAGAATGCCCAGTTTGTCAGTCTTTGGCAAGGAGCTGTTTGTTCTTGTCTCTATTCTGAGACTCTTAGCTTCAGGTTCCTGAGCCTTATCCTCTCTTGGTCTCTTTACAGCAGTGCATTGTCGATAACAGTTCGGGTGGTAAAGTTCACCTTCTACATTACTATTCAAAATCTTCCTGGTGATTTGTTCGTATTTGTCTGTCGTCAGTTTTGATCGATTTGCTGCTGCATTTTTCACTGTGGATAATGTTTTCTGAAGGGTCTTCAATTTGTTGTCCTCCTCTGTGGATTCTTCACAAATGAAACACTTTGAGAGCACCTCTTGATTAGGGATGGAGAATGAACTATCTTCTTTCGTTTCATCATGTGGTATTGGATCCTGTTGTGATGGGGAGTTTTGATCCATTCTATCGGTGGACATGTGGAGAGAATGGATGAACAAAATTGGGTGAAAAAATGCAGGTCTGTGATTGTGGAGGGAGCTGCACCAAGGGGTGGACCGAGGAAGACCTGGGATCGGACTATACGCGCCGATCTCAAATCCAAGAACTTGACAAGTGAAGCAGCCCTTAACAGGGTTGCCTGGAACGCCGCCATTAGGACAAGAGACTGAAACTGCACTTATGTGTGGAACACTCAGTCTTAAAATGTTATGTATGTATGTATGTATGTATCCTGAAACAAAATTTTGAGATAAGTTTTTATATTTTGGCTGTTATTATAATTAATTGGGCTAAATTAATGTAACCCTACTGTCCTTGCACTTCAAAAACAAGGAAACTCCTAGTAGACTACAGTACAGTACTAGTACTGTACTGTATAGGCTAACCTAATTTTCAAATTTAATTGATTCATAAATTAAGGCTTTAAGAATCATATGAAAATTCCCGGCCATTTAGACAAAGAAGAGAGTATGGTCCTTTGGGCATGTCTGGCAGGGGTATCCCACCAATGAAATTGTCTGGCAAAGTCAATTCATGATACCTGGAGTTATGCTTGACATTTTACAATTAATTTAATTTCTTTCGCTCTCCAGCTAATCTAGGTCATTTTTCTGCATCAGTTATGTAACTCTGGCGGCTGTACCCCACCACCAAAAATGTCTGGCAATGGCCATTCTTGATCCTCTGAATCACAAGGAACATTTTGGCACAAGTTTCGAATGTTTCGTTTCTGAGCTGACCTAGACCATTTTTCCAGACCCTTTCCAGAGGTCCTACAGCCACACCCACCTCCAGGTACCCGGCAGACTTCCATTTCAGTGACCCCTTATATGCATAGGGTAATGTAGCATAAGGGAAAACTCTTTCACTTTTCAGCTACCCTAACCCCTGCTGGCTCCCGGTCTGAAGGGTATATGGAAGTCAGAGGGTTAATTGAGATAGTCTTTACCCTTTGAATTCCCACAGATTTGTCCTCAGCTGTGTGAAATATTTTAACATTTAATTGGTGTCATCTGGTTGAAAGGTGTAAATATAAACGGATATGATTTTTTTTTTTTTTTTTTTTTTTGAAGCCTTGAGAATGTGCCCGAGGTAGGTTGGGCCGGTATCTCACAAGCGCTTTTTCCCTCAACATTTATCCTCAACACTGGTCTGGCAGCTTATGAGGTCAACATATCAAAGATTTCGGTTACCTAAATTCAACTACCATCAGTCTACTTTCCGATACACATGCAAAATATTCCAGAAATGTTGCCAGAAAAATGTTGATCATACACTATAACAGCTCTCGTGCGATACTGGCTTTAAGGTGTGTCTGAGGGCGCCATCTGGGAAGTGGTCCTCAACCTCCTCCACCTCCTCCACCTCCACCTCCTCCTCTCTCCCCAACAAGTAACAAGTATACCAACCTTGCCCTCCCTTAAGCTCCAGAGATCCTTCATAGGACATTTACAGCATTAAGGGGGGATGGGCGTATTTATTTCCTCATTTCTACTGTCTTGATAGCGTAATGCATAAATGTGCGGAATTTCGGTGTGAGTAGCCTAGGTTCGAGTCCTTGGAGCGCCACATGTATTTGCTGATTTCATTAATTGAGTTTAGAAGTGAAGTTGGTTGGTGAAAACAAAATATAATTATACAGTATATCTATAATTGGTTTCCTCCCTAGACCTCCACCAAGCTATAATTGGTTTCCTCCCTAGACCTCCACCAAGCTATAATTGGTTTCCTCCCTAGACCTCCATCAAGCTATAAACATACAGCGTCAGAGCAAAGACTAATAGGGCCCTGGGCTTCCTGCGCAGGCATCTCACCAAGTGTAACGCAAACATCAAAATTCTAGCATTTAAAACACTTGTTCGGCCACACTTAGAATACTGCGACACCGTCTGGGATCCACACACTCACAACAATATAAATAAATTAGAGGCCATACAAAACAAAGCTGCAAGATGGATCAGACGTGATTACAGACACACTACATCTGTCACTTTGCTCAAACAAGACCTTAAACTCGACCCACTTGCAACAAGAAGACAAATACACAGACAACAGATGTTATATAAAATCACCAACAACTTAGTAGACATAGACAAAGATATATATTTACACCCTACATGTATACGATTTACGAGACGCAGCCACAACCTAAAATACCACGCATATCAGGCAAGCACGGACATATTTAGAAAACAAATTCCGCGCAGCATCCAAGAGTGGAATCACCTCCCATCTCATGTAGTTAATAGCCCCACCCTTGATTCATTTAGAACTAGGATCACCAATCATTACATCCCTAATCCTGATCCTAACCATTAGTCCTAAAAAGCACAACCCCCGCATATCATGCCGCCCGAGAGCGGCCCTCTGCGGGTCCCTCAACGTAAACGTAAACTCCCTTAGATCCTCCTTCAAGATAAATTTGTACATTTTTCGATAGGAAAATGCCATTTGCACTATGTATTTACCTGTTGTGGTGGTCAAACACAACAAGGTCTCCCCAACAATCGCCTACGGTGTAAGCCTTGGCAACTGTATGCAACCAATCGTAACCCCTTCACCACGATGACGTAATTTCTATCATATTCGGGTTACCATTAGACGATTTTTCTATAGCTCTAGGACAAAAGGGAGTAAACACGATCTAAATAAAGCCTCTAATAAATATCATAGGTTCTTTTCTAAGCTGCGTAAAATCAGCTAATATTGACCAGATTCAAAGGTAAAAAGGCGTCATCGTGGTGAAGGGGTTAAGCAAGGTACACACCAGGACAACCACTGTAATATATATGTACTCCAAACTCTCCTTACAGACGGTGCAGGACTTGACGAAACTGTCTTTGAACTTGACATCATTATACTTGACGGAAGATTTGTATATATTTGTGCGTCTATTTATGTATGTATTATTTTCTTTTATTTCATCTCAAGACCTCCCTGAAGCTTAAACAAATATACCCGTTTTAAGAGGAACAGGCCATCGGCCGGGAAATTATTCTACTGAAACAATTACAATTTTTTTTTTTTTTTTTTTTTTTTTTAAAGTTTGATGGAGGTCTAGCTAGGAAAGTAAAAAATAAATAAATATATAAATAAATATATAAATAAATAGACCAAAAAATGTCAACTACCCCCTTAAAGTCGAGGGAGAATGCTGTAGTGTGCTAGGCCCTTTAGTCTGTAGGGTTGGTTGGTTGGCTTACTTTGAGAATTTAAAACATTCGGCCCATTAGTTTGGCGATTTTAACACCTTTTGTCCCATTTCGTTGTCAATATTAAGAAATTTCGTGCCATTTTGTCGTCTATTTTTTTCTGGCGAGCGATAGCGAGCCTGTAATTTTAGAAGCCTTCGGCCGGGACATTTGTCTACCGAAAAACGTGCAACAAATTATCTTGACAGGGGGTCAAGAGGGTGTATTTTTTAGCTTGATGGAGGTCTAGCGAGGCCATTAATAAAAGTAATTACCCGGTAATAAATATATACAAGCACTAGCCCCTTAAGCAATATTGTCCTAGTTTGAGCACCCTTGATCTCACTGGTGGAGGTTAGAGTCCGGCAGGGATCATAGCGGGCTTCAAGGGGGAGGTATACGTCGCTCTTTCTGGACCCCCTTCTCCCTCATGTTTATTATAATTAGTTTTGACATTTTAAGATTTTCATTCCACTCGTTTGTCGATTTTGAGACCTTTCGCCCTATTTCTTGGTCAATAATAAGACATTTCGTGCCATTTAGGCGTCGATTTTTTCCTGGCGAGCGATAGCGAGCCTTCAATTTTAGAAGTAACCGGCCTACGGTCGTGAAATTTTTCTACCGAAAAATGTACAAATTTATCTTGAAAGGAGGTTTAGGGGGTGTATTTTTAAGCTTGATGGAAGTCTAGCGAGCAAACTCAAAAAAATAATTACTAAATACATACTGTACATAGACCAAAAAATGTCCACTACCCCCTAAGTTAAAGTCGTGGGGCTGGTTGGTTGGTTGGTTGGCTGGATAAGATAGTGGCGGGGGTTTGATCTCACTGATGGAGGGTCGAGACATGCAGAGATCATAGCGGGCTTCAATCCTCGCTGGGAATCGGGTTATGGACGCACCGGAGAATGTCAAGCGAGTGTCTGTCTGTCTGTCTGTCTGTCTGTCTGTCTGTATGCTTGGTGTAGTGACTAGCGTCTCGGACTTCCACCCAGAAGGCCCGGGTTCGCGCCCACGCTCGGCGCATTAAAGATTTTTCACAAGCACTGAGTCGTTACCATCCCTCATGAGCAAAGGGATGGGGTAGTAGTACAGGACCCCAATGGAAATACGCCTAATCGGCCTTATTGAGCTATCCTTAGCTAGCTTAGCATGCGCTAGCTTTAAGAACTATTATTATTATATTATTATTATTATTATGTCTATCTGTCTGTCTGTCTGTATGTATGTCTGTCTGTGTCTCTGTCTGTCTGTCTGTGTCTCTGTCTGTCTGTCTGTGCATCTGTGTGTCTGTCTGTCTGTATAGCACCAGTGAATCAACCCACCCATTTTCAAGGCTTAAAATAGATAAGTCAAATAGGCCACATGAATTATCTCTCTCTCTCGCTCTCTCTCTCTCTCACACACAAAGACACACTCTCTCTCACTAACCGTCTTGGTGGTGTAATGGTTAAGGTGTCTACAACTGTGTGTGATAACCCGGGTTCGAATCCTGGTGGATCACATACTTATATGCTGTCATTAATTTAATTGGAGGTGTTTGGTGTTGTGATGAAATTAATAATAACAAAAAAAATATATATCTCACTCTCTCTCTCTCTCTCTCTCTCTCTCCTCTCCCCCCCCCCCCAAACACACACACTCTCTCTCTCTCCCACACACAAAGACACACACACACACACACACACACACTCTCACTCACACACACACACACTCTCTTTCACACTCACTCTCTCTCTCTCTCATCTAATATATAAAATATAAGCCACCTATACAAATTTACCATCAGCACAGTCGATACAACCCAAAGCCAGAACCTAGTTACTTAACCCTTCCTACCCGGTCTGCCTTAGGTAAGGACAGCACGAAAGAAGGGCCGCTACCCGGTATGCCTTATCTAAGGCATGAGCTTAATAGCCTAATTAAGCTTGGTCTGAACGCCGTGCGTACGACGACGTATGTCAACAAACCCAAGCGTTCGTCACCGCACCTCCGAAAACAAGAAGGAGAAGACTCCTCAATGTTATTGTTATGATGTCATGACGAAATTAGTGTCTGAAAAGCCCCCATATTGGCAACATCTCTGCAATATTGGCTCCACTGAAATCGTCATCACAACTGAACCAGTTGACTTACAGAGCTCTACTCAATGCCAAAATACAGATTGAAAACCGCACTACGATTATAGATGAGTGGGAAAGTTCTAGCAGTGAAAATAAACAAATACGGTAGCCTAGGCCTAGACGTTTTTCAGCCATTTCGCCCGGGTAGGGGCGACTGTCATTGGGTAAGACAGCCCGGGTAGAAAGGGTTAAGCCAGTATCACACGAGCGCCTTTTCCCTCAACATTTATCCTCAACACTGATCTGGCAGCTTATAAGGTAAACTTTTAAGATAGTTTGTTCACCTAAATTAATCTAGCATCAGTCTAGTTTCCGATACCAGTGCAAAATATGCCAGAAATGTTGCCAGAAAAATGTTGATCATCGAATGTTTACAATAAAAGCTCTTGTATGATACCGGCAATTCATGTGTGTCATTACAAGAACAAAAATACCTATACAAAAATTGTCCCCGCAAAAGAAAGCCAACGCCCAAATTGTTGACAGAGGAAAGTTGGCGATAACAAAAACAAAAAATAATAAAATAAATAAAATAAATAAATACATAAATATACTACTACTACTACTACTACTACTAATAATAATAATAATAATAATAATAATAATAATAATAAGTCATACACATAAAAAACAGACAAATAGCTGGTGTGCCTTGGCATTGAGGGATTTCAATGCAGAGGCAACAAGTGTTCTCATTTGGTCATGGTCACAGAGGTATACTTCAGTTATTATAATTAGGCCAAAAATCTTTACCATTACCCTCTATAACTAAAAAACAACTAGAGTAATCGGGCTAATATATCTATCTATCTATTAATATATCTATATATATATATATATATATATATATAT